>JAODUP010000073.1:687500-762500 GCA_025642065.1 Paralvinella palmiformis
TGATTTATGGCCTTCACTGATCCAGAACTTCATCGACTTCAGTAAGAGAGTAATTACATATTATCACTTATTTATATAGCTTTATGTTAATGATACTGAGAACTGATGCCTGAATGAAATCTATTGAACAACAACGCCATCACCGCCTCCACCATATATATATATATATATATATATATATATATATATATATGTGTGTGTGTGTGTGTGTGCGTGCGTGTGCGTGTGTGTACGTGCGTGCGTGTGTGTTTGTGTATGTATGAGTGTGTGTTTGTGTATGTATGTGTTTGCGTATGCGTGTGCGCGCGCGAGTGTGCATACGTGGGTTGTGTGTGTGTGTTTGTATGTAAGCCTGCATAGTTCAGCGAAACGACTCACATTGTAAGGCTGAAAGAAATAAGATTCGAACCCATAGTCATAACTCTATTTATGTTCCACATTACGCGTCATGTTTCATCAAACTGATTAGATCTTTAGTGGCCTCAGGGAGTAGATAAATGTTTTAATGTTTAATCTATCCTCATCACTCACACATGGACCATATGACCCAGGGACAGTATCCTACAGGGACAGTCTCCTAGAAACATTCCCCTAATGACACAACCCACAAACACAGAGATTCGAACCCTGACATGGAAGTTGGTTTCGCAGTACTCTATCCATGGAGCTATTGTTGCGTCCTAAGTTCCCGAAAGAGTAATTTTTTATACATTATATAGTGGGAGGTAAATTGTTGTTGTTGTTGCTGTTATGTTGTTGTTGTTTAGTAATTGCTGTTATTATTTGCTTCCGTATCCATCACCTGACTGTATGGTCTCTGAAATTCAACAAATGGAACGTGCAGCACACAATTACTGGATAAATCATGCGACATCTCCAAAATGCATTCACCATGTGACATTTCAGATTTCAGCGAAATAATCATAAGACGTATCGGTAACACATCGATCATGTGACAGAGCCGAACTGCGGGTACATCCCGGAAGTGCACTGACGACGTAAAATATCCGATCTGCTGTACGATAATGTGACATCGGAGAAGTGCAAGAATCACGTGTTACATCAGAAATGATCAAATGCACCATGGGTTAACCAATTCACCTCAAATTCGACGGGTTTTAGATTTGTTTTTTTAAACTTCCACTCTCACATGTCCGCGTCATGTTCCAAGTTACTACCGTGACGTCATATATTAGCACCAACTCGCGCTCCAATCATCCGGGGATCTGTGCGTTGCGCACAACGCCGGAAACTCACGCACAACGCGGCCTGGGCTCTGACCTACGAGTTCGGCGGCCTTATCGTAAATTCTCGGCGTCGAGGCGTCTGTCTCCGGTTTGTAGGCGGAAGCCGAACAAGAAGGGTACAAAATGTCAAATCGCCGAAGGTGAACTAACAGCATAAAGCGATTCTACCGAGGGGCGATGTGTCGTGGACAGAGAGAGAGAGAGAGAGAGAGGGGGGGGAGGGAGAGGCTAAGTGACGGTGGTAACTAGCACCGCCGTTAGCCCTAACACACTGACGGTCTGGAGGAGACACGGGTAGACAGACACACAGCATATAGGGAGAGAAGACATGGCTGGGAATGACAAACGGCCTGTAGACGGGGTAGATTAGACGCTAGGTAGGATGGTGGGCCAGAGGTAACATATCTGGTGAGTATCATTATTATTATAATATTTATTATTATTATTATTATTATTATTATTATTATTATTATTATTATTATATTATATAATTCTGTATTGTAATCATCGTCATCCCCATCATCATTGTCGTCATCATCATTTTCATCATCATCATCATCACCATCACCATCATCATCATTATCGTTGTCGTACATTAAAAACAGTTTACTCAAAGTCGGTAAAATCAAAGAACTCGAGTTCGAAATAACCCGTAGATCAGATCAGTGCTACACTCACTTCTGTACTAATTGATTTATCAATCTAACGTATAAATCAAATTGCTTAGTTCAATAAATTAATTCAATTATTTTAAATCGTACAATTTGTATCGCCTAATCATTACCGATGTTTCTATTGTAGACATTTCGCCATACGACGTTTTTCAATAATGTTTTTGTGTTCGGGATTTCGTTGGATAGAGTCTGCGCTAATACCTGACAACTCAGCGCCCAGAGGAGTATCCGCCATCGGTCACCTCCACTACGCTGTGTTATCTAGAGTCCGTTGAGTCGTGTGTATTTTGTGTTCGGCATCTCTTCAGGATTTAGCCCGGTTTGTTGAACTACGACACGGTGGATCACCGATGACAATGCCGGACATTAAGGCCAGGACATCATCAACGGATGCCACATGGTGCCATTGGCATCTCGAAGGCCGAATTGCCAGACCCAGTTGGCACTAGGACCTAATGGGAAGAGTTGTACGGCGCTCGGCTAGCGCAGTGGTTAGAACGCTGGGCTACAAACTTCCAGATTGTGGCTTCGAATCTCATTCATATATCGGCGTTTGTGGGATTCGTTTCCTCATGGAGTCGCCACTCGGCCTCATCTCCCAGATGTGAGCAGCGCCGAGGCTAAATAACTCAAAAACAACAACAACAACAACAATAATAATAATCAAATAGAGTTGTTGACGAATGGTCCACTTAAACGAGGAGGAAGTGAGGGCTTTTGACTAAAACCGAGTCGCTGATTGGCCAAAACATACAACTAGAAGTAAACATTAAAAATGGCGTTTGTCAACGAGACGCTCGTCGTCAACATAGGAAGTGCCAATCAACCGCTGCTGCCGTATGACGTAACACATCGGCAGCCAATCGGTGACGCGATTACGTCCGGCAGCGGCGGCGGTCACGTGTTCGGCGGTAATGAATCGTTGCAGCCGATGGGCAACTCGACTTCCGGCCACGTGGCGCAAGATGACGAAGACTTCCTGGCAATCATCGGCATATCTCTGATGTTCTGCGTCATCGGTGTGGTCGGCATCGTTGGCAACACGCTGATCATCTTGTTTATCTTATTAGACAAGAAAATGCGCCACTCGGTCACCAATTTGTTCATCATGAATCTGGCCATCTCGGATATGCTAATCATGTTGTTCGGCGTTCCGGAGACCGTACAGTTCATGCTGAACCGTGGCTGGCTGCTTGGTGAGATCATGTGTAAGACGGAGAGGTACGTGTTGGTACTCTCGCTGTACAGCTCCGTCATAACGGCCGTCGCCGTCTGCGTCGAACGGTAGGTGACGTCGAAAAACGAGTCATTTCTTTCTTTATCGTTGTCGTCGTCGTCGTCGTCGTTGTTGTTGTTGTTGTTTTGATTACAAGTTGATGCGGATAGATAAGTAGATGTGCTATGTACTTTGATCTACTCGACGTTTTATCGGTTAAAGCCTGCAGCCAGAGAACCATTCAAGTCCCCGAGAAGTATTAGGTCTGGTCCACTCTTTGGTCCATAAGTTTAAGTTTCTCTCCTATGAGTGTCACAATCGTATATACCAATATGTAAATATGCCGGACTATCGTCAAGACGGCAGGGGGTGTATGTAAGGAGAAATGTTAAGGTCTGACTAGTTTTCAACATTTTGTAAATGTAAATGTTGATGTTTTACGGCCATTTTCTGCCCAGGGTAAGCTAAATGGGCCGAGCGACCTTCAAAGGTAACGAGACGGAGTGAACGATGAAACATCCTCTTGGTTTAGCCCGGCTGGGGTTTGAACCCAGGTGCTATTGTTGATATGTGGCCAAACGCGCTACCAGTTAGGCCATGGAGGTACCATCAATATTTTATAGAAAATGCGTCATATATATATATATATATATATATATATATATATATATATATATAATTTAGCAATTGCGATTTGCGGGCTTTACATAATTGTTTTAGTATTGATTTTGGAATTACTCATTTTTTATTATTCAATCTTGTATTCCCATTATTGGCTATGTACGTATTTTACAGAATAAGTTTCTACATAATTTTTAACAATCAATTAGATTAACAACACGCGTCAAATATGAATCATCTTCAAAATTAACGTGCAAAATATGTAAAAAACTGATCGTTTGTTACATGAGACTGTGGCGTGTGTGTGTGATTTGGTTGTCGTATATTTATTATGAACTGTTATGAGATTTGGAAACTATTGCCAATCTTTGGCAACTTCTGGTTTCGACATTTCATTTTCGTGTTATTAACCAGTTTCAGTGTCATTATACCAATAGGTATTTAGGTGTTATAGAAGCTAAATTAAAGGTACAAAGTTTTTACAGATAATAATTTCACTTGTACCATACATAGATCCATAAAATGCTCGTTAATCGACGTCTGTTTACAGATCAATAATTCGGCTATTGCCTTTAATATTTAAATAAATGAGATACACAGAAAAATAAATGTTCTGATATATATAATAGAGCATTGTAAACAGAATATCAGAGGTGAAAATATTTCACTAGGGATATCGAAATGGGGGGGGGGGCGGTACTGCATGCACACGCACGCACGCACACACGCAAATACACACACACACACACACACACACAAACACCCACATGCTTATGTGAAGATCTAGTAAACCCTGCAGATAGACATACTTCTTATAGAATCACCTATATAATGGTGAGCTTGCTTTATGTAACCGCCGTTCATAATACTTATAATTATAGCGTATACACAATAAAGCGTCCTTAGCGACCTGTGATGGCGCAATTACTCTTAGGCTTCAGAGCTACAAGCCCATCATGTTGCGACTGGTTAATACAGCCAGAAGTGAGAACGGACGTAATGACTATGTGTGTGTGAGTGAGTAATGCGTTGTGCTTATCATGGCAGCATGTGTTATATACTCACTTCGGAGTTAAAATATGTGCAGGATTGAAGTAGGTATGAGTCGGAAATAATAATAATAATAAT
The DNA here is from genome assembly GCA_025642065.1 of Paralvinella palmiformis. Taxonomy (NCBI): domain Eukaryota; kingdom Metazoa; phylum Annelida; class Polychaeta; order Terebellida; family Alvinellidae; genus Paralvinella; species Paralvinella palmiformis. The sequence continues at coordinate 692,387 of JAODUP010000073.1, forward strand.
AATAATAATAATAATGTAAAAACAACGAGGAACAGCACATCTGAATGTGGTACCCTCTAAATCAAACAATATTATTATTATTATTATTATTATTATTATTATTATTATTATTATTATTATTATTATTAGCAAGAGCCATTCAGAGCCTATATACGATGATATGCCAATAAAGTTTATGTAAAACCCAATTCGAAATTTGGTTAAATCGATATTATTTACCTGAGAAAGCAACACGTAAATAGCTAAGTTCTTAGAGCATAAATGAACTTTTCAAGGGACGACCTACTTGTAATATCCGCCGATCAGCTGTCCCACTAAGGGTGGATTGGTGTGTATTCATTTAAGATAACAATATCGATATCGATTTGAACCGAGACACGCATACCTGATAATAATACCTGACTGGATTGACTTCAGTTTTGGGGATGACTTTCTAACCATTGATAAATTTCTAATTTAATAGCCCACTTTAGTCGTAGACAATAATATTTACTTTAGGAGATCAGCTCTTTCGTGAGAAGATTCCGAAGGTGACCTCTGAAGACAGGTTTCAGTCTACAGTAACAAGTTGTGTAGTTAAAGTCGTGTAATTTAGTTTTTGGAAGGGGGAGGAGGGTCACTTCGAAATATTTTTGTATACATAAATGTTTTGGTTTGATTTATTTATTTAATATTCACTAACTTTTAGTTTCGAGGCCGTATATTTAATTATGCTTCACATTTATTTAAGTTTATCAATCTGTCTGCCTGACTGTCCATCTGTATGTCTATCTGTCAGTCTGTTTGTTGGTTTGTCTGTTTGTCTGTTTGTCCGCCTGTCAGTCAGTCAGTCAGTCAGTCAGTCAATCTATCTATTTGTTTCAGTCTCTCTGTTTGTTGGTTTGGCTGACTGTCTACCTATCTGTCAGTTAGTTTATCTGTCTGCCAGTCAGTTAGTCATTCTGTCTGTCTATCTATCTGTCTGTCTGTCTGTCTGTATGTGTGTCTGTCTGTGTGTCTGTCTGTCTGTCTGTCTGTCTGTCTGTATGTCTGTCTTGTGTCTATTTATGACATTTAGTTCTATTTTCATCTCACAAACTCTTCATCAAAGAGAAATCGATAACAATAATAACTCTAAAGGTAATTGATAAAAATTAATATTATATGTTAAACACTAGAGTGTATCTCATCCATCCTGAATGTACTTTATTTTCGACATATTTTATTCCATATAACAGGAATATTTGTCCACTCTCTCTCTCTCTCTGTCTCTGTCTCTCTCTCTCTCTCTCTCTCTCTCTCTCTCTCTCTCTCTTCTCTCTCTCTCTCTCTATCTATCTATCTATCTATCTATCTATCTATCTATCTATCTATATATCTATCTCTAGCTCTCTCTCAGTTTCTATCTATCTATCTATCTATCTATCTACCTCCTACTTTTGGGTGCCCCAGAATATTGTTCGATCCGACTCATACTTGCGTTTGTGGGCGTCTCCGTGGTCTAACTGGTAGCGCGTAGGATCACAGATCACTACCACTTGAGTTCGAATCTCGGCCTGAGTATATCTGAAGGGAGTTTCATCTTTCACTTCGCTTGATTACCTTTAGAAGTTGTTCAGCCCATTTAGCCTAACATGTGCACAACAGTGGCCGTAAAACATCAATCATCATCATCTTGTGGGAACTTAACTGTAAGATTGGTCATCGCGGAAGCTACAGAACTGACTGACTAACTGACTCACTGACTCACTGACTCGCTCACACTTAATATATATATATATATATATCCTATATCACATACATGGATTATGAAGGATGCGATGAAAGTAACTATTGCAACACAGTTGCCTGTGTCCGTGGACTGTTTCACCCACCAATCAAAACTTTCGATTTGACCAGATCATCCCCGAGTCACCATTCCGTCAGTGATATGTCCTAGATATGACCAGTACCGTGTCTAGTCAGAACAATCAATCACCAATAATTCACCAATAACTCACCAATCACTCACTCCATCAACCCTGTCGGTCCCTATTACTGATAGTATCATATTACTCCTGCCACCCGAGGAGCGTTTGTTCTTTGCCATTCCATTCCCTTACATTGATGAATCGCCTATAGAGATCATACGCCGAACGTTGTATTAACGTTATATTAACGTTGTATTAACGTTGTATTAACGTTGTATTAGCGTTGCCCAGAGTAATGCTACCAGAGATAAACCAAATCATGAATCTGATCAATTAACGCATGACCAATTTACTTATTTCATTTTAGCCATAACATGTTAGCGATGATGTCATATTAATGTCAATGAATTAATCATTTCTATCGTGCCATGCCAATGATGAGACCGTATCATCTCTTCATCACTGATAATGGCTGTTACATTGCGACATACGACATGCAACCGCACCGTATTCAAGTGTAAAATCGAAATGTTCCTGTTTTACGGCCACTTTTGTGCACAAGGTGGGCTAAATGGGCCGAGCTACCTCCAAAGGTAATGAGGCCAAGTGGACGATGAAACACCCTTCTGATATAGCCCGTCCGGGGTTTAAACCCAGGTGCTATAGATCTGTGGCGAACCGCACCACCAGTTAGGCCACGGAGGCGCCCTGTATCAAATTTTATTGACCAATCATGCTCCGAGTACCTTGCGTGATATTCCAGATTAGTACCGGGCACAGTTACCAAAATTCCCCATAAACCCAACACTACTCCATCCCTGTCGGGGTTTTTCAAAAATTTTCCCCGCCACCCAAGGGTCCCCCAACCCCTTTCTTGATGAAGCCCTTGAGATCCGCCAAAGGGCGAATCCAATTTTAATTAAAGTTGTATTAAATTGGGCCCCGAGTATGCCCAAAATAAAAAATCGTCATCAATAACGCGCCCTTTCATCCTTTGCAATAACATGTTCTAGTCATATTAAGAATGAATGAATATTTTTTCCATTGAAAATATTTTTTCACTGTTGTTAATTGGAAAAGATGAAACGACCGACTGAAAAGAATGCCTGTTTTACGGCCACTTTTGTGCACATGATAGGCTAAATGAGCCGAACAACCTCCAAAAGGTAATGAAGTGAAGTCAAAGATGAAACACCCTTGAGATATGGCCACGCCGAGATTCGAACTCAGGTGGTAGTGATTTGTGGTCCAGCACGCTACCAACTACACTTTTTATATATATATATATATATATATATATATATATATATATATATATATATATATATATATATATATAGTAAACACAGTCTTCATTGGATGCTATCACCAGTGACATATACTACTGATATAACCGTGTGTATTCTTTTAGGGTATCAAGAACTTCCGTTGCGTCCCATTGACAGTTACTTTACCTATCACTGTATATAGCTTTGTTACTGACGCCTACACATCCGTTGCGTGCCTTTCGCGGTCAAAATATGTGTCATAGTGTGTCACCAACGGCTATGCCATCTTCCATCCTCTTGTCAACAAAGTGTCAATTAATTTGACAATCGACCGAAAACGCTTCCACGGATCGTTGCAGATAATATACGACATTCGTCGTAATTTGCACAAAGTAAACGTTCATCGAGTTGCTTCCATCGGCTTATTGCTAGCTTCGTAATACGCCTTATTCATTTAGGGATCCAATCATTGACAGTCTAATATGACAGATATGACATCCTTTATGAAAGAGTGAAGGGGTATATATAATATATATATATATATATATATATATATATATATATATATATATATATATGAGTGTGTGTGTGTGTGTGTGTGTGTGGGAGCCTATAAATAAGGCACTAATACAGAGAATCTCTAAACCTGAATTCCAACTCTGGAATATCCGAAAAATCTACAAGTGTATTGGTATTCGCCAAACTCCTTGGACGAGTCACAGATCTCATTTGTAGCGGAATATTTCACAGAAAAACAGCCTTCAGCTGACTCACCTAGTGACCCTAATTATTGGGCGATAATAGGGTTTTTTCTCTTCGTCGAATTCCCCGCTGCCTTGTTTGTTTACCTGGCCAGGAATTAGTCACCTCTCGCTCGGTCTTAATTAAGCTCGCATTCCACAAAGTAATGGTATCAACATCTAACTTACATATGTTTTTAAGTTTTTATAGGTTTGCTAAAAGCCAAACTCGACTTCCTGTCGTAGCCACGTGACAATATTACACCGACCAAGGTCAATTCGTGATCAACGGGAGCCATATATTCCCATTTCAGAATCCGACGTACAATTTAGTGTCATATGACTTATGGTTTAAGCAGTGGTGTATATACACGAGGGGGTTAATTGAAAGTGTCTTGGACTATCTACTGCCCACCTACCCACCCCCCTCCCCGCCTCCCTCCGAATTTCGTCGGTACCTCCAAAGTCAGGTTTGGTAAAATTACAAATAATGATTGATATTATTTTGATGTGTTACGAACGGGTATGTTTGTGTATTTGATTGATGTAAGTATAAAAACATTTAAGAGTAACAAACGTTTCTGTGCCAGTGTTTTGTTTTACAGTATTTTTTCCACTCACTCACTCACTCACTCACTCACTCACTCACTCACTCACTCACTCACTCACTCACTCACTCACTCACCACCACTCACTCACTCACTCACTCACTCACTCACTCACTCACTCACTCACTCACTCACTCACTCACTCACTCACTGCTTGTTTTATAACTCGAAAAGTTTGAAAAAGTCCGGCCGCTCACCACCCACCACCTAAACCGTCGAACACCCGGTATACAAGTGGGACCCCCCTCCACCTCAGTAGGTCACCCCAGTAGACACCGAATCTTATTAGCAAGTAATAGCTAACTGTTGTCCCCCACCATCCTGTCTAATGTTATATATGACGCCAGTATTAGCAACAAGGTAACATATATTAAGGTAACACAAATCAAGGTAACATATATCAAAGCAACATATATCAAGTCGGGCTACCGAACTAACATTTACAGTGAGCTCCGGTGGCCTAGGGTTTAGGAACTCGGCACTTGGTACCAACGGTCACAGGTTCGAACCTCGTAAGAGGTCGAAACATTTACAGGGATTAATTTCTCGGCTCACAACATCGTGGGTGGCTGATCACGTTAAATGGCGCTGCCGTCTCCACTGAATATTTAAAATAAAGGGGGACGTTAAAGACCGCATGAGGACGTAAAACACTCTGGCAGTGACCACCATCAGGTTATTTCGGCTCCATCTTTCCGTACTGCTTCCCTGTGAGTGGTGGGGGAGGAGGTTTCTCAACCACTCCAACATAGAGGCTGTGCCGAATAAGCGACAACCTGGGGATTCTCCCCCGAACAACAAAACAAACAAACTAACATTTACGATCCAGCGCCTGGCCTAAGTAGCACGCTACCTTAATATTAATATTCATAGATTAAAATGTCGAGGCTTCTTCTTTTGGTGTTTAATTCTGTTTTCGCGTGCATTGAGGTCACCGACTTAACGGCACTTAGCGGGGGCGTGTTGTCGGGTTGGATGCTGCTACGGGCTGCTTCATTCGTGAATAGGCAGCGAGCGAATCGGGGAATGTGTCTCGAGTGAGTGGAAGAAGTTGCGAAGCAGCCTGTATTTTAGAAGGAGTTACGCGATGGCGACATGAGACTCGGCAATTGTACATGTTTTTACGGGCTGTGGCAAAGGTGTCGTAGCTAAAAGGAGCCTTGTACGAAATGTATTTATCTCTTCCTCTAAATATTATGTAGACTGTTAGCCGGCAGTAGATCAGGTGATACTTGTTTAATAATAATAATAATAATAATAATAATAATAAATATTACTATTATTATTATTTTTAATCTGAAGCATATAAACTCGGACGATACGACAAAAAACGGAAGACGCCATGTAAATTATCTGCTCTGATCTTCTTCCTATCACGAGATGAAATATATTTATTGAAAGGACGTTTCCCATAAAATACGAACACGTGGTCCAAAAAGCCGGCAAAAATTATAAAAGGGACTACCGTATTATAGAAAGGGTACAATTCTCTCCCTCACCCCCTCTAATTATTTCTCTCTCTCACTCTCTCTCTCTCTCTCTCTCTCTCTCTCTCTCTCTCTCATAGCGCTGCCAATGATTAGTTTCGTGTCGTATAGCAATTATGATAATGACTATAATATCGGATATGTTACCTAGATGTGGACTTTTGGATGGAGTCTGCCTGTGCCCGATCTAATCACGTTCTTCATTGTATGACGAGATAATATCGTGGTTAGGTCAGACACGATACCGTGTTTTCCGACGGCCCCCTCACGTTCGCCTTCCAGAGTAACTACGGCACTTGATGGTCACATTTTATAATTGCTTGTTTCTCATTCGACGAATCCGGTTTGTCGAATAACAGAGCTCTCTCTCTCTCTCCGTCTGTCTCATATACGATGTTTCTTGAATATTTAGCCGAATATATCCCGGATGAAGAATTGGCATCATGGGGTAGCGCTGTTATTCAAGACTTTGAAAAACCCAATTTCGAATGCAAAACTCTCCGCCAGATGAAACGCCTATTAATCATTAATCAGACGCCGTCCAACCTTTTTAATCAAGAGCCAAACAAAAGGTCAACGACATATAGAGAGTTTTATCAAGCGAACTCATTGAGCTTTATTTTCTGCCCCGAAGGCCTGACGCAAATTATAAACCATTCGATGCAGGCAGCAGAGTAAGAGAATACACAACAAAGGGAAATGCTGAAACGAAAACGATTTGGACGTTCTGGTTTAAGGCAGGAAATGCCCGATTAAGAACGCCTCGATACATTTCAAGCGATCTAATAGTCGATCGCGAAATGGTAATAGTTACAGTTTCGAAACCTGCAGCCTTAACTATTAGGTGCTGCACTTTGATAGATGGTCTTGTATAAGAAACAGCTATAGATTGGCCATATTTCGGTGTCTGACCTAACACGCGGCCTTATTACCCATTCAGATGTCAGAATCCTCCACGAACTCCTCCTACCCGACCAGTCGCCGCTTCCTTTGAGCACACCGCCTGCAGCCCGCCACCAGAGGGAGACCTAGTCTCGTACGTCACAACTCTCCCAAGTCCCCTGTCACAGTGCGGGGACTGCGACTACGTTATGCCCCACATACCCGACGGCCAAATGTCTCTCGTGTCAGACCAAAGCCGAGGCCAAAGAAGGCCTTCCTTCACGTGATGCCGGACAAAAAGACGTCATAAAACGAGCAACGTGTTGCGGGGAGGCTATCACGAGATGATGACATTGTTCCAACAGATCATCCTCTTTAGAGAGTCCAGTAGTCCGACGGTCCGTTGCTCCTAGAGATTGTCTACAGAGAGATAACGTCCTTCCGCAGTAGGATCGTGGCCGTCATGTCGGAACGCTGAAATGTCGGAAAAACCAGATATCGAAATCACTGGAGAACGTCCACTGCCAAGATGTCTCACGGCACTTTGACTGTATTATGCGGCTTAAGTGAATTTCTGTGCAGCGTTTCGCTGAATATAGATGGCATGTCCATGGCGCAACTGGTTGGGTAGTTAGTCACAGATGTCCAGTACCTGGGCTAAAACCCGGGCCTTATTATGTCTGAAGGGCGTTTCATCATTCACCGTGCCTCATTACTTTAGGAAATTATGCCGTTTTACGCGCACAGTGGCCTAAATAGACCACACTACTCTTGGAGGTCGTTCGGCCCATTTAATCTATCGCGTAGACAAAAGTGGCCGTAAAGTGGCAACATTTAACCGACACGTGCTGATTACGGGCTAACTCACTAGATATCCACAACCAGGTAGGAAACTGTCTTAAACGATCGATATTAATAAAACAATGATATGATTAACACAGAAAACCACTCAATTTGATATTTTGTAGCTGACGCCAATCTAAGACTGTCGCCATTTGTTTAATCATGTGTGAGATAGATGTGTATCATCAAACACTTGGTCGGGCTGAGATCGTATTGTGTGAGAGTATTGGCATTCTTCTGAATGTCGACAGTTTTGAGTCTGTGTGAGGAGACTTGTCACGATGATTAAAACAGTGTTTAGAATGATAGCATCCTTAATCCACTTATTAATACAGTGATTGGCCATGAATGCTATTAGATGGCTTTAACATGGCTTTTATGCCAAAGAAGAAGAAGAACAACAACAGCAACAACAATTACAACAATAATAATAATAATTATATCAACAACAACAACAATAGCAACGGCAACAGCAACACGTATTATGATAGCAACAACAATAACAAGGGCAGCAATAGCAGCACCAACAATAACAGCAAAATAATCACAGCAGCAGCACTAACAAGATTAACAATAACAATAATAACAACGACAGCAGTAACAGCAACAACAGCAAAAATCATAACAAAAACTACTACAACAACATCAACAATAACGCTAATTAGCAACAACCACAACAAGATCAATAATAACAATAACAGGACTAGTAACAACAATAACAACAACAATAGCAATAACAACAGCAACCACAACAATGAAAACAGCGGCATCAATGATCACAACAACAGCAGCAGTAACAAGAATAACAATAATAGCAACGACAACAGTAACAGCAACAAAAGCAAAATTCATAACAACAACTACTCCAACAACATCAACAATAACACTAATAGCAACAACAACAAGATCAATAATAACAATAACAGGAATAGTAACAACTATAACGACAGCAATAACAACCACGACCACAATATTAAAAACAACGGCAGCAATAATAATAATAATAATAGCAAGAACAACAACAACAACAGAAAGAGCAATAACAACACTAACAATAATTGGAGAAAAAAAAACAATAGCAACAACAATAAAAACAGCAGCAACACGAATAACATTAGCAGCACCAACAACAATAACATTAACAACAATAACAACATCTCACTCTCTATCAGTCATAGACAATAATAAAGGAATATAGGAAAGACACAAAAACAAAACAATCAACTGAGTTTTAGGAGACGTACACCCAGATGTCGCCAGAAATATTATGATGGTTTTGTGTATTTATAACTCTGAAGGGCAAAGCACAGCCTCTCTCTTGACATAATTCACTCCACACAGACAAGTCTTTGATAGAAGACCATGATGTTTTGAGTGTGTGGGCCAGTGGCTCCTGTGACCTAGTTAGCATTCTGATTACGTAGCATTCGCGAAGTGGTGACGTAATCCACATAATTGGCAGAAAGAAAATGAGCGTAGCTGGGTTGGCGAATTAGAGATATGTTTTCTTACTTGTTTCTTGGTAAAGGAAATTGTATCGTGTTGTATGTCTCTCCGTGATTTGCTACAGATTAGGCGTGGGGGAAACGTTTCGTGATCTAGCAACAGTTATCTCAGAATCCGTGCCAGGTTTTAGATTTTGGAGAACCTGCTTGTTGGAAATCTTTCCAGTAAGTAACGGTTGTCAACATCAAATGTCCAATTAAGAATGTGCTTAATTAGATGACCAAGTAGATCTGTTGTAGGAAAGTTCATTATCCAAGCGATGAAAACCTGTCTTAGAATATATTACAGAATTTGTAAACGTGTTGACTGAATGTTGACGATGGCTTGGTGATAAAGTGGGGACAATAAACTTGTTAGTCCTTGGTTCGAATCCTCCAATTGGTTTCCGGTCTATAACTCACTCACCGGCTGACTCAGTCCTAAATCAGTGTCTCTTTTTGGTTGATGATGTCTGTAATTAGCCGCAAGAAGGATAAAACCTGCTGGGGAACTGAGGAAAGCATCACATCAAACATATCTAAACCGGGGATGTTGGTTTAGGGATGTTAGTTCGAAGGGAATTATAATGTCATTAGAAAGGCATATCATATTTAGATCAAGTTTTATAAAGCGATAAAAATAAATAAATAAATAAAGTGAACACGACTGTTATGTAAATAACAAATAAACAATTAAAAATAGTAAATGACGAAAAAATAAATATAAATTATATATACATGCTTACATGCATATAGACAGACGAACATACAGATGGACAGACAGACAGACAGACAAACATACAGACATACAGACTTAGAGATAGACAAGCAAATAAATAAACAAACAAACGAACGAACAAATACAATTTAAGACAAATTACCTTTCTAGCACTAATTATCTATACAAATTATTATTCATTCTCTTTGAATGCAAAATGACGAGGTGTTTTAACAACTGAAACTCAGCGGGCTACTAGCTCACGACAAATGTGACACGTGTCACACCAACGTGACAAGTGACACCACACAGAGCACGATAGATCAGTGAGATGTCAGCTGTAAACGGAAGCGACACCCTCGTCGGGACACCTTAACGGGTGCTGCAGTTCTACATACGGGTTACAGCATCCAACCACAGGAAGTGGTCGATGATCAAAGTACAGGTGGCTCTCGGTTTTCCGTGAATCACGTTCAGGTGTCATCAATAGGTATATGCATGTCACCTGGAAATAGCTGGCATGGTAGTCGCGGATCTGGAAGGGTGGGGTGTCTTTAGGGTCTCAACCCCCCCTCATGGTATTGAATTATTGACGGTTTTAGGCAAGTTAAGTAATAAAAGGGAATTTTCTTCAGCTGACTCACACCTTGCAAATACGTCCGGATCCGACGCAGCAACTGCATAATTCTGCTTCATATTGGGATAGACTATAATAGACCGTATTCGAGAATATATATGATGGGCACTTATCAATAGAGAGTCTGGTGACAGGTATTGTATGTTATTGTTTAGAATCAAATATGATTTGTGACAGTAAATTTGAATTTTTAATACTTCGTCATGGTGAATTTGAGCTGCCAATCGATCTGTATTTTTGTGAATAGAACTGAATTGATTTTACCAACACGTTTACCAATCTTTTTTCGTATTTTATAATAATATTAATAATAATGATAATAATAATAATTACAAACTTCTAGAGCGCCAATATTCTCGAAAAGGATCGAGCTCAGTGGCAGGTGTTAGACAATCTCACAGTCAAGGTACGATATCATCAGCGGTGAACGAAGTAAAGTCACGTTACCAGTTATTAAAAGTAAAATGCTGTCGTGTATAAATAAGCCGTAATGGCGCAGTTAGTTAGAGAGTAATAGATTCATAGCGGAAAGGTCGCGGGTTCGAGACTTCGGGGCTGCAATGCTGTCATGTGGCGACTGGTCAACTCATCCGTAATATGGCTATGCGTTTGAGTAACGCTTTGCGCCTTTAATGGCAGCATGCGTTGTATGCTCCGTTGGGAGTTGTGGCGCGTGCTGGATTGAAGCAGGTCTGAGTCGGGGATAATAATGTTTGTACAGCGCCTGGTTCTGGGGCTGTACAAACATGCATTATTAAATAAGTCAGTTGTAAGTCGGACCCTTAAAATATATTATTTTATCCATATCGTGTTTATATCACCCAAACGTAAACCCACATTGACCTACATCCGGACAAAAGACATCTACAGTCGCTGACTGTAGGTCAGCAACAACTCAACAGCATATTAATCACCGGATTGTAAATAGTTTATCTATCCTGATAATACGACGAGTTGAGACGTTCCACTCTCAGCCAGATCCTCGTTCGATGTAATAAATTGTCAAATGCTGATTTTAGACATACGTCTATTAGGTAAATAAATTAATGATTTAGCGATTTATTTAACCTCTGTAATAGTCTCTTCTACAGTATATGGGGAAGCAATCTTGACTAGGCAAACCGAAGCTTTTAATAATAATAATAATAATAATATTGTATATTTAATAAAGCGCCCTAACTAGAAGGAGCCATTTAAAGACGTGGTACAGTGATAACTCAAATAATATGTCTATAAAAATCCGGTAATTAAAGCATGAAACATCCCATAGACACCGCTAGCATGCGTCCAATTACGCTACCTGAAAGTCTGAGTTTACTTCTGGAAGTCAAATAAACGTTCTCAAAATGCGATTTTGACAAATGAGGTTTCTTCCTTGGATTACACGTATATCAATCTTCAACTGAGAGATGTTGTCGATCAAAATAATAAACAGTAATTAATCAAGAACCAATTGCTATTAATAGTTAAATATGTGTCATCCATTTGAAATGGTCCATTCATTCGAAGTTCGAAGCTTTTTATTATAAAAAGTCTTTTTGCTATAAAACTCGACGAACACTCGAAGCCAATAGAAAGGGTATCTGACGCTCCGAGTTTGGATGGTGCGGTCGAGTTTTTAGACCTTGTTTAATAGCGCTTATACGGCCATTTACGTAATAAACTCGGCGGTTTTGGTTCGACAATTGAAGGTTTTATAACATTTAACCAAGCACCATATCAACAAATCCCAACAAAATCCAATAAATTACGATATTTCGTGAGTATTTATGTTCGGTGCTCCGTGTGTATGAAATTGAGGGAAGTGACGTCACATCTACAAGAAGCTAAGCTCTGATTGGTTGAAGTAATTGACGCCAGAGAAATAAAATATAGGGGGTGATGCTTTGCGTAGTCATTTCAGCGGGAGGTAAAACCGGTTTACACACATGGTATTTATGAAGTCGACAGGCTTGCAGTTTGATTACAACTTTCAAAGAAGAATGCGCCAATTTGATGATGATGATGGTGATTGGTGTTTACGGTTACTTTCGTGCATATGGTAGACTAAATGGGCCGAGCGACCTCCAAAGGTAATGAAGCGAAGCCAAAGATGAAGCACTCTTCAGATATGCCCACGCCGAGATTCGAACACGGTGGTAGTGATTTGTGGTCCAAAACGCTTCCGTTAGAACACGGATGCAATGTGTTAGTTAGTCTAAATCAGGTTAAGTTATGGCAAATAAACTTACTTGCTAAACAGTTGGTCACAATTCGATTATAAATGACCAGCCAGATACAACTGATGTGACATCCCTGAAATAGAAACTTAATTAATGTTTTATTTTTCATTTATTATATTGATGTTAAGCCGTTTACAAGTTGTTTAACGAAAAATATAAAATAATTATATAAACCAAATAATTGTATGAGCGTTTTTCCGCTTTTACTCCAAAATTTTAAAAATGCTTATAATTTCAGCGCTTCTTTAAACTTTTGGCCGGCTGGAAAGCAGCGCCGTCTACATGAATACCGTCCCCCAATCAGAGCACGGGTTTCGTTAAACGAGATGTCACTTCCTTCCTCTTATACACACGGAAAAGGAGAAAAATTATAAAACTTCATGAAATACTTTATTTATTTACTTATGCAGGTTAATTTGGCTATCATATATGGTTTTTCTTAAAGAGTATTCAATTGTCGACATATAAAAATATATTTTATAAATCGCAAGCTAATGATAGCAAAATCTGGTGAAATGAGACGGTTTCAAATTAAATTAGATATCCGTATATATATATATATATATATATATATATATATATATATATATATATATAACCAATAACGTTGTGTTGTATCGCTGCTACGAGTGTTGATCGTAATTTATTTTGATTTATGCTTAAATTATTCAATTATAATGAATATTAATATTTATCCTTTTCTCTTTTAGACTTTATTTTGATTGACCAGTTATTAGTTGTATTTATTGTTTATATTTAGATGATAATCACTTGAAACCGTTTAGTGATATCGTAATTTGTCATTGTAAGCCCTAGTCATTATGGAAAAAAATAGCCAGCCAGCATTTAAGCATAGTATGATGGTTCGATAATAATAATAATAATAATAATAATACTTTTGGTTATATGTGGAAAATAGTAATTGGTGTAATATGTGTGCGTGAGCACGCGTGGAGTGAATTTTTTGTTAAATGATTTAATCCGAAGTAATTAATCTCATCTGTTATGGTAATAAGTATTCCAGGCGTCAACCACTATCAAACGGCGGCCATATTGCGACGGCCAGCAAACGACAACTGGCGGTTTATATGAATGGCACGTACTGGTTTAGAGCTAAATCACATGACCTATAAATTTGATCTGATTATCGTCCGTATGTCAGGCAGACGACAGGCGGCCATCTTACGCTGTTAGACATCATAGATTAGCTTCTGCCATACGACGGCAACATTAGATATGTTCATAAGGAAAGCCTTACGGCTTTGCCGCTTATATATATATATATATATATATATATATATAGCTCGGCCGCTTAAAGCATGGAGGCACATGCTTCGGCTGCTTGCGATATAGTGGCATATACCATGGCTGCTTATGGCACGCTGGCGCTGCTTAAGGAACTGTCGTTCGCGCAATGACCGCTTATGGCATTACCAGCTTGGCTGAAAGTAGCGATAAATTGGATGTTTTAGCTCATAATAAATCTATGCTCTCTCTCCCTCCCTCCTTCCCCCTGTGTGTGTGTTTATGTATTTGTGCGTGTGCATGCGTGCGAGAGAGATACATAGATAGATATATAGATAGAGAAAGCGCGCATTAATAAAGGTAATTTTAAGTAGTGATTACAACTTTTATTAGATTCTTCTGGATAATGAATAAAAAACAGGGACCTTTATCTCCAATGACATATAATATATCACCATTTCCCGAAGAAATTGACATTGGCGGTGTTATTGAATATTAGAGGATTTTATGGAACCTGGATAGCTCTGGTCACATCTGGAACATATAGCCTAAGATCGTCTACTTAGGGAAACATCGCACAAATACAGGTGTGGGTTAGATTCGAACCCACAACTTGGAGGTTTCTAGCTCAGTGTTCTAACCAGAGCGCCACCAGAGCGCCCCAAACTGGACAAGATAAAGAACATATATTGTACTAGATATAATACGCGTAATATTTAAAACGCGTAACATATAATACACGTAACATATAATACATACGTAACATATAATATGCGTAACATAAAAGACACGGAACATATAATACGCGTAATATATAATACACACATAACATATAATATATGTAACAGATAATACACGTAACATATAATACACGTAACATACAATACACGTAATATATAAGACACGTCACATATAAAACACGTAACATATAAGACACATAACATATAATACTTTATAAAATATATTATATTCGGGGAGAGGTCATTATTTATCACTATCGGGGAGTTGTGAAAATGATGATATGTTTATGCCCCACACCCCCTCCTCTTCCTACAATTGTACTCATATCTAACGTCATTCAACTAAACAGTTATTATTTTTCCTATGAAGCAGGCCATCTGATAGAGCGGTGGTTCTATTTTCTAATCCGACTTGTTCCTGTATATCCCAAGGATACCACTCACACTATGATAACACCAGACTAACATACCGGAACTGGACACTTTGCCACCTCTGTACTACACCACTTGAGACATGGACAGTTCGTCACTCAGTTATGTAGATACCACCCCACTTCAACGTCGGTTGATACATTCTGGCGAGATTTCTTATCGCTGAGTATTAATGGGCAAGACTTTATTTATTGGAAATGTATATTTATTTTGACATCTTCCCATTCATGAAGTCTGTAGTTTTTATTTCGCCTTTTTTATGACATTTGTGGTCCATTTGTTTCCTGTTGTTGTTGTTGTTGTTGTGTGTGCACGCACACGAATGTGTGTGTATGTGTGTTTCGTGGTGATGAGGAAGCACTGGCAAAAATCATTATGAATCATGAATATAACTTTCAGAAGATTCATCTAGACTAAAATTATGAAAGACTAAAAAGACGTCTAAATATATATATATATATATATATATATATATATATATATATATATATATATATATATTGCTACCAACCTGGGATAAAAATTCCTGAATTTATATTTACAATGACACGTTATCTTTCGATTCATGTTTGAGACATTTTGTTTGTGTTTGTATGTAAATTCACTGGGGGTCTTTCATGCATGACATCATCTTCGGAATCGACAACCATTGATGACATTACATGATAGACAGTAAAAAGTCTTTATATGTGAGTGATACTGGACAGATAAGAGCTAGAATATTTTATAATATTGGGCAAGGGAACAGAAAAATATTGATACAAAAGCACTGAAAGGATAAACCATAAGACGATGTGAGCTGTCTTCTCTATAGATGACGTCATCTTCGGCGACGATCGGCTGTGTTCATGAAGGCTCATGAATATTCAAATCGATATGGCATTTAGGCGCTTATCAAAACAGAAACATTGATCGAAGTAGGGGTAGGATTTAGTTTGACGCTTGAACGGGTGAACTACTATAAATATAGATTTATATATTACCAATAACCAAAGCAGAATTTTTGACGTGGGTAAGTCTTCCCAAACTGCATATATTCCTGTCAATTTGACCTAATTTCAAATAGATTCCAAAGTGTAGAAGAGTCATTATTTTGCCGGGTTTATTTCCCAGAAGGCAATTTTTCTAATATCTGCCATATATTTACCGCATCTGAAAACATGAACTTGTATTTTGAAAATCCCTATTTGGAGTGTAGACATATTGAAGGATACAGTTTCCAGATTGAAGTGAAGCTCCCCTTAAATGTATCTTATTTCAGAGGCTGTTCTTCCGATCATGAAATGGTGTAATAAGCACAAAAAGAATATTTACCAAGATTTAATGACAGATTGGCGCAAAAAGGTCACTCGGCTTCGTCTCATTTTGTTCCGTCCTATAACTGTATCATCCTGGGCTTATTATAAACACCAAAATCATACATTAAAAAACAGATATAGAGTGAATGATTGATTGAGTAAGTGAATGTCTGTGTAAATGAGTGAGTGATTGAGTGAGTGATGAATAGAAGAGTGAGTGAGTGAGTGAGTGAGTGAGTCAATGAGTGAGTCAGTGAGTCAGTGGATATACGCAGCGATGTTTACTCTCAGATATTATGACTTAGATGTGTAATGATTATAAAACTAATCCAAAATCCAACAATAATCATCACAAATCCTGCCTGATATCATAGAATAAGGAAATAATCCCAATTACTGGCGGTTAGCCATTACGGTTCCTTCGTATGTCAGATCGTTTGGCGGGAAGGAATGCTCTAACCACCAGCTATCATATTTCCATTAAAATGTTCCATAAATCCTTAATTTGCGAAATTTCACGAACCATTGCTAGTGTGGACTACACTCGCTAAGGGTTATCGTGTGACATCATCTTTGTTTATTTTTCGGTACACAGGAGCCCGGCGGATGTATCAAGCCCTCCCGTATATAGACTATACAGGAATGTGTCGCCCTCGGTTGAACACCTGCTAGACGAGTTCAACAGTTTAGTAGTGTCTACAATACTCAGCTACAAGAAGCTTTGAGTAGGCCTAAGTTAATATAATTTTTCCGATTAAGTGAAATCTAACTTTATTCACGAATGCGTGAACTGGTGAATGTCCAATAGTTTACTCCCAGGATTACCCTATTATCGCTCAAACGTATTCGTTTTCTGTGCAGTTTCTCCATCAAACTTGATATTACCCAGTTTGTCAAATATAGCTGGAATGGAATCTTCTGTGAGCCTGACACTCTTCATGTCATATCCAACTGATCGTGCTATAGATGGCAAAATAACGAACATCGCGTAAACGAGTCTTGTTTTGGTAGAATTAATGCATACTCCAACCACTGCCAGATCCATTTGCACAATTATATGCGACACAACACACCAAAGACAATAAAGAGCACGTAACACAGGTTAAACAAGGGCACGGCGAGTGTTTTGGCGTCTTTGTTTGTCAAACATGAAGTCACATTCCGAAGTTTTTCGAAGATTCTAGAGTAAAGCTGGCGGATGAGAGATGCTAGCAAAGCAAGTTTGTAAAACCTTTGTAACTTTATTTCTAAGAAAACAATAAATTATATCTCTGACTGAAATTGATTTTAATAAATAACACTGACATTTTTCCTAATTTGGGAAACTTTTCCTGTGACCTTCATGGAATTTTATTATATAGTTTTCTTTCGCCATTTCAGTAACATACAAGGCTGTTTGAACCATCTCTACTTATATATTAGTAAACATATTTTTGTTCCGAAAATACATGTTTGGCTTATACTTGTTTAAATTTATTATACTTGGGTAATGAAAACGGCTTCTATCACGTGATATCAGACTTCAGGAGCATCCGGTGTGAATCTAGCTTCGAAATAGCGGCCCCAATAAACGAATTATAATCGATTGTCCAGCACTTTGAACTGGACTATTTAATCTTTTTTTTTTTTTTTTTTTTTTTTTTTTTTTTTTTTTTTTTTTTTTTTTTTTTTTTTTTTTGGGGGGGGGGGGGGGGGGGGGGGGGGGGGGGGTCCCTTTTTGAAAAACGGGTAAATTTCCATCCACACCCCCTGCATTTCAAGACCGAAAAGTTTCCCTCCCAAAACGGGAAGCCAAAAACCCTCACACACTCATGCATTCACTTATCCGGCTGCTTTAAGGTAAGAGACATAATTCTATACTGCACTGTGAACTTTATGTAAGTGAAACAAAGATTCCTCAAATTTCTGTTCTTGAAAGAGCATAAGGATTTAATGAGGTTTATTTTTGGCTTCGCGATATAAAGTGAAGGTGATACTCCCTTGAGGAATCATACTGAAGTCTGTAATTGGCTGGATGAGCTCTAATATACGCTGACGGAACGCTCATTTTTGTTCCTCATAAAGAAATTGTCGACCCGTCTGCCAGACATACACCTGTCTGCCAAATACAATATACCCGTCTACCAGACATACACCTCTCTGTCAGACATATACCTGTCTGCCAGCTATATATAATTATCTTTTGTTATTAGATTAGGTTCAGTGTGCATCTGAATTGTCATCCATCAAGTTCTTTCTCAGTTTGAGGGAATTAATTTTTAATTTTTCCTCCTTCACATTCAGCTATCTTTATTCAATATAAACGGAATCATCTTACCGAAAGACAACGTATATATTTCCTGATATACTGCTACAACGATTCTATCATGGCACCCATCTGCTTACCTCTGATTTAATTAGTTCCTACTTTTAAACGGCCAATTAAAACATATCAGCTGAACTCTATTTTACTATATTTTGCCGCTATGTTTTCATTCAAATGATATATTTTAAACTTATTATGACGGGCAATGTGCAAATTATTTATTATATCCATTTCATTATAATAAGTTTAAATGACGATTCCGATGTTTAAATACCGTGTGACGAAGCGACGACGAAGAACAGTTTAGGAAAGGTGACGATACTTTGATCAATCGTACCTATTACAAAACGAACATTACCATCTTCGGTTTATCATTTTCGAGGTTCGCTTTTGTTCTTGTAAAATATTAAAAACTTGTCAGAGAACTGACACCTACCATTACTACATCAGCCATCTTCCGATATATCTGCCATCCGGAGAGAATGCAAAGGGAACAAGTCTTTGACCTTTCTGGCCTGGCTAGGTGAAAAGAGACGACGAGAAAGGTCTAACTATTTACCACATCTTTTCTGTGGCAGAGTAATTGTTCTGATGTCGTCTCACGCTCTGATCTCCCAGTAATCTAGGATGTCATGATCGAAATAACAACAAATGGTTTGGATTCGCCTTTCTCGAGCTAATAATAACAAGCACATAATTAAGCTACACCAAAAGATTGTTTAGGATCAGCCTATGTAAACAAATCACTCCTATCGTCCGGTCACGTGATACCGTATAATACTACTACTACTACTACTACTAAATAATAATAAAAATATAATATACAAGATTTATATAGCGCCCTATATAACCTATAAGAAGGTTACTCTAAGGTGCTTGACAGTAAATAAATCTATGGCTGTAACAGGTTTACATCTTTAAAAATACATAATTCTTTCCAGAGAAATACATAATATATTCAGCTAGGAAAACCTTAAACAAAAATATTAGTTTTTATCTTCCTTTTGAAGGCATCAAGGGTCTTGCACTTTCTGATGGTTACTGTAAGATTATTCCATAAGGTTGCGGCAGCCTTTCTGAAACATCTATTACCGTATGTCACTCCACGTGTTACAGCTAAGAATGCTCCAGACTCAGACCGTAGAGACCTTGTCGGCTGATGCGGAACGACAAGTTCCTCTAAGTACTGAGGGGCAGTCCTTTGAAGTCCCTTAACAGTGTACACCAAATTCTTGTACTGCGACGTACCAGAAGCCAATGCAGGGAGTTAAATTCTGTACTTTCTGTAGCCGTGTCATCAGTGTTCTTGGAAGATCATACAGGAGAGCGTTTCCGTAATCTAACACAGATGTTATCAGGCCGTGTGCCAGTGTTGTGAAAGCATCCAGTGTGATGTACCGCCTGACATACTACAGAAATAGTATTATTACCTACCTACCTGAAGCCGTAATTCTTTATTCATCCTAACCTCATGTTTTAGGTTAAAGATAATGAGCTCTGTCTTTTCCTCGTTTAACTTAAGCATGTTTGCACTCATCCAAGTACTGATATCAGCCAAACAAGCTTCCAATTTCTTGCAACGTCGGTTATTTTTGGCATGATCGCCATATAAACCTGGGTATCATCTGCGTAACAGTGGTAGAGCAAATTATGTGGGCTACATAACGCACCAATTGGTTTTGAATACAAACAGTACTTACGTGGTCCAAGTACCGATCCTTGTGGCACCCCAAAATTCAGGCACTTACCTTCTGGTGTCGTCATTCCTATGGCAACACACTGAGATCGGTCACTCAGATAAGATTTGATCCAGGAGAGGGCACTTCCGCTTACTCCAAACGATAAATGAATGATAGTCTTAGATATTTCAAATGTGTTACTCGTGTAATCAAATAAAAGAAACTACAGATTCCACTTAAACCGATGATCTAATTAGGCAATCGAAGGGTTACAAGTCTAATAATTATTTTTATGCAATTAATTAATTAATTAATTAATTAATTAATGAAAGCAATTCTTTGGACCAAAACAGTCTACTTTGAAATTTGGCATTTCTTATCAAAGAGGTAAATACGACTAATTCGGCTATTTGATACTTTCAACGAATCAGAACAGTAATATTATTAAACATTAATGGCATTACAATACCTCGATATTGTAATTGTGCTTACAAAAAGGAATTCTCGTCCCGCGGCAGCAATCAAAAGCCATATAAGGCCTCCTTATGAATATTCAGTTTCTCATTTCCTTTAATTTTTGTTGTATACTGACGTCATCAATATTTGTGTGTTTGGTACAGTCATCCAAGTGTCTATACATGGAGGCTGATATTTGTATCGGCTGTGTGTCACCACTGAGAATGCGTGTATATTCACTTATATTACTAATCTAATCCTCAACTTGGTAGCCGACTCAAAGTGATCTTTCTACCCTATTGGTACATTTCTGGCTACAACACACTTCATAATAATAATAATAATAATACTGGCCGAAATGGCAGTTTTTTACGTGACTGTTAACCTCAAAGGGAGACGTAAATGGTCTGTAATTTACAGCTTCCCCATGGAGACTAATTCTAAATAAATTTAGAATTTAGAATAAATGGCATGTTCGGTGGGGAAAACCTAGCCAGTTGCCTGGTTGGATGAAAAACTCCCCCTACGATAGTACCACGGCCGAGGCGCGAACCTGCGACCTCCCGCAGAGAGTTACCATAGCCATCGGTAAATAGTCTCGCGCTCCTACCTATGTGGCCAAAGAGCTGGTTTGAAGAGTAACTTGCCGGATATAAGAGATTGAGTGACTGATCGTGGTCAAAAAGTAATTCCGTACCATAAACTGTATAAGTACTTCACAATGTAGAGCAAGTCCCTAATACATTATATTATTTTGCATCACCAAGCCAGCTACTCGTTTAAGGCTGAGTTAAACGACTCAAGTACATTGAAGACTAGCTGCCAGGTTGTGGTTTCGAGCCAAGAAACTCACAATTTCTAGCCCGTTATATTACCACCAAGTTAACACCACTGAGTGTCACTAATGAAAATAAAATGAGGATATAAAGTGAAATTATCCTGGAAAGAGTCCGTTCTTCTGAATGTAACATCATCGTGTTAACAGTTTGATGCTCTTTACAAGGAAATACTGGTTTAAGAATCTTTCCAGTTAACATGAAGATCCGGGATCTTCGACTCTTGTTTTAACAACAAACGGTCGTATTGGCTAGGTGGTCTCTAGGAGAGGTGTCAATGTAGACATAACTAAAATTAAAAGCCATAATCGGATATATTGGATTTAATGTTGAGTTAGTACCTTTATTGTGGTAATTAGTTCTGCTGCTGTCTCGGGGAATGACAACAAGATATCCTAAGAAATACGTTTACCTTAAGCAATGGAAATAAATACTGCCTCTGCTTTGGAATTATTCATTCAGTTATCTCTCTCGCTCTCTCTCTCTCTCTCTCTCTCTCTCCCTCCCTCCCCCCCTGCCTCCCTATCCCTCACCCCCTATATCTCTCTCTCTCTGTGTTGGGGGGAGGTATATGTGTGTCTGTCTGTCTCTCTGTGTGTGTGACTGTGTGTGTTCGTTCTCCAAACTGGTCAACAACCGTTAAGGCATGTCCTCATATAAGTACTCAACAGCAGTTATGGCATATCTTCCCGATTGATCAGCAACGGCTATCGCATGTCCTGTTCATGTTCAGCGAAGAATACATGCATTACACATCACATTCTACACGAAATTACTCCGTTATCCTTCATGCTTCATAAGAAATTACTCCGTTACCGCCCATGTTTTATATAAGAACTTACTCCGTTAACACCCACGTTCTGCAAGAAATTACTCCGTTATCGGTTAGACACAGGGCGGCGCCACTATCTCCGAGATTACGGGTATCTTGGCCACTAAAAGCGAGATTTACGATTTGACCAAACGGCAACATCAACAGCGAAGATGACAAATTTCCGAAATCGTTACCTTGGCAACAGCCCTGCGAACTATCGCCCGAACAACCGGAAATGACGCATACAATAATCGCTGATGTAGACGGTGTGTGCCACTTACCGTGTGGAGTTGTTCGTGCTTGAATTATCGCGGAAAACGTAAAGTAGGCATAAATAACGGGCAGGTAAGGTAGGTAGGTGCCAACGGTGACATTTTGCCACATGAGAAAATGTTCCGCTTCGGTGGGCGATAATAAAGGTACTCAACGGTTTGGCAGAAGGTATAGCAAAAGGATTTGTATATAAACCCTTGCCTAACACGACTAGTCTCGCTTGCTGTGCCCAATAGGCGACAGCCGAGGGTCTCTACCCCAAACTTCAACAAGTTACAAGACTTGCAACCCTGCAAGAGGTCGAAACTTTTCATGAGATTAATTTCTCGGCTCACAGTATCGTGGGTGGCTGACCACGTTAAATGGCGCTGCCGTCTCCACTGAATTATTAAAAATAAAGGGAGACGTTAAAAAACCTGAGGACGTAAAACACTCTGGCAGTGACCACCCTCAGGGTATTTCGGCTTCATCTTTCCGTATTGGTCCCCTGTGAGTGGTGGTAGTGGGGGGGGGGGTGTTCTCAGCCACTCCAATATAGAGGCTGTGCTGATTAAGCGACAGCCTGGGGATTCTCCCCGAACAAGAAAACAAACAGACTAGTCTAGATCTAGAAATCAACACCAGGTAGCTGTGCCCAATAGGCGACAGCCCGGGGTCGCCACCCCAAACTTCAACGGGACAAGGCTAGTCTAAATGTTATGCCATTATCGTAAAGAAAGACCACTGTTATCGAATACTTTTTCGTTTGCTTGTTGTAAGTTTATAATTTCTCAAAATATTTGCAGTAGAATGCAGTTATCGCGCACGCTTATTTTAATAGTACAATTGTCAAATGGAAAAGGGGGAGGATGAAGGCGGATGAATCATCCCTTCCTTGTATTCCGCGGAATACATCTCTCGGGAAAGAGTTTCATCGCACTGACAGCTAGTAATGGTTGTCAGTGGCTCCGTCGGCATCTGACCGTACTTGTCACGGATCCGAGGACAGCCAATGACATCGGTGACAGCCGACACCGGAGTCACTTTGTTAACACGTCGACATTGGAGTGGTTTCATCCTCAGAGGATAAAACCTTGCTAATAGACTTTCAAACCCCCTTACCGATGACCCGGCGTATCAATTCGGCGCTTCGCGGGCACTGCTCCAAAATATAGACGGGTGAAGAATGCGTCGAAACAATATCGTCGAGGGGGGGGGGTTAGTTCGGATTTGCTGTTTAGATAAAAGGAAATTCAGAGATAATCAAATTAATATGCCAACTGCAGAATCTCCATGCGAATGTTCCAATTTAGTCTCAAACCCGTTGCGGCGGCGCCTCCGTGGTTTAATTGGTAGCGCGTTTGACCACATATCACTACCACCCGAGTTCGAGTCTCGGCGTGGGCATATCTGAAGGGTGTTTCATCCTGGACATAATATATCGTAGTACATGTATATATGCGACGTAAACGTCTACTAATATTTGAGAGCCTGTCTGGTGTCAGTAGAATTTCAGGTTATTATAGTCCTACAATAAATGTTAAATCAAACAGGTCTCAAGAGTCACAAAATGACCCATAATTTTATATCTAGATTCCAAGGAGGCATTGGTAAATGTTTATTAACAAAAATACGTCATTTTACAAGTCTGTTATACATAAAAGAGGACGCTCTTGTGTTTCTTTTCCAGATTAATTGTTATTGTTATTAACACGTTTCCTATATTTTTGGTACATCATTGACGCAACAGTAGGATTATGTTTATATTCTCTTTCAAGGGTCCCTACATTATAAGCAGGGCATTAATTTAATACGAAGGCCGACATGACGCTTTCATCCTGTTATCTCTGCATTCCGGTCAACATTTCCCATTTTCCAGAGTGACCGCAATAGAAAGTTTCTACAGCAGTCAAAATATAATAACTGCTTTGGAATACGCAACAACAACAACAACAACAACAATAACAACAACAACAACAATAAACAGATAAAAGGTCATGTATAACACCTTCGGTTGATCTGGGAATTTACGTTATCCATGTAAATCAATTAAGCCGCGTTAGATTGGGCCATCTTTGAAGGACATTGCTAAGATACGGTTAAGATACAGATCCGGAAAAAGAAGTCGTACGGTCATAATCCCGTCTCGGGATCCATAATCCGGTTCTAATTCCGAAAATAAAGAGCCGAAAACCAGTCTCTGAGGAGGCTTCTTATCGTGAATAACGCAAAACCCTGGCACATTTCAGGTGTCTTTCCCGCCATCGCGAGACTGCTCGGCGACGGACAAATCGAATTAGGTTCCGTCGCATGATGGTCACGTGACCATCTGCTAGAAGGTTAGTCCAAATGGCCGAGCTCGTAGCGTACGGAGCTGCCGAGTCCGAAGGTCAGGACGAGCTGTCGGATTCGTTTTGGTCTGTAACCCGACGGCAATTGGACGGCAACGTTTGGCGGGCAATTTATCCGCGGCAGACTATCGTGAAAGATTGAATGGGGTCACGTGACATGAACCGGCTGATCTGATAGGAGGAGTGGGGATTAATTGAATTGAGTAACGTCCTGGAAATCGTTGAATGAAACATGAGATAGCTTGTGACGTCTTCTTTCGTTTTATCCTCCTCCCTCTCCATGCCAATTTTCCATCGTCTAACACCAAACAAAAGGATATTTAAAGGATTTCGCTTTTAATTCCTCTTTTACGACTTATTTTATTTACAAGGAATTGTTATATGTATCGATCGATTCGTTGGCATCTCGTAATATGAAATTAAAGAATAAATAACTAAGACACTGACACTCGGGAACACGAAATGCGTATGTAGGTGCGTGCACCCAAGCACGCATATACATAAACGTATAAATCTACCAATATCATAAGCATTAACTATTTCCTTGTAAACATTCATATGACGGACTTACACGAAATGTTTTCAAATTTATCAATTTCCTTATGACATTTCCAATATTATCAACTCACTGATAACATGTAAAAAATTACCAAACTTTACTGGTAACATGTGGAACTTAATCACTTCGTGGTAATTAATAAATTCTACCAATTTCCTTATAATATGTTCCAACAGCGTGTTACATTAACACCCTCTGGCTTCTGACTGGTGGTTGCCGATTTTTGGTCTACTGCTAAAACGAATTTAGAAAATTAAACGCTAAACCGCCTCTATGGCCTGGTGGGTAAGGGCGTGGGACTTTCTTACTCGTGGTTATGCTGTGCGGGAAGTCGGAGGTTCGAATCCCGGCCGTGGCAGTAGTGTAGGGGGAGTTATTCAGGCAACTGGCAAGGTTTTCTCCGGCGAATATGTCATCTCTTGTAAATTCTAAATTTATTTAGAATTAGTCCCTGTGATGAAGCAGGAAATTACAAACCAGATGCAACTCCCTCATTTGAGGTACTAAGCCACGTAAAATAACTGCCATTTCGGCCATTATTATTATTATTATTATTATTATTATTATTATTATTATTATTAACTGATGCCGTGATCGATATAATTTTTCAAAATAAATACAACTTGATCCTGTTGTTAGAGAACCGTAGGGGTGTAAGAACGCGCCCTATCATCCAGCCACTTGCCGACTGTGCATAATGTTTTGTTGTTCGGGGAGAATCCCCGGGCTGTCGCTTATTCGGCACAGCCTCTATGTTCGAGTGGTTGAGAAATCCCCTCCCTCACCACCACTCACAGGGGGGCAGTACGGAAAGGTGGAGCCGAAATACCCTGAGGGTGGTCACTGACACAGTGTTTTACGTCCGCAGGGGGTTTTTAACGTCCCCTTTATTTTTAATAATTCAGTGAATACGGCAGCGCCATTTAACATGTCATCCACCAACGATGTTGTGAGCCGAGAAATTAATCTCTAGGAAAGTTTCGACCTCTTGCTGGGTTCGAACCTGTGAACGTTAGCACCAATTGCTGGGTGCTTTGCCGCTCGGCCACCGGAGCTCACTATTGTGCGTAATGCTACGAGGCTTGCTGTAATAAATGGGACCGAGTGAGACCTCCCCCCAATTCCTTCCCTCGACAAATCCGGAAACAGGCCTTGGTTAGCATAGGCATAACATTAACTTAAACGTTAATTATGTTTACTTTCACAGCAGTTGTAAACATAGAGACTTAACTGTAAACGTAATTAAGTAATTAGGCCTACCAGGCCCTTATTTAGTTTATGAACATTGTTTCCCGGCTTTTATTCTAATTAATAACTAATTCTAAACAAGGCTCAATAAATATAATCAGACCCTTTCTGATATCAGCACATATATAATCATCTTAAGTCCTTTTCGGTTGTTAAAAGGTCAATTTATTAGACAGCAGAAATAAACAAAGGGAAGGTAACAGCATTGTCTATCTAAATGTTATTTCTGGCAGCTTTCCATGAGTTTTTGCTGTTGTAATAAATAACATACAAGAAGGGTTTGGGCCGGTCATTTATTTGTCGCAGTAACCTTTGCCCTGTTCAAAATATATCGCGCAGATTAAAACAAAATATGACAGATGTTACCAGATGTGAATAATATCTAGGATTATAACGCGTAAATAAATTTATTTACCATTATTTTTGGCTGTTTATCGGACGATTTTAGTTGGAAGTGATCTTAGACGCCAATATGAATGGTCACCGTGTACTTTCGATATTACTATATTCCCGGTAAGGAAAACAATTTCTTTTAATCGTACAAAGAATCGCATATACTGACTGATCCAGATGATGTACCATTTTCAACGCGCCGATGTCTGACGTAACCGAATCGTCACGGCGCCTGACAATATTTAGTGAAATATCGTCCGGGAATGGCTTTTCTCATCATTTTAAGCCGACATTATGCAAAAAAGCTCCACACGGCACTGAAGTCGCACGTTGGCCATATTACACTTACCAGCCAGTGATTCAATAACGCTGACTGATTACCAGAAGTCTATGTTCGCTTTAGTAATCAGCAAACATTAAACTCTCGCGTTAGCAGTTCGTGACTTGACGGTTGATTACGGATTGGCCAATTTACACAATCCAAGTTATATTGAAAAGCCAGCAGCGTAGGGCTGAAAAACTATGGTATGGTATTTAGAATAAACAAGCTCCAATTTTATTAAACTGATTCCAGCAGTAAATGAATTGGGCAATTTCGGGCCGAGAATTTTTATCCGGTTTAAACAAGGTTCTGCTTTCCACAGGTTTAGGTATTGGCAATTATATAAACATATATATATATATATATATATATATATATATATATATATTGTGTGTGTGTGTGTGTGTGTGTGTTTTGTGATTGCATAGTATATATATATATATATATATATATATATAGTTGGATGTGTGTTTTACGGCACTTTGTGCACATGGTAGGCTAAATGGGCCGAGCGACCTCAAAGGTAATGAGGCGAAGTCTAATACGAAACAACCTTTAGATATGCCCACACCGAGATTCGAACACGGGTGGTAGTGATCTGTGGTCCAACACGCTACCGCTAGACCATGAAGGCGCCCATACATATATATATATATATATATATATATATAATATATATATATATATATATATATTTTTTGGTAACTAATGGTTTTGTTAGAAGCCGAGACACGGGTTATCTGTGATCCACCTACTTTTTAGTTGATTTTCGGTTATGACAATGACAAATCTGTATAAACACCCCACACGACACTTTGTGCCATTATAGGTCCCTGGGGCCTACAAATATCTATCCCTGCTAAATTTGTTTGTGATCCCTCTACTTTATTTCTTAACAAAACCACGGGTAAGATGTTGTATAGATCTATTCTATATACCAGGGGAAAAATATATAATCTAAGAACTTTCTTAGAAAATCTATTACTTACAACACCAGAGCTGAGATTCCTACTATAAATCTATCAATAAATGTACTTAATAAATACATAACTGTTAATAATTTTATGAGTTAAAATGGTGTGCAAATTGTCACTTAATGATTAAAGCGGAAATATAGTTTACTAAATGGGCCAATGAGGCGAATTAAAAGATGAAACATCATTAAGCTATGGTAAGAGCAGGATTCGAACTCAAGGGCTAGAGAGCTGTGGCTAACCGCGCCATCAGTTATACCCTGGAATTGTTCTCGATACCGATACAAGTTTCTTCCCTTTTCACGTCTTTAGAACAGGAATCGTTTCTTCTATCAATCACTCAATGACCTCAGCCATCAGACCAGGATTACGCCACCTGTTGGCAATTGTTCCGTCAATGATGGATTGCCAGAATAAATATCAACAACAAGTTAACTGTCTGATAACGAGACCGGGATTGATAGAGTCTTCTTTATACTCTCAGATATCATGGATCATAGTTGCTTAGTGGTCATCAAGAACTGGGGGTTCTTTGTTCGATTCCACCGTGATTAGATCTATATCTAATTTATTCTGAGAAGAAAGAAATATAGCGGGAGGCCTTATCAGAATAATAATTGAGTGAATGGGCCAGCGAGTGAGTGAGTGAGTGAGTGAATGAGAGAATGAGTACTAATTGTTGATCGTCACTCTGAAGGACGTGGGGGGGTGGGGGGTTATAAGTCGGCTTAAACAGGAATACGTTGGTTATAACTGTAATATGCTCCCCGGGCTGCCGATTAGGTGTAGAATAATAGTTTCAGTCGCTGAAACACCGTATCAAATATTACTACAACGCAACGTATTGTGTCAAAGGCGCGTTGCGTTTATATCGGTATTGCATATAAACCATGGTGATGATGACGATAACTGTATTGATGATAATGATGAAGATGGTGATGATGATGATGATGGTGATATATGGTACGTTTGAAACCTGACCGAAGCACATCTGGATCACTAACTAACCACTTCTTTGTTAGTTTATAATTCCGTTTCCGTTTTGATTGTTAGTTTTTGTTAAAGGACAAAACTTTAGACATTCGATATTGTTTTAAGTATCAAGTATAGCGAGTAGTTTAGTATATATGTTCTTACCTACATCGAATAGTAGGATCAGTAGAACTATCTTAATCTTGGCAGGGAACTACTTTAAACAAAGATTGAGGAAATATTCCTACGCCATTTGTTTTACAATCGTTCCATTTGCAGTTCACACAATACTCTACTTATTTTGCTTAGTTTTAAGCATGTTTATATTAGTTATAATTAAATGTTATTTTGAGGCTTTAAGTTATCTGGAACTGAAAATTTCATATCGATGATCAGATCGGTACTTAAGTGATTTGGAAATAATTCGGCAAAATATTGACGTTCAGTTTTAGGTATATAATTACCGAGTGACACTACCTTACATTGATGTTGTTACGAGTATTTCTGTTCTCGTAGATTAATATTTGGGATGATCTTCTTACCAACAACACAAAGATTATTTCCATCTATGATGTATGTATATATTTAGATATCTGTGTATGTATGTATGTATGTATGTTTGTTTATATGAATGTATGTGTATATGCAAGTATGTTTTATGAATGTATGTGTATATGTCTGTATGTTTATACGAATGCATGTGTACATGTATGTATGTTTATTGTATGTATGTGTATAGGTATGTATGTATAGATGTATCTATGTTTGTGTGTATGTGTGTATGTATGTATGTATATATGTATGTGTGTTTATATGAATGTATGTGTATATGTATGTATGTATGTTTATGTGTATGTATGTGTATAGATATGTATGTATATATGTATGTATGTTTGTGTGTATGTATGTATGCATGCATCTATGTATGTATGCATCTATCTATCTATCTTATCTATCTATATCTAGCTATCTATGTATCTATCTATCTATCTATCTATATGTCTGTCTATCTGTCTATCTATCTATCTATCTATCTATCTATCTATCTATCTATACATACATACATACATACATACATACATACATACATAAATATATATATATATATATATATATATATATATATATAATGCTGTGATCAGGTACACATTATTAAGGCTTATTCATCAATTATCTGACGTGGTAACAAACTACTCCCTTCATTAACCACGGTGCACGAGTACTCCACTTTTATTAACGAGGTCAGGAGGCCGTTTTCTGATCTATAGAAATGCTAAGACTTCTCAATGATTTCAGGGACACACATAAACACGGATACGGACCTCACAAATCGCCAGTCACCTGTATTTAGATAGGAATAATTAGCCTAGTTTAAGATAATTAGTGATTGTAATTGTTGTAGCGCGGTGAGCTTTGTTCAGGACAAGTACCCAGTCAGAATCTTCCAATATGGCTGAAGATTCTGTATTAGTGTATCATGTGTGGGTATTAGAAAAACACAGACAGGCTACTTTCTGATTTGTGCTTCATGGTGTTGAATGGGTGAGTGAGTGAATGAGTGAGTGAATGAGTGAGTGAATGAGTGAGTGAATGAGGGAATGGATTCGAGGGCATTTACTGTCGCCTCTTTTAGTGGGTGTGCAGTAAGACACGATATCTGATGATCAATCGGCAATCTAAATCCCGAACAGTCAGAACAGTCAGAACGGTCAGTACAGTCAGTACAGTCAGAACGGTCAGTACAGTTAGAACAGTCAGAACAGTCAGTACAGTCAGAACAGTCAAAACAGTCAGTACAGTCAAACAGTCAGTACAGTCAGAACGGTCAGTACAATTAGAACAGTCAGAACAGTCAGTACAGTCAGTACAGTCAGAACGGTCAGTACAGTCAGTACAGTCAGAACGGTCAGTACAGTTAGAACAGTCAGAACAGTTAGTACAGTCAGAACAGTCAAAACAGTCAGTACAGTCAAACAGTCAGTACAGTCAGAACGGTCAGTACAATTAGAACAGTCAGAACAGTCAGTACAGTCAGTACAGTCAGAACGGTCAGTACAGTCAGTACAGTCAGAACGGTCAGTACAGTTAGAACAGTCAGAACAGTTAGTACAGTCAGAACAGTCAAAACAGTCGTACAGTCAAACAGTCAGTACAGTCAGAACAGTCAGAATGGGTGTTCTGTAGTAAGAAGAAAGTATTTATTCCCATACCTTAATATAACTTAATGTATAATAAACTGTCATAAATATACTTTTTAATGAACATATTCAATATACTTTTTAATATTATTGGATGAACAATAACCTGACGTTTGTTTGACATTTTATTATCTGTACACCTACATGTACCTCTCTATTTTCGTAGACAAGTATGTGAATAAGTGCAGGCTTATTTTAACTTTTGCTGGAATATATATTTTAGACGAGTACGTTCAAAATAGAACTTCCTTATCGTCAAAGTATATTTAATCCTCTAATTGAACTTCTCTAATCTGAGACTAATACCGGGACGCTTCATAATTTAAGTACATTGTTAAGTACATTGTTAAGTACATTGTTAGGTAGATCGATAAGTACATTGTGAGTTAACATATCCAGCGAATGAACAACGTTCCATGACCTTTGAATTTGAAATTTCGACGTAATAAATACAGACGCACGCACGCACGCACGAATACACACACACACACACACACACACACATATATATATATATATATATATATATATATATTCTTTTGATCAGATCTCCTAATATAGGTCATCATATATACATCCCACATCCCTTATTGATACAGTAATCATTCCAGAGCCGTATCTAATTCTGTAACGACCCCGCAGCTGTCATTATACATCATCAGCCAAATTATGACGTAATATTAGGATGCCGTCGGGTCTAATTACCGTCATGTACAGTGACGTCGTATTAATTACATTTATTACGATACTTCTGGCCGTTATCGGGGTCGACTTCGTCAATAAAGGAAGGCGAATTTCGGACGAGAAAAAAGACCAACCAGACGTCAGTTGATTAAAACATCGATTTATCGCCCACCACCGTATCTCTCTCTCTCTCTCTCTCTCTCTATATATATATATATATATATAGAGAGAGAGAGAGAGAGAGAGGTATTAGCGAGATGGGCAGCGGATAAATAAACGTATGTGGACATTAGACGTCTAATAAATGTTGAAATAATTACATTCTTTCGAGGACACGGATTGGCTAGAGCTTCGATTATTGCTGGAATTAGGGTTCTGATGATTCTGTTGATTGTTGTTGGTGATGATGGTGGTGATGAAGGTGCTTGCTGATTCTGCAGATGATATGCACAACCTCGAGGTTGCTAGTGTTGTTGTTGCTGTTGATATTAATTATAGTGATGAAGTAGAATTTATATCATTATATATATATATATATATATATATATATATATATATATATATATAGATAGATAGATAGATAGATAGATAGATAGATAGATAGATAGAAGACAAACTAGAGAGGAGGTGGGAGAGTGATCTATGTGACGCATCTTAGCATTTTCCTAATGATAGTCTCAGTCCCCATAATTTAAGATAAACGTATTTCGTCGGAAATCTTGATGTCATTCTGCGGGACAACAGAAGTAATTACCATCATCAAGGCAACTCTTCTCTTGACCTACTTAAGATCAAAGTTCGCCATTAATTCGGTCACCGTCATTTTCAAAATGTACTCCTCGTACGATGGTTCTAATTCTGATTGGTTGAAAATGCTCCCGGAAAGCAGTTAGAAGAATGGAATTCAGAGCTGTGTTAGAAACTTAATTACTGGAGATTGTAAGGGCTCTCTCTCTCTCTCTCTCTCTCTCTCTCTTGTGTGTGTGTCACGTGTTGATTGTCAGTTTTGTGAAGATATTTTGGTGTGCCATCAAAACAAACTTCTATTTGAATTTTAACTACTCACAAACATAAGTATGTACAATTACAGTTTGGATAGATGCAAATAATCTCTCCTTCCTTTCTCTCTCTCTCTCTCTCTCTCTCTCTCTCTCTCTATCTCTCTGTTTTGTTTGTGCGTGTATGTATGTTTTTTATTTAAATATGGGTATATGTATGTTTTGCACGTGCATGCATGGATGTAGGTATATACCTATGTTTTTATCCGTTACCCCCATATATATATATATATATATATATATATATATATAAACACACACACACACAGAAAGAGAGAGAGATATAGAGATAGTGTGTGCGTGTGTGTGTGCGTGTGCGTGTGTGTGCAGTTGAGGGGGACAAACCAAACAGACATAAAGAGAAAGAGAGAGGTTTATATGCGCAAGCTATGCAAATTTATTTAGTAAGTACTAATCCTGTTTTGTACATATTTTAACGTTATTACTTGTGATATATGGAGTGTACTCATAGAACATAACATTTTCACTCCATGAATTTTGTCACGCAAGTGAAATAATACTCATCTCTGATATTTCACGTCGAACTCTTCGTCGTCCAAATGACTCAAATGTCTAAAACAAATCAATTCCATTCAATTAAAAATCTTCTCCATTTGTCCATTTTTAGCATCACTCGCGGGAAGAAGCACTGTCATTGGTCAATATAACATCACCTAATGTCTTCTTTTCCCGTCCTCAAGTGTAACCGCCCCACCTTCCCAAATGCTACTGTCTTCATGCTATTTTTCTCCCTATCCCACAAAGTGGCCTGCTATGTTTTCCATCGAGTGTCCCGGTCGCGCTGTCGTGTCCATATTCTACGTTCCGGTTTCTCGATGAGACATTCGAAGCCTTGAGGGAATTGGCTAGGAAAAGGACACAATTTTATGACAGTTACAGTGAAATACACCTCTCCTTTGCCCGGTCCTTTTGACCTGATCAATCACCATAGACAATACCCGGTATTCTACGCTGCCATTTGGCGGTGGAAAGGAACAAACTGAAGACAAGAAATCTTCGACGGTCAGATCGTCTACAGAGAGAGAGGGGGGGGGGAGGAGTAGAGGGAGAGGGGGGGAGGAGAGATCCTTCAGCAATGTATAAGACGCTCTATAGTACATATATTATTACGTATATCAAAGCTGTTTCTGTTGAAGATGTTTGTGGGGACATATACTGTATAGTAGGAGGTTCTGTTGTGGCCAAACTTCGGGTTGGGATTTGATGATGATGATGATGATGATGATGATGATGATGGTGATGATGATAATGATGATGATGCATAATTTATAAAGTAATGTAATATATCTGAATTTGTCTCTGAGATTTCGTGGCTGTTGTGCGAATAAGATACTGATGTATTTTAATTATAATCTTCATCACATAATAATAATAATAATAATAATAATAATAATAATAATAATAATAATAATAATAATATTAACGTACAATTAGGAAAACATCCTTGCTAGATGAATTATTCGAAGGCGCTGAACTGGGAAACTCATATAATATAAGTCATAGAGACTCGGATTTAAAGCTTAAAATATTGATCAATGGATAATGTTTACTGGGGGGGGGGGACACCCGTAAACAGGTGTGACTTAAGAACCGATTTTAAATATTCATGAGTTGTAGATATGCTTCGAGTCTTCTCTGGCAACTTGTTCCACGACGTATGTTGATTGATTGACGTTTTGGCCCACATTTGTGCACATGGTAGACTAAATGGGCCGAGCGACCTCCAAAGGTAATGAAGCGAAGTAAAAAAAATGAAACAACCTTCAGATATGCCCACGCCGAGATTCGAACTCATGTGGTAGCGACCTATGATCCAACGCGCTACCCGTTAGGCCAAGGATGCGCCCTTCGCGAAGTATTTGTGGGTCTGTGGGTGCGGGGATGAATCTGCTCTACGGAGTACACGATTCCAGTATGACTTCCATTGTATCATACGATTGGCCACCTAACGGGAATGGTGGCCGAGGACATTCTACTGTAAACGATTATAAATAGAGACTATACAATTTCCATAAATGGTATTTCTGTGTCCGTGTCTTGTCCCGTGTCCTATCGCCGCAGTTACAGATCGTGTTATTGTTGACACTGTTAGATGTGATATATCGAGTGATGAATGACACTAGGTTTATGGTGTTTAGATAGCCATCTCGCTGTCGATGTCGGGAGCGTGTCGGTAATCCGACTGGATCTGATCTTTTCTGTGTTTGTAATGCGTTCCGGATCTTTTGGTTTGACATATGGCTCTCCGTACCTACCAGCATCGAGCTATTTTATATTTCTGTGTCAGTGAATAAGAGCGTCTCTCTCTCTCTCTCTCTCCTCCCCCCCCACCCCTCTGTGTGTGTGTGTGTGTCTCCCCCCCTCTCTCTCCCCTCTCCTCTCTCTCCCCCTCTCTCTGCCTCTTCCCACTCCTCTCTCTCTCGGTCTCTCTCTCTCTCTCTCTCTCTCTCTTGTGTGTGTGTGTGTATGTATGGGGGGAGGCTCTCTGTTCGATATTTGACTATTACGTGTTTCCTGTTTATTGTTTGCCTGTTCGATATTCGATTGTTTCATATTTGTCTAATTTAATACTTGCCTATTTGATGTTGTTTGCCTATTCGTTGTTTATAGTTTTTACCTCTGCGATATTTGAGTGTTTGGTGTTTGCATGGATGGCGTTTGCCTGTTTGCATCACCATCATCTTCATAATCATCATCATCATCGCCGCCATCATAATCATCATCACCATCATCATCATCATCATCATCATCGTCATCATCATCGTTGTCATCAATTAAATTGACAGTGGTAAAATACACCTTTCATTAAATACATTACCCCTGTACATATTGACGACTAATATTATGAGCTAATATCGTTATTTATTTTTGTTTTCGAAAAAATAAACAGTTAAGTACGTGTCAGCGTAAGATCGCAAATACTATTCCTTAGAACAACAACAACAATAACAACAACAACCACAACAACAACAACGATATCAACAGCTGGAGTGGTAAAAGTAAACGTAACAGCCTCACATAAATAATTCGAGTGGTCACAATCCTATTATTGGATCTTTCAACGAACCGACTGACCTTTCAAGGGCCATCCCCTCTTTAATGTTTACCAATGAAGTATGGTGACCCCGGTGACCTCGCCGTGTCAAAAATCAATCAACGAAACACGTGGCTGTGTTTATTTTAAATGCGTTTATTTTATTTTAAAAGTCGTCGCATCAGTGGCCTTTTACTGGAGCCTAGGCCTACCTTTGGCTCTTTGTATCTTAACCCATTTAAAGGTACAAATAAAGAAATTATCTAGCCTGACGCGTTTTGCTCACTTTCTGGTTTCCGGGAACTGGGAACCTTTTCGTTAACTAGTAGTTTGATAGTTCTCTCCAGATAAAGCTCGACATGTGACATTAACGTGGATCTGACGGAGATAAAATACGACAAAGAATATTTTTACTTCTTAGAAATGTCAACACCCGATTGTTTCATTGGATAGAATGACCACATCCGTATCTTGGTCACAGGTATAATCCCAACAGTGTGTGTGTGTGTGTGTGTTAGCAGTGTATGATGCTGAACTGGCACAGAGAAATACGTTTTAGCCACAAATAAGGTGAAATATCACTCTAATCTCTAAATATATCTTCAAGTAGATCCAATTTTTTGACGAAGCATCATTTATTAAAGACGCGCACGATCTGTCACAACAAAAC
The DNA here is from genome assembly GCA_025642065.1 of Paralvinella palmiformis. Classification (NCBI taxonomy): domain Eukaryota; kingdom Metazoa; phylum Annelida; class Polychaeta; order Terebellida; family Alvinellidae; genus Paralvinella; species Paralvinella palmiformis. The sequence goes on from JAODUP010000073.1 coordinate 729,706, forward strand.
TGGAAAAACTGGAATAGATCAGTAATATTGCGGTTAAAACCTAAACATACGAGCACAAATCGTAAGACGTTCACAGAAAGTTCTTAGAGCTGCAAATCTCCAGGTCAGCTTTCGAATCCCAGTGTCATACTGGTGTTTCCGGGATTTAACTCATGGGCATGGCAACTCAGCCATGTGTCCCAGATATGACTGGCGCCGCCTCTAAACAAAGCTAATTCACTCACTTACTCAACTCCTCACTGATTCACTCATCTACTCACGCACATTTAATTCAATCACTCTCTCTCTCTCTACTTCACTCCCTCCCTCACTCCCTTCTGCCCCCCCCCTCTAACTCATTCATCCACCCACTTACTCTTCTATTCAATACTCATTCATTCACTCACTCACCCACTCTGTCACTCACCTTTTACTCACTCACCCTCTCACTCACTTACTACCTCACTCTCTTATGCAGTCAGTCACTCACTCTTCTATTCATTACTGACTGACTGACTGACTGACTGACTGACTGACTGACTCGACTGACTGACTGACTCACTCACTCACTCACTCACTCACTCACTCACTCATTTCTATGACATCGTGTCAGTTCAGCTGTAATGCGCCGAGTACACATATTGGCTGTACTGAAATAAACAATATCCTCCACCAAGTCTCTTTATAAAGTAATGGTTATCAAATGTAAGTTTTGCGTATTATAATCTGTCATCTATAAGAAAATATATATCAGTGGTAAATCGCCATTATTGATTGCCTTGATGAATCGTCCACATGATGTAACCAGTCGCTTTTCGCACGTTGGAATAAAAACACGTACCCGTAAACACCAAATCATTCACTCACCTATCTAATCACCACTCACCCACCCAAACACTTACCCAACCCCCCTCCCCCCATTTCAACAAATACTCTACGGTTAAGTTATCGAAATTGACTTATCCCACGCATCAAACTACATCACCTGTCATCTGATACTCTACCAACACATGACAACTGTCAATGTGCCACCACCTGATACGCTATGTCACGCCAAAATCACTTAGCACCTATCACTATAATAGCTGACACCTGTCGCTATAATAAATGACACGTGTCACTATATCAGCTGACACCTGTCGCTCTTATTTTACCACAAACCTGTCACTTCACTGATCAACGACGACACAGGATACGCCCCTCTGTCTACTTTATATATGCAAATGAGCCGTATGTAATATCTTCGGTGGGCTTTGTTTGTCACGTGACAGTGTGACGTCGGTCCATTACCTGCCATGGCCGATTAGATGATGATAATCCAGTTACCTGTATGTACAATGTACAATGTACCGAGACCAAATATCGTCACTGCAGGTACAACAGAAATTTGATATGGCAGTCACAATATCTCTATGCCGGTCATATGAAATTAGTACTAAACTATTGTCGACGCTATGCAGTAGGTAGCCAATAATATTCTTTACAGACAGGTTACTTGTGTAATACGGTCACATTTGGCAAATAACTTGATTGGCTGACCTGATTAGAAAGGTTTTACTGTACGTCATCAAGCTGCAGTTAGTGACGGTTGTAACTGGTCGCTGATAGGCACGCAGTTGACGACGCATACATGCACGAAAGCACGTGCCCATGTGCGTGCGCGCGCGCATACAGACACCAAGTGAGAGAGAGCCCAAGAACATATACTTCCACAATAACAAAATTGTTCCTAAACAATTGCTGTCCACGGTTGTATATTTCCGTCTCTAGAAGCCTTATTATTCCACTTCCTCCCATATATCCGCCGTCACAATTACTAGATGTAGTAAACAGTCTCTGATGCCAGACATCTCTCTCTCTCTCTCTCTCTCTCTCACGCACATTCTCTGTGACGCCATTCTGCAAATTTCCGCAGCATCTTCTCTGTGGAAGTAGTTAGTGTTGTTGTTGCTATTTGAAGGCCAATGTTGTGCACATGTTAGGCTAAAAAGGTAATGAGGCAAAAGGAATGATGAATTACTTCAGACACCGGGATTTGAACTCAGATGGTTATAGGCCGTGGCCAACCCCATTACTAGTTAGGACATAGAGACCTGTTGTTTACTTAAGAATCAATTGACATTTGACTAATAGGTTTTCCTGTAATCACCGATAAATGCATGTGATGTCAACATAACGCTTTCTTTATCAGTTAATTTATTGTCCGCAAAATATTAGTTTTCAGCTAACTTTGTTTACATTATGGTTAATGACGTTGTTCGTTTGCATTCATCTTTCTAGCATCGACCTGTACAGTTTCGCACCAAACTCAACCCCTCAACAGCATACCATTCTAAGTTTGTATTTATAGATAGATGGACAGCCCACACCAATCCATCGCCGTTCAAAACAGATACCTGGCTAATGACAGTGTCAGCTACTGGGTTCGTGTAAGATCACCAGCTGGGTGGTAGATTGCGGCCGAGAACATTCTGTATTTTACTCAAGCACTCTATCACTCGGCCACTAAGAACGTTTACGATAAATCTACATTATACATCGAGGTTATTTAGTTATCGGCTTTCATAACGACATAAATTAGTACATATATTAAAATGGGACATTGACGACACTCTAACGGGGGCTACCCTCGGGGTATTCTGACCCCATGGTTCTGGGACATCCTCACACACACACACACAAACACACACACACACACACACACACGCGCGCGCGCGCACACACACATGCACACACACACATATATATATATATATATATATATATATATATATATGTGCATACACATATATACATACACACATACAGACACATACATACATACATACACATAGCCATACATACAGACATACACACATAGGGGTGGGGGGAATGGGGTGTGTTATAAGACCCCCGGGTGTGACTATGTGTACTATTGTGTAGCATTTTACATATCGAAGACCTAACTCTGCAATCTCGACCCGCCCCTAGACGTCTACTAGACGGACAATAACATGATAACGTGTCAGTGTTGTGGGACAATTGTCTATTGTGATATGGGTGTGTCATTATCATATAGACTGTCCTCCTATATAATGAGGATGTGACGAGTAGATGTCAGGTGACTGGTATCTCAGTACAGAGCCCCCCCCCCTCACCACTACCAACTCCGTCATGATATGACGTGGTAGTCGTCTCGGAATGGAATACAATATTGAAGGTAATACGGTTATCTGGACAAAGTCTGTACTTTATCACATAGGTCAGACTAGTGCGAGGCTCCGTGATGTTTGTGTGTGTGTGTGTGGGGGGGGGTGCCTGTGTGTTTTAGCCATGTATAATAAGGCACTGGCACAGAGAATCTCGAAACGTGAATTCAAACTTTGTCTCACCAGTCCTGTATATATGCATACATATACATGTATATGTGTGTGCGTATGTGTGTTTTGTGTTTGTATGTATAGCACAGGTCTGAGATGCTGAACGTGAATTAAATGGACGTTTGTGTGTGTATGTATGTCTGTTTGTAGTGTGTGTGTGTGTGTGTGCGTGGTGTGTGTGTGTGTGTGTGTGTTAAATCAAAAGCGTATACACACATTTATGCTAACAGCCAGGCGCCATATTGGGCGTCACGATTGTATACGAATCACGACGAGTAATTCAATAAACGCTAATTTGACCAAAACAACGTGACTAGAACAATGTTAAGACTGTCACTATGTCGTTGCCTTTTGGTGACGATGTGGTAAAAGGCCAGCCTGAAGACCCATATCCACCTTTCGGACCAGCTCTAGTGTTCTTAATACCCCCACTGTTGTGTTATGGGTGGAGGGGCATTGGTAAAGGGATTAGCCTTAAATATACACCTTTGAGCCAATTCTGATGACCCGAAGGCTGTTATTTCTGTATTATGGTAAGGTTATAGCCAATAGTCAAGTCTTAAGAGCCGACTCTTTGGACCAGCTTTTGTCTTCTTAAGACTGACACTGGTGTATTATCAGAAGAATAGGTTGACCGGGCCAACCTTGAGGACGTCCTTATGGGAAGAATAATGAAGAAGGGTCGAAACTTAATATTTGACCCTTTTTAAGATTGTTGCTGTTGTTTTGTATTATAAAAGGGCGTAAAACAATGCAGCAAAGATGAATATCGAAGAATCTTTGTCCATTAAAAGTCCACACTCCGTAGTATCCATCATGACCTTAAGAGTGCTAAACGTATATTATGAAAAACAAACTAGCATACTGGGTCCAGCCTTAAAGGTCTATACTTTGAACTATTAATGATAAATCTTTCAACACGACCGGATCTAGGAGGGCGTCTTATATCCTACGGCCATAGTAGGACTGCTGATGGTATAAACTCTAATGTTACACTACGCAATTTTCTTTTTAATAAATCTGTCAATTGAGAACCGCCACCCAACCACCCATCCCCCCGTTATAAACACGTATAAAGGTTACACCGCCTTTAAACGACACTGACCTTTGACGTAAACGTGTATAGTTTGAACAACGATAATACATAATAACTGCCTTCAACGTATAAAAATAAGTGAAAACTAATGTTATTAATAAATAATAGAATTTTAGTATAATAGGTACCATGGTAATGTTATTATGTATAAATGTAAATATCTGTAATTAATCATGACAGTTATATAATAACAATGAATTTATGTAGTTTGAGTCTTTGATGAAGGATCTTAAAACGATTGAATTAGTAGTGGCGACGAAGACGGCGATGATGATGATGATGATGATGCTGATGATGATGAAGCAGTAGTTGCCAAGTCTACTCATAATTCCATATACGAGTATAGACTTAATACTGATAATTTCATTCATTTCGATAAACCGGATGTTGTGTTGGCTACATTCTTATCTATAAGATTCTCTCATCTAGTATAATTAATCATTATTTAAGAATCGATGTTCTATATTTGTGAATGTACATCTATCTGGGAAAATTCCTACCATCATTGGTCCGATATTTCCCCCCAGAAGGTCCTAAAGGGGCGCCTCCGTGGTTTAGTTGATAGCGTGTTGGACCACAGATCACTACCACCTGAGTTCGAATCTCGGCGTGGGTATATCTGAAGGGTGTTTCATCTTTGACTTCGCTTCATTACCTTTGGAGGTCGCTCGGCCCATTTAGCCTACCACGTGCACAAAAGTGGCCGTAAAATATTAATTAATCAATCAACCCAGAACGTTCTAAAACACTGCTGAAACGAGGCAACACTAGATGGCGTTTTTATCGAAATGTCATTATAGGTCACACTCACCGATCATCTCTCTTTCTCACACTCACACACACATACACACACATAAAACACACACACCAACTCTAACCGTACGTTGCCATTGTTCAATGCCTTTAGACGGGTTCTCTATTGATAACGTCATCAGATAGCGAAAGTTCGTTTAGTAATATTTTACACAGATTGCCTACAACTACGATAACGTAGTAACAGAGGGCTGAAGGTCAATTTCTCATGATCTGGCTGGTAACGTAACCTTTGACCACTAGCACCGGCCTCGAAATTCCGACTTGGCTCCGTCCGAAGAATGTTTCGTTATTAACTTCGTCTCGTTATCTTTGAATGTAGTTCTGTTCATACCATAAACCACCGCACGAACAATTATATTTTAGTTTTATGTATATATATATATATATATATATATATATATATATATATATATATATATGTATCTATGTATGTTATGTTATGTAGTATGTATGACATGTATGTATGTATGTATTGTATGTATGTATATGTATGTGTATGTGTATATGTATGATTATGTATATGATTATGTTATGTATATCCAATGTATATAGTTATGTATTTATGTGTGTATATAGTTTTCATATATATATATATATATATATATATATATATATATATATATATATATATATAAAAATACACACACACGTACACCATATATATATATATATATATATATATATATATATATATATATATATATATATATATATAAAAGAGAAGAGAGAGAGAGAGAGAGAGAGAGAGAGAGGAGAGAGTAATAATATTATTAGCATTTTATATTTTTAAATAGAGATCCCGTATGCCATATCAATGCAGAATTCCAAGTCATGTGGTCGAACCCAGTGTAGTCTATTTTCCAAATGAGACAACCCAATTTATAACTCACTGACTCACTGACTCACTGACTCACGCACTGACTGACTCACTCACTCACTCACTCACTCACTTAGTATAAACAAAGAATACTTCACAGCATCGTTCAAAGTTTTGCGATGCCTCATACCCCCAACAATAAGGGCATTTTTCTAATTCCCCCCATCCATTTCCCAAATTTGGGCCCACGCAGGATAGCAGGAAATCTGGACGAACTCTTGCAATCTTCCGTCACCATTGCCTGTCATCTGTCGCTTCATACGCCACTAACAGGTTACTTACTGTATTTTTGAAGGACAAACGGAACAATTTGATTAGGGCCGATTTGATGTGTCCGGATTCACCCGGAGCAGGGAGCAGCGAAACAACGTAAGCAGCCACCTTCGTGTCACGAACAAACTCCGTCTCCGACCGGAATACGGAAGAGAACGAACTCGAACCAACGTCATTCGTTACACATCCGCCAACTGACTAGAGTTGGCCGGCGGGTCTGGGGACGGAATATTGATGGCCGAATGGTATTTTGCTGCTGAAGCCCACGTAAATAACGTCACAGTAAAGATCTTACGTCATCCCGCAGAAAAAAAGGTGAACCACGTGACATCAAACGACAAACTCTTGTCGCTTGCCATGTTCGGGCTTTGATCTTTGACCTTTACTTCTGGTCCCGTCATCGCGTTTCATGCCGACCTTTGACCTATTCACTTGGAAACATTTTATTTTTAACCGCGAAGGAAATCGTAGTTGTAGCAGTTACGACAGTTTATTTGTTATGTTTCGTCGATTTATAGTAAAAACTAGGATTCTCCGCTCCCAGACATTTATTCGAACTTTGAATTTTGCCCACTCATTTGTCCGGATCCGTTTAATTTGAGGTGACCATCATGTCTCCGGAAATTAAGTTGTTCTAGATGTCATAGAAACATAAATCACGGTGTCCCACTTCAGAACGTAGATCTAAAGTGCGTGCGTGCGTGCATGGGTGCGTGGATGCTTGAGTGAGTGAGTGAGTGAGTGAGTGGGTGGGTGGGTGGTGTGTGGTGAGTGAGTGAGTGAGTGAGTGAGTGAGTGAGTGAGTGAGTGAGTGGTGAGTGAGTGAGTGAGTGAGTGAGTGAGTGAGTGGTGAGTGAGTGAGTGAGTGAGTGAGTGAGTGAGTGAGTGAGTGAGTGAGTGAGTGAGTTTTATTTGATCTCTAAAAGTATGATCTTAGAGAGTTTTAATCGAATTTACAGCAATATTTTCTATTCAAATTTATTTTATCGATATTATGGTATTTGTTTCACTGCGATAAACACTTTGGTATTCCAATGTTGCCCAACTCGCGAACCAAAGTTGGGCCCAACACCTAGTTATATACGGCCCACCAGATTGTTCAGAATCCTTACGATGTTGCACAGAAATTCAGTCACGCCTGAGATATTAGGTTGAGGGGCGACTCTCCGAGTAAACATCCCACAAATGTAGACGTAAGTCAGATTCGAACCCAGAACCTGGAGTTTTGCAGTGTAGTGCTCTAACCACTGTTTCATGGGAATGCCCACATAAGCTGATGAACCACCTATTATAATCACGTGGGTCATCCCGTCCTAGGTATTGTTTTGTTATATATATATAAATGAGTAAGAAATGAGCACGCTCTTACCCACTAGGCCATAGAGGCGGTGGCATTATATAATTCTTAAACACTTTTATACTAAAACACTTCCTTGACCATTCGTGTCGTCATGTCGTTTGTTTCTTTTCAACATTAATCTTTAGCAAATATTCATATTTTTAAAACTTATTTATATGAAGGGCTTCCAGTTTCACTCTGTAATGTGAGATCGTACTACAATTATCTACTTTAAAGGATCACCTTATTAAAAAACTGTACTCCTACAAATTTATTTTTCCCTTTTTTATTTTCACACGTCGACAACATACATTGAAAGACCAACGATATTCAAACGAATGCGCAGCTGGACGTGTTTACGCAGGTTGGAGTGTGTGGTCGGAAAATTCGTATACGAGGAGGTATTTATCCTCATAATCTCCGTCTTTAATCCACAGCTGTTAATCAGTCCGACATTCAGTACGACAAGATGACAATCGTTTGACGATTAGAAATGCATTTTTACTAAATTAGCAAGCCGAACAGTGGCGCCATCTAGTCAGTTCACTAGAAGATAGCCACCAGCAACATCCTCTTTGTCCCGCTCATTCAGGACACTTGACCACGTGACAACTTCCCGCGGCTAGCGAAGCAGTGAAAGGAAAACAAGATGCGGGTAAGACGTCGTCCAATCGGAATTGATTGTCCGGGTCAGAGCGGTATTGTTGGTGTCGACCCCATAGCAGTTCGCACTTAGGACTAAATGTGGCGAGGCAATTTTGCGCCTCCATTGTTCGTCCTCTGTTGATCTTCCATCACGAAAGTGTCGCCATTTCTATTTACCATCGCCATTACTATTAGCGCAGAGGCCAAATATGGCAAACCACCGAATATAAAGCCATTTTCGTATCGCCTCGGACGAACACGGAAACGTTACAACCCTGTATCCATGCGTTGTCTTCTCGGCCTACAGAAGATCGTACGCCGGCAAATTCGTATCTCCCGTCAGTGTGGCGAGGCCGAATATAAACTTAGTGATTCATGGTTGTGGCACGACATCTCGTCCACTGTTTTATTATCGTAAAGATAACGTGTATCTTTCGGCTTCATTTACCAAACAGCGATGTTGTGTTTGTTCTTACAAGTTCTGAAATCTCAATAAACCCTACCTTCCTCGCTCCAACACTTTATGGACATGACGTGGTGTTGTGTTCATTGTTATACTTGGACATTACACACACACACACACACACACACACACACACACACACACACACACACCACGCACACACGCACCCCCCATATATATATATATATATATATATATATATATATATATATATATATATATATATACATACATACATACACACACACACACACACAATATATATATATATATATATATATATATATATATATATATATATATATATATATAACACACACACAAACACAACCACTACATGGTATCAAATGTTACCAAGGGTTGTAGTCTATAGCTGATATACTTATGTTATAGATGAGATGACACCGAATGTCATCATTTATACCGATATGATATTAAATCCTCTCTGTCTCTATCACTTAGTAAATTGGTAAACTCCAGAAATATCTTAAACTAGCGATGATTTAATAATAATAATAATAATAATAATAATAAGTATAATGGCTGAAATGGCAGTTATTTTACGTGGTTTAGCTACCACTAATGAGGGAGACGCATATGGTCTGTAATTTACTACTTCAGCACGAGGACTAATTCTAAATAAAATTAGAATTTACAATAGATGGCATATTCGGGGGAGAAAACTTTGCCAGTTGCCTAGTTGGATCAAAGTAGTAGTAGTAGTAGTAATAGTAGTAGTAGTATATCAATGGATCCTGATAATAAGTTATGGATGACCCAAATTCTCTAAAACGAAATGACAATAAAATAAATATTTTATATTTGATATCAGCACATTGTGTTAAATCCGTAAAGACACCAGCATTACAGATGGATGCATCTTCGATTACCCCGAATGGGTCAGTAAAAAATCTAGGGGTTATTTTTTACCAATGTATTAACATGCATGAACATGTCACATCCGTATGTTGAGCTATCTACTACCATCTTAAGAACATCCACTGTTTAAAAGAATTCTTGACACAAGAATCACTTGTAACTGTAGTCCATGCCTTTGTTACATCTCGTATATAGACTATTGTAACTCCCTACTATATAGCATTATACAGCCTATCCATTTCAAGATATTATTAATAACTTATAAATATATTAATGATATGGCACCAGAATACTATACCTGTGTGAACTGGTTATTGTGCGTTTAATGTTGCAGCCCCCACTTTGTGGAATAGGCTACCGGCAGATATTAGAAACGCATCGTCTCTTGAAATTTTTTAATCTCTTCTAAAACACACCTATTTAAGGTCGCTTTCACAGATAAATAATTATTATCTTTTAAATCATTACAGGGTTTTTACAGACATATTTTGTGGGTTATTATTATATTACATATTATTTGTACGGCGCCTTTGAATAGCTCCTGCTAGTAAGGGAACTTTATTAAATATACAGATATTATTATTATTATTATTATTATTATTATTAGCTGTTGTTATTGTAGTAGTACTAGTGGCAGAACAGTATTAGTATTAATAATACTAGTGGTAGTAGTAGTAGAAAAGATAACAGTAATATTAAGAGTAGTAACAGTAGTAACAGTTGTAGTAGCAATAGCAGCAATAGTAGCAGCAGGAACAGTAATACTAACTGTATCAGTAGTAGTAGTAGTAGTAATAGTAATAGCAGCAGTAAGTATAAAGTTAGCCAAATTAATCGTATCTGGTCACACCAGGTTTAGTTTAATATATCTTGTTATGCCTATTTCATAATGACCTGTGTATATACAATTTTTGCCAAGTGACAGCAATATTTACCAGCTGAATTGTCGGGTCAAACTTAAGCTAAAACCTGTATAAAGACAATAAATTATCAGATACAGTTCATATACAGTTCATATACAGTCAAATACAGTCCATTGTTGAAAACAAAAGACTACACATCAATGAGTGTTTTGCTTAGGACTTTTAAACAAAAATATATTTAAGTTGCTTGGTCCTTTATTAACCATCTCTTCTTTAACATTGATCGATTCTCTGTAAACACTTTACTAAAGGACTAATAAATCCTTCATCTAACGGATATCTTTTAATTATCATCGTCATGTCCAAATCACAGCCACTTTAACAGTTTCCCGGGTTATATATGTTTTGTTTATTTTAGTCATTGGGATAAAAACTCATCAACGGGCTGCAACAGATCCAAGAAAGGTTCCGCCAATATCCATCACCTTTACAAGGTCGTAAAACCATTTCAAAGAAGCTGGTAATCGGCTAAGATTTACCTTTTTCTTGTATTGTTTAGCTATGAGAGAATTTGCAGCAAAAGGCGTAGAATATTTTCCACACAAGGCACTGACTTGGTATTTCCACGGGTTGAAGCGAGAACCTGCAAGCTGGAGAAGCATTAACATTTACTCATTCTTGTTCCTCGAACTCAAGAAACCTCTGTTCTTTTTAGGCGCAGATGAGGTATATAAAATTTAAAACAGAGAATTTACATCACTGTCACGTTTTGATCACGACTTCAGTTTAGCAAAACTCTAACTTTCTCGCTTCGAAACACACTGTCTCCCAAATATCGCTTTCTTATCTTATCAAAGGCATCATGTTAAACGTCTACGGGCAAGTTCTATTGTCTGCTTATCAAGATCTTTTTGACAATATTTTGCCATATGTTCGTTTAACTTATCCTCACCATAACACGGAATCAACGGCTCATATATGTTTATGATCGTCTGCAGTACGAAGCGTCTAAATAATAATAATGGCCGAAATGGCAGTTATTTTATGTGGCTTAACTACCTGAAATGAGGGAGACCCCTATGGTCTGTAATTTACAGTTTCACCAAAAGGGGACTAATTCTGAATAAATTTAGTATTTACAATATGTGAGATATTCGGCGCAGAAAACCTTGCCAGTTGCTTGGGTTGGATGAAAATTCCTCCTACTTTATTGTCACGGCCAGTATTCGAACCTGGGACCTTCCGCATAGGATGACCATGAGGAAGAAAGTGCCACGCTCTTACCTACTAGGCCATAGCCACCTCACTTGATTCAGTAGTCAGACCTAGTTCCGAGCATCACAAATTGCCGTATGTTGCCCATTGGTGCTGAAGTAAATACGATTTATTATTAACACTGCGGAACCAGTGACTTTGCCCAACATCTCTCTGACTCCATCAGTAGGACGCCTCCATGGTCTAGTTAATAGCGCGTTGGACCACGGATCACCACAACCCTCGGGTGATAGTGATATTTGATCCAACGTGCTACCAACTAGAATCTCGAACCTCGGCGTGGGCATATCTGAAGCGTGTCTCATCTTTGACTTCCCTTCAATACCTTTGGAGGTCGCTCGGCACATTTAGCTTACCACATGTACAGAAGTGGCCGTAAAACATCAATCATCATCATCTTTACGGAAAATCGATTTTAGTCACTTTTATTTGTTAAAAATCCCACCGATTTTAGGTCCGATTTCTAAGTAGATATTGACACATCGGCTTATAGAGAGATACGTGTGTGGCTTTGTACACTGTTAAAGTGTGAAATTTTGCCCGGGTTTATTCTTCAAGAAGGTCTTTTTGAATTGTCGATAACGCCAAGAAATTCAAACATTTCTCCAGATGTTTATTTATATTCGAACTAAATGTATCGAGCTACGGGTTTTAATGGTTAACCGAACACGTTGTCGTTAATAGCTTTAGTCTCGTTTTGGGTTTGATACTGTTACCGCTCCATTCATCTCTACTCTCACAAACAATAACCACCAGGTCGGAGTTTTCTTGCCATCAGTCATTAGCTTGATAAATGAATCTTCGAAACGATATCATTCCAAATATCATCCTACTTCTTCTTGCTCGTGAATTCTCCGGTAACTTTTGCCCTTAACACATCTCTCTATTGTACATAGATGAAGGTTCCTATTTCCATGGCCTTTCAGCTGAGCAGTTTCTAAAGATTCGGTAAGGGATTCCGCTCTTCTTTGCGATATATATATATATATATATATATATATATATATAGAAAGAGAGAGAGAGAGAGAGGGAGAGAGAGATGGGTGAGAGAGAGGGGGGAGTTACAAAGGTTAAAGAGCGAAACAAAAATATTTATATTATTCCCAAATATTTATCTGGGATTCACACATAGACTTGACCGAATGGCACGAAATGGAATGGACTCTTTTTTTCATTCACTCACTCATTGTCATATATTTTCATAAGTGTATAACGGTATATGATTTCTTCTAGGCACTGTAAGGTGAAAGTCGAAATAGTACAGAGGGTAATTTAAACACATAGACTTGACAACTGACATTTTCACTATTATAACTAGATATAGGACATGTCAAATAACCAGAGCATCTATCAAAGGAAGCCTAAATAAAAACCAATACAAAGGTAGTAAATGGAAATGCAATTAGATATTACAGAAGGAAATTACCGTAATAAATAAAACACAGGATCATCAGGATCAATATTGGTATTTCGAATCCCTGTTTCGATATCAGCTGATGTTTAATTTTTGTTCATCAGCGTGTGTGTGTACGTGCGGTGATAACTTATTTAACGGCCCAGCAAACTTCTTCTAAGACATTTCGCACAGAAAACATAAAGAAATCTATTTCGTTTTTGACGTAATACAACACATTATCGGCCGATATACGTGTCTGGGAATAATTACAAAAGACGGAGACAAAAACGCTTCTTTCATAACTCTGATAACGTAATTATGCGAAGAAGTCCGATTATGTTCCATCTTCATTTTGCCAACAATGTAATTAAAGATCGCCCCTTCGCAGCCAAATGTCACCTCGGCTTGTCCAGGTGTGGTCCTAACGCGGTGGCGTTGACATCGTAGCATTAGCGACGAGGAATGGCCTTCATTGCATTACAATCAGTATCCATCATCGTGTTCCGGTAATGCGGATCTCGTTGTTAGGCGCGAGGCCGGGGAAAGGTAATGACGATTCGTTTTCATTACCAGGTGAATAGCCCATTGTAAACACGGTAATGATTCGTTTCCATTACAGGTAGATAGTCCGCTGTAGACGAGCCGATGGCGGCCGTGTGGCAGCATCCTTAATGTTCCTAACGGGTTTAGGGATGAACTAATCACCGACCTCTTCGGGTTGGTAACGAACCCGGTGCCACCTGTGTTCTGGTTGTCTCGACGACTGCGGTTCTGGTTATCTCGAGCACTATCCATCAAGAGAATTATCTCCGGATTCCCTGGATACACAAATTGCTTCTGTCTATCGGGACGTGACCGACGCCTAGCGGACGGTTTGGGTAATACAAGTGTGGGGAGCCTAATGAAGGCTTCCAGTCGTGATTGGCCCCTTTATTTAGACGCCGGCTGCTAAGCGGTCTGGTCTGTAGAGGCGCTGGATAATGAAAACATCTGACTGGAATGTGTTAAGGGGCACCCACTCCAGAGCGTAGCCATTTTGTGTCCGCTCAAACTATTGACCGCCACGACTTAAGACAGAAACAAAAGACCGAATGGCACGAAATGGAATGGACTCTTTTTTCATTCACTCACTCATTGTCATATATTTTCATAAGTGTATAACGGTATATGATTTCTTCTAGGCACTGTAAGGTGAAAGTCGAAATAGTACAGAGGGTAATTTAAACAAAATATAAACAGAAAAGTTGAATACTAATATATGTATTTATGACGAGGAAGGACAATTATCAGCTTTTTAAAACAGATCAGTAACCTTGAGGCTGTCTCTTAATACGTATTAGTAATTTAGTCCAAACATTTGGCACCTAATTATTATTATTATTATTATTATTATTATTATTATTATTATTATTATTATTGTGTTGACGGTCAGCGTCATCATCAAATATTACAGCAAAATAAATAAATAATATTATATAATTGTCCAATATTTCAAATTATAATATCCCTATTATTATTATTATTATTATTATTATTATTATTATTATTATTATTATTATTATTATTTTTATTGGTAATAACAACAACAACACACAACAACAATAATAAGACGATGTTAATAATTATTTTTCTGTTGATGAAGATGATGATGAAGATGATGATGAAGATGATGATGGTGATGACGATCAACAGAAATTATGCTAACGAATAAGAAACAATAGGAAAATACGCTCATGAAAAATATGTCTTGTGTAGAGATAAATAAAAATATTATAAATTGCCTTAAGGTATGGCAATATCGGGTTATAAAGTAGGTTACTATCAATTAGCTGACTTTATTAATGAATGAAATGGCTCTGAGCCAACTTACTTAAGGTATAAAATAAGACAATTGAGTGACGGATAAAAGGAAAGAGATGCAAAGGAAACCCGTTAACTCGTCCAGTATCATCTAAAGATGGTAATTTATAGATATAATTAGTGATAAAGTAGCTAAATTTGTGATGATCAAAGAATCCGTGCTTCGTCTCTCTCTCTCTCTCCTCTCTCTGTCTCTCTGTCTCTCTGTCTGTCTGTCTGTCTGTCTGTCTGTCTGTCTGTCTCTCTCTCTCTCTCTCTCTCTCTCTCTCTCTCTCTCTCTCTCTCTTCTTATATATATATATATATATATATATATATATATATATATATATATATATATATATAATATATATATAGTATATAAATAAATATATATATATATATATATATATATATATATATATATTTCTGATCAAACCATACATCTGTCATCTGTTTATTTACAGATACATAGCTATAGTACATCCAATGAAGGCCCACCTGTTGTGTAGCAGAAAGAAAATGACTGTTGTCATCGCCCTCGTCTGGCCTTCCGTCTTCTTACTAGGGCTTCCGGTCGCCATTTTTAACCGACTCGTGCCCTCTTCGCCAGGCGACAGCACCGTAGAGTATTGTGTACTGCGTTTTCCTGGTAACCACCTGAAGTATTTTATAATATTTAAGTATATGGAGTTCTCCTTGTTCTACCTGATCCCGATGGTCGTACAGATTGTTTGTTACGCTGTCATTGGCAAGCACCTGTTTGCCGGATCCAAAGAATTACACAGGTAAATTTCCACTTCCAAAAATGAAAACAAAGTCACAAAGAATCTTACCGAACACCAAAGAGGAAACATAAGAACGAAATGAATCGAAGCTACGGAACAAAATAAAAATAATAAACGAAGGAAAATAAAATAAAAATCGACTATTGACAAAAAAAAGTCAATCAATAAATCAATAATTGAAAAACAATTATAACAAACTATTTAGCCAAACCTCATTTTCATATACTAATCACTATTTATTTATTTGCTGTCACATTGATTTATTTTTATTATGTATTTTATTATTTTGCTGTATCATATAATGCCCTTCTATGAAGTCAGTGGTCGGCAACCTACGGCCCGGCCCACGAGCCGGATCCGGCCCGCGGCGGCATTTTGTCCGGCCCGCGACGTCATACTGGAGTATGTGGAATTTAGAGTATTTGCAACGTATTGACATTCTCACATCTTTTTTAACCTAGTCACACATTTATTTTGGCCGTCACTGACCGCGTAATTATCAAAACAACCAGATGACTAATAACCCATGTTAAACTGACCTTTGCCGCGGAAAAGGTAATAAATAGGCTAATGGTCCTTTTCGTGCAGATCTGCAATTCTCGGCAAATTGGTCGACCAATCAGGAGCTGGCTAGCGTCTTATGCCCTCTTTCGTAATAACGATCACCAAGAGCAAATATTTATAGTGTTTTATTCTATCAAAGTCCTCGTCGGATGTCATATTGATAGAATATTCGCTAACAACCAAATATTATTTACTATTTGGCAGGATATAGGTCATGGTCGACACACAATGTATTGTGCAGCTTCTTCCGTTTGAAAATACATGTTGCCCACTGGCTTAATCCTAATTACACTCTTCTACTCAAACAGTTCGAAACGAGTTCATATAATGGTGGCATTTGGTCTCAGATGCTCTGAAACCCATTCATTTTTAAAGACTGTTTAAAAAATTTTGTCAGTGGGAAGGGGGAAGTATTTACACAGCTACCCCCACTCGGTGCTTTGCGCCTCATCCGGCTCACCGACCAAGTCCAGTTTTACGATTTGGCCTTCCCCCCAAAAAAAGGTTGCCGATCTCTGTATTAAATAATACTAAAGGGGTGAAGATCTTTGACATAAGATCTACTAAAATAAAGATTGTCCTTTATTACAAAGTTTCACATAACATTTAACACTAAAAGGACAGAGACATGTTGATGTTAAAAGTAAATAGTTAACATATCACCTATACCACCCCCACCCACCAGCCCCATCACTCCTGACAGATAAGGCTAAGAATTAGATATTTAACGGCTGCTCATTGACTAAATTTAACGTTAGTTACAGGTTCGACGGTGATTGACTTTTGCAAATTGTGAGATTGACAACTGGAAACATTATAGCACCAGGGAAGCCGATGTCATCGCTGTACTGTACAAGTCAATATTAATAAAGAATCTAAATTTGGTACAAATAGTGCTACGTTAGTCTTAATCATTAATCATAAAAACCCATAAAATCAGTTCCACATAAAGTTTCACTCGCTCTCCCTGGATTATCTAGGAGTTGAGCACGATAAGGAATGCACATTCCCGAAATGCACACTCCATATACATCGTGCAATACACACACAAAATCATACACATCTATAAGACATATATACTATATACAGATACCGTGACTAATGGTAGTATATATATATATATATATATATATACACAGTATGTTTTAACATTGTTATAATGTTCTTGGAAAATCCTGTGTCAGGATGTAAAATGTGGGACAAACAGACAGACAACGGACGGACGGACGGACATACAGACAGACAGATAGACACCCTCAATTAAGGAACAAACAATAACCTCATATTTCATTTAATCCCCCCGTCCCCTATCACCGCCCTATCACCCCATTAGACGCTGTATGGTGTGGGGGGAGAATGGTTCCCGTCAAGAAGCCATGTCGGAGGCGATCAAAGCCAGGAAGGGTGTCGTCAAGATGTTGATGATCAGCGTCCTGATCTATTTCATCAGCTACAGTCCCCACCAGATCTTACTCTTCTACAACACCTTCTCTCATGCCCCATTCCACCAGACTTGGGTCTTCCTCGTCCTCGTCACCGCCATGGGATACATCAACTCGGCTGCCAATCCCATCCTCTACAGCATCTTCAGTCAGAAGTTCCGCCAGAAGTTCCGTGCCGTTCTCCTCTTCTGTGTGCCCCGAACCCGGGACCAGGCGGGCGGTGCCGGCGCACCATACCACGAGGCCACCGATTCCGGGGTAAGTAGAGGGAGGGCTATTTGTCTTGGTGGGATAGGAATAGGAGGTAAATACTTTTTGTTGTTTTGATGTTTATTTGTGTGCTTATTCTTATGCCATAAGCTGTTATATATGGGCCCTCACAAGCAATCTAAATTTGACGCTCTCTCTCTCTCTCTCTCTCTCTCTCTCTCTCTGTGTGTGTGTGTGTGTGAGAGAGAGAGTTAAGTTATTTAGCCTCGGCACTGGCCACACCTGGGAGATTTGGGCGAATTGTTGTAGACCTACACTCACTCACCAACCCATGAACAATGACTATACACAGCAATCAATATTATCAGAATAGCACACTTACACCCTTTTATGCGCCTCTCAGACGTTGATCCAATGGCAAACTGGGAAATATCAGCCCTGTACAAGGCCTTTTTGTCAATATTATAGCTTGTGTCTATAGAGTGAAGCTTTTTCTAACACGATGACACTTAGCCCAAATAGAGCTACAGCAGTTAGCTTAATATCTGAACACATTAACGGCTCTATTAATAGACGGCTACATATTTCTCTCTCTCTCTCTCTCTCTCTCTCTATATATATATATATATATATATATATATATATATATATATCACCTTTTCTATCTATCTATCTATATATCTATCTTTCTCTCTCGCTCCCTCTACCCCCCCTCTCTCTCTCTCTTCTATCTATCTATCTATCTATCTATCTATCTTTCCATCTATCTATCTATCTGTGGCCAGAGTGAAATTCTTCCGAGTATCAGGTCCCAGGCTGTGGAACAAGTTACCAAACCATATTAAACTCGCAGCAAGTAAAGACATATTTTGTAAGGTTCTTAAAACCCATTTATCTAAATTGGCGTATTTATCAGTTTAAACCATTTTATTATGTATGAAATGTATTTGAGCTATATGAGCTTAGAATATGTTTTAATTAAGTTAATTTTAAATGTAAAACAAATAAAGTTGAATAAGGTGTTATATAAAATAATATTGTTATTATATATATATATATATATATATATATATAGTGTGTGTGTGTGTGTGTGTGTATGTGTGTGTGTATGTGTATGTTTGTATGTTGTTGTTGTTGTTTTTTTGTGTGTGTGTGTGTTAGTTTGTCTTTTTCACGTTCAAAAACCCATACACATAAATACCTTTGTAATTAAATATTATTAAATATCATCATTATCATCATTAGCAATGATGATCATCATCATCATCATTAGCATTATCATCATTATCATTATCATATGGATCAGTATATAACAATCATTGTTTCTTCACTAGGTGGTGTTGTCGTCATTCCGTCTATCATCTCGCTCGGTGCTACAAGTAGACAGTAATCCGGTCAACAAACGGACTTACGGATCGTGTAGTAACCCGAAGAAATCCAGGAGAGACACCTGGATCTGATGGTGATATCGATTCGTGTACCGCGTGGCCTACTGATTGGTAGCAACTAAACCAATCCGGAAGACACACCTGGACACAATAATGATGTCGTTGCTGTGGCAATTGTTGTTGTTTTTGTTGTTGTTGTTGTTAGTCCCGTGTACCACGCGAACTGCTGAAGAAGATGTATTACGAGCCAAGTACAGTCGTGTCTCATTTATCCGGATATTACCGTCCCATAGTGACTTCCGTCACCTACGTAAAAGATCCGGAATATCAAATACCATATTATCGCCACATAGTTGCTGTTGAAACGTAACTATTTTTAGGTAGATTAAATGTGCCGTGAGTGCAGGGAAATGATGTAATAATAATGATCATTATATATTTGATATAGATCTACCATCGGTGGCAAGTATTGCTCAACTGTGGGACGCGTCGTTTTCGATGAAACATCTCTACCCTCTAAACCGTGCTTGATGCGTTTTCGTGGTTTTAGTATCAGCGTCATTCCAAGCACGCACACCGCAATGCACACAAGCACGGAATAAATCTCTATATTACGCCGTAAGCAAATATAAACAGAAAGTAGGATATTTAGACAGCCACTAACAGCTACTTGTTACACACATCTGTTAACCGGATTGGAACCCAGAATCTGGACTTTTGCGGGGCAATCCTCTAAACCAAACAAAGGCGTTAGATATATGCTGGCAGAGTTTTACGGAATAAAAATTTCGACAATTAGCAATCAACGAAGAGGGGCGTGGGCGTCTTGTTGTTATTGTTGTTGCTAATTCATTATCATTCCACTCCAACTCCCGATAAATCAATCCCCTTGTAGCGAAGACACAAAAATGGCTCGTC
Source organism: Paralvinella palmiformis (assembly GCA_025642065.1). Taxonomy (NCBI): domain Eukaryota; kingdom Metazoa; phylum Annelida; class Polychaeta; order Terebellida; family Alvinellidae; genus Paralvinella; species Paralvinella palmiformis. The sequence goes on from JAODUP010000073.1 coordinate 750,115, forward strand.
GTCATAGGCATCTAAAGGTCATATCTGGGTCATCGTATTTCTTCCACTAGAAGAAGAGCCCCAAACAGCAGCAATGAATAACAATCTAGGATGCAAAAATAGTTTAAGACTATGTAGTATAATTTGAGACTATATATAATACTTTAAGACTAGATAAAATAAGTTTTAAATACTGCAGGGCATTTATTTAAAAAAAATCACCAATGTCCGTGTAGCTGAATCAAAGATTCTATGTTGTGTGAATGCACAAGAAAAGTACTATCAGAAGCCGGTAAAAATGAGACATGACTGGATACTAGTTGTATATTATAAACTAAAATAGAGTATTATCACTGACAAGAGCTTCGTGTGTAATGTAAAATAAACAAAAAATAGGAATTTTAGACTTTATTCGGATAGATAGATATAAATATATATATATATGGGTATGTGAGTCGGCGTAACGCCTGTATTTGTGATATAAATGTTTCAATTATATATATTTGTTTGTGATATACCTTTGTTTATATATATATATATATATATATATATATATATATATATTTGTGTGTGTGTGTGTCGCGCGCGCGCGCGTGTGTGTGTCTGTCTGTCTGGTTGTCTGTATAATTCTTCAATAATGCTTATCTTTACTACACATGTCTATAATACACCTGTATTAATGATATACCAATGTCTATGGCATATTAATGTTTATGTAATATCCTTATCTGTGATACGCCTATATCTATATGTCCTCTCAATGCGTCTTTGATGTACATCCAATAATATATCCCGGTTTGGGATACACTTTACCGGTATACCTCCACCTGTTTCATATATGTGGACTCATATTTCAAGCGGAATGATTGACAGATGATGATTATGATTATGTGTGATATTTTACTGCCACTTTTCTGCGCGTCGTAGGCTAAATGGGCCGAACGACCTGTAAGGGTAATGAACCGAAGTCAGACAGAGATTCCAACTCATATGGTAACGAGCTGTGCTCAACCGCGTTACCAGTTAGACTATGGGGGGATTAACAATAGAGACAAGACATCGATGATTTATTTCTGAGCTTTTTATATGTTATTCGTAATTTGCCGCTAGTTTAGTATGGCGAGGTTCCTTACTGAGCGACGGGTACTTGGATAGATTCCAAATTGTTCTCGTCACAAGTTTGTACGTTGTACTGTAGCCGTTCTGTGTACTCATGGATAGTATTATTGAGGTGCAGTGGTGTTATTGATAAAAATTAAGACTTGCAAATAGAACTTTGTACACGGGAAGTTATTACAGTCGGTCAGATATTCTGGCCTTCTGTGTTCCCGTTTGCGAGAACACGTTAGCGCTTTATCGTCTACAACTATACGACTTGCGTACCATCAGTTATCAGATAAACCCATCACTCGCTCTAATAAAAGTAGTTCCTCTTTACACTTCGATATTACTGCGCCATTTAAATAGACAATAAAGACACTTAGCATACATTACAATTGAATCTAAGTATGAAGACTTTTTTTAACGTAATAAATAAATCCCGAGAACAATGATGGTGATAAAGTCGGATATCGTACTATTTTAAACACTCCGTTGTGTAATTATGTGAATCAGCACCGCGCAAAATAATATTTCGTGAAATATCGTTCACAAATAGTGTTTGTGAAAATTTCCAGAGGTAGTGCGGGGAAAATATTTATCAATGTATTATCCGTGTTGGTTGGATTTATCACAGTACAAATTTGACGCCTGAAATTTTAGACCAGATTCTTAACAAAGTCCTATGCATATCTGCTCATTTAAATTATATGCGTATTCTTAATGGACCTGCTAAATACCTATTATATCGCGAACTAACCGCTCTAGAGTGATAGTCTTGTCAATAACATAGGTTTCTATAGGCAGTTCATTAATTGCCATCATCATCATCATCAGCATCATTGTCAACTTCATCATCATAATCATCGTTCGTTTACATCGGCAACATTATATAATTTTATAATTTGTATATATTGCTAACTGAGATTTAAAACAGATTATCTTAAAATTTCAGGCAATATACATATTACCTGATTATAAAGATTAACTCCAACATATAGATCACTAAGAAAGATACTTTAAGCCTTTGACACATTATGTTGTATTGTAGTGTTATTTGATACGATATTTCAGTAGCTAATAGCCACTATTCTATATTTGTTCAGACTCCCCCCCCCACCGGTGGGGGGGGGGCATATTACAGTTATGATCAATGTACTCGTGTTAAAGCTGATTAAAACCTCCCATAATTCGAGGAAACCACCAACAATTAGTACCGTCGCCATGACAACGCTTACAACATTTCATCCATCTATCCTCATTATCGCCACGTTTTGTTGAATCAACATTTAATATCATGTTTGATGTCATTGATGGATGATGCTCGTCGGCCTTACTCACACCCACCCACCCTCTCCCAATGTCAACCCCTCAATGTCACGACTGTCGCTCAAAAGTTAAATTCCCATTCCCGGAATAGTTCTCACATTTCGTGTATTATGGCTGAAGTGCAACACAAAATACAGGTGAGACAGTACTTGGCTAAAATTTAAACAGTCATAGCTCTAGATATAATAGTTCTCTGGTAAACGTACATACATACATACACACGAGCACGAAAGCATGAGCAGGCACGCACGCAAATGCACACACACACCAAAATGTGGAACTAGAAAGTTTCCATGAAACCAGATTTTACTGATTTGCTGAAGGATAAAAAATTTCCAGTTGGTGGTAAGTGCCTCAAAAATATAATTTTAGCATTGGGAATAAATGACCGTAGCTCTGGTCTTCAGAAAACATCGATTCGAAATTTAAAAACCATGTTGACATGGATTAAAAATCGATATGATTCGAGTAATAGTTTCCTCACTGAAATAAATTAATCAGAATTAATACGGAAAGCGGAACAGACCAACATAGATCAAATCAGTCGATCTATGGGTCATTGTGAATGGGCTTCAGTCATACCCAAGCTGGATACTCAGAAATGTTAAATTGAATCTAACGGTATAATGGAACATCTGCGGAGACAAGACACGGTCAATTCAATGATCCATCTCAGGTAAAAGTTTTTAAACTGGGGTCTTAAGAGGTTCAAACTTCCCCATGTTATAAGTTAAGTAACCATGTCTTTCAAGTCACGATTTGACGATATTAGAAACAAACTTACTAAGTTAGGGACTCACATTATTTGAAACTCCACTAATTTCAAAAGCACCCAATTTGACAGTAACTAGAGATTTCTACAATCTTTACAAACTGGGATCCACCTCAGAAGGGAACTGATCCCGATTTATTAGAATACTTAAATAATTTAACGACGGAAATAGAGGGATTAAATGTCCTACGGGAGAAACAAAATGTAACAATTCATGAGCAATTAGTCTAAACCACCTGCGTAAAAATAAAGATAGAGTCATTAAAAACCTACTAACGGTTCATTAGTAGTAATAGTGGGCAAAAAGAAATCTATTACTGAAGGTTATCGCCAATTAAATAATGATAATCATTACGAAAAACGTTTACAAATAAACTACAAATAAAATATTACCTTCGCTATGACAATACCAATTTTAATAAACCGCAGAAACTTTTACATCTAAGTCAAAGTGGATTCCACTGGACAAGGGAAATATTAAATAATGATAATCATTACGAAAAACGTAGTGAGCTCATATGCCACAGAACGGCGATTCAAATAACTGCCATTTAAATAAACTTAAATCTACAGGGTCTTTTTTGAAAAACAACGGCAATTCCTTTCGAATTCCTTTCCACTTCGGTATTTTATATGCTTCCTAATATTCACATATAGACTAGTTGTTGGACAATGGCAAATTTAATGCTGCCAGGAATACCAATAACGTCTGACTGAAATAGTGAATAAAGAAATTATATACAAAAGCATGGGATTTTTTAGATAAATAGAAGCTTTAACTTTGCCTGATAATTGGCTTCTTATATTCTTATATTTAAAAAAAATTCTTACAACATTAATGTACATATATAAGATACATAGTATAATTCAATATAAAACATGTAATATTTGTTATTCAGAATGACCTTATTAAAAGAGATGCCAGGACATATTCATCTGAATATGTTTCTAAAATATGTCTAATTTGTGTTGGCCGGTTTTCTAAGTGGTATACAACCCCCCCCCCCATACGATAAAATTGTCTGACACATGGTGTTCCAGATGTGAGCCTTGACATCTGATGACATGTCGGGGTAGGACATGCTGATATCACGGAGATAATAGAAAGATCTCCGACATTTCTCCGTGCGCTTATCCACGGAACCAGTCTGAGCACCAAATGAATCATCCTCAAACATTACACCGAGTATTTCAAGGCATTTTACCTTTTCTATTTGTTTACCATTGAGATGCCATACTGGATCCACATTCAAACATTTACCGGATATCGCCATACATTTAGTCTTCTTGATCTCAAATTTAAACCTCAATTTCTACCCACACTCTGCACATCTGTCGATTAATCTCTGCAACTCTGGTGCATTGGTACACATAACCGTAATACCATCCACACACCCTATAGATACATTGTCTGACATATATGTTGAAAGTATATAGACTAGGTATAGATCAAACACCCAAGGGGTTGCAAGCAGTCAGGGATGAAATTGGAAATGATCCCAAATATGATCCAGTCATAGAACATTTAGAATGATCAATATACTACTATCAATACAACTATTAATATATTATCATCACTTCTTACACTAAACATGAAAGCCTCTCGGGTTATTCAGTGTAAAATAGGTTGAAATAAATACCTTAAAATAAACAGAATGTCTCCTGAAGCACTGAAAAGGTGTGTCACGAAGACAGCTTCGGTAAAGTGTCAATCGCACAAAGCACAAAATCTAAACCTGCCGTTACTATGTTTGTAAAGCAATGAGATATCTTAATATATCAATTGACATATGGGAAGCTACAAGTAATTCCTTTGAAGTATATTCTAAGTCTATTTTCTCATTATCAATGCAATTTCAATGGCTTAGCTGGGGATTTTAGCACCTGTATAAACAAACATATTAAACTTCTATTCAACTGTCACTGGAAAGTGGGTTCTAAACACCGGGTTACGTCATTTCACAAGTAGAACTACAAATAATTATAAAACCTTCTTTGTTTAAAAGATCTAAAGACTTGAGTGTATAGACAATATTTTGTATATAAATTTCGAATATACAACGAATATAATGCAATAACGTTAGACATTCCATGGAACTTAATGAAGACTTGAATAATCGTTGCTATTGTGTTGAGTCGTGTTGTATCGCTGCTACAAGTATTGATCCTAAATTTATTCTGATTTAAGCGTTTAATATACAATTATATTGTATATTAATATTATACTTAATCCATGCGATCGATCAATTCTTGGCTGTAGTGTAAAAATCTTATTTTGTAAATTTAATAGTGAATTGTTTACATTTAGATGATTGTCTTCTGAAATCTTTTATAATTTGTCTTTTCTTGAATTTTTTTCTAATAATAAATGTATCTATAGATGTAATTATATATATTTTAACTAGTTTCGAGTTATAACTGCCTTTGAATACAAGTATAACACCTGTGGCAGAGCCTTAACTAACTTTATAAAACACACAAACACACACACACACACAGTAAATGAGTAGCATAACATAGCCGTTCATCATAGTGTGAATTGACATTGTTAACATTTGGAAAGGCAATTGCATGTTAACATATTAAGATATTATATATATATATATATATATATATATATATATATATAGGTGTGTGTGTGTGTGTGTGTGTGTGTGTGTGTGTGTGTGTGTGTGTGTGTGTTTTAGGGTACATATAGAGAGGCAACAGGCACAGAACATCAATATATCTAAACATCCTTCGAAACCTACCTCCATAAATCTAAATACAAATACAACTATATACAGGGTTATATTATCTGAACGGATACCAGCCCATACCATCATTGAACCACAAACAAGTCCATCCACATCGACCACATAACATGTTGTAAACTACTCTCACTATCGTGTCTTCATTAATCTAAAAATAAAATGTTCCATACCTCCACATATTAATAGATGTGTGAGTATACCTAAGCATGTGTCTGGTCTACTCATCAGCCTGTGGGAACCAGCTAATTCGCTTTTCGTACGCGACAAATATGTCACGCCCACAGGAAAGCGACTACATGCAGGCTACGTACAAAAACCGGAAGCAGACAAAAACATACCATTTGATACTACAGCTCGCAGTAAACAACACGTGCGTGTGGTTCAATGGTGACTTGCTACATACATATCATAACTATTTTTACACTACACTTTACATTCAAGAGTAATTTTCTGTGGTCCAAAAGAAACCTGTATATAAAGCATTTCGACACCTCAGATGCTGACCTCAGCTTTATTCTGGGTTCGAATAACTGAATAAATCCTACCTATATGAACCATGTATCAAATTCAAGCCCTATATATAGCCTCAGCGTGTTAACAAACATTACAGTTTGTTCATAACAAAGAGAATGTACACTAACACAGTATGGACTCACTAAAGCGATTAAACTAAAATAAAAACAAAGTAGCAATACTGCACAGTGGATTATTACTGGATTAGAATGAAATATCGTCTCAAACCTGAGTAAATACTATGATTTACTCGAACCTAACAGCTAATCCTCATACGTTTCTGTTCATCACTAAGTGAACCTTCATTCACGCCTAATTTAGCGTCCCTGAGTATATGCAGTTAGGTGTGGTGGGATCTAAATTAAAGCGCCTATCCACTTGATCTATTTGACCCATGGTCGAGAACAGCGGATTTCAGGCAGGTCTCCGGTACTGCGAATGATACGTCGGGATTATAATAGCTATACATTTAATAACTTTCCTATATCAGTGTAACCTAATTACTCATAATATGGGAGAAAACTCTGTCCGCAGCTTAATACCCATGGAGATGTCTGCCGGAGTAACAAACGACTCCAGGAGTATAAATCCATCAAGCAGCATTGTATGAATTAATAGGTCGTTTCGCTAGACCACATAAGAGGACAACAATATAGATTCTACATTATACATAACAAAGCTAACAGACTTAAACATGTTGTAATAACGACATAACTTTCTTACATTGGTGTAATAAGGAATCTGGATGGGATAAGATGTCTGGCAAGGGCAATGTGCGTTTTAGGGTACATATAAAGAGGCAACAGGCACAGAGCATCAACATATCTAAACATCCTTCGAGACATAGCTCCATAAATCTAAATACAAATACAGCTATACATACATTAATCTAAAAATAAAATGTACCATACCTCCACATATTGATAGATGTGTGCGTATGCCTAAGCATGTGTCTGGTCCACTCATCAGCCTGAGGGAACCAGCTAGTTTTAAAATGCAGAATATTATTCTTTCAGACAAACTTCCAGTGGAATAGAACCAAGAACCCACAATTCTTTATGACCACTCAGCCATCACGATCCATGATATTTGAGAGTATAAAGAAGACTCTACCACTCCCAGTCTCGTTATCAGATAGTTAACTTCAGATGTTTATTATTGATATTTCCTCTCCCAATCCATCACTGACAGAATAATTGCCGACAGGTGGCGTAATCCTAATCTGATGATTGAGGTGATTGAGTGATTGACTCAACTTTCTACCCGCCTTTAAAGCCCACGTAAAATATATAGATGTTTATAAATACCAACCAAGAGATTATGTTCTTTTATCAACTAACAACGTCTGTCTTAAACTTTGTACATCGTCTGACACATCCTAGTTTTTGATAAATGCTTTATTTATACAAATGAGTTTTTTATAACTTCTTATAAACAAGCTCTACTGATGTTGTTCCAGTATGATATCAATACTTAGATAAATCCATTTCGTCTTCTCATAAAAGTCGTTCCCGTGTACAGGTTGATATTACTACGCTGTGTCGAAGTAGATGGTAAAGATATACAACTAATTTTAAAGTTAAATCAAGGTATGAATGTTGTTGTAGACAAATGAACATTTATTGTACATCTGTGTAAAGAAATCACAGATAGAAACTAAATCAATCACTGAGCCCATTATAAATAAATAATCATGGCGTCTGACATTTGTCCGTAAAATATCGTAAAAACTGCGCTTCTGCTCATTTTCTATAGATGACGTACGTGAAACTGCATATGACACTTCGAGATCTATAATTATATCATATTAATAACACTGTCATATATATATATATTATAATAATGAAACGAGACTATAATTATAGAACTGCACACAAATCTCCCCCTTTAGCGAAGACCATTAAGATCGGTTCTTTATATTAATAATCATGAAATTTGAATGATAACCGTCTAATGGCTCGTCACTTACGAGATGCAATAGGGCTGTACTGTATTATATATAATACCCACCCAACCTTATATCATGCAAAATACCAACTTTGACACGAGCTATTGCATACCTGATGAGATATCTTCTCTTTATTGGTCGTGAGTGTTGATGGCAAGTGGTAATGATGATTGATTAGGAAATGGAAGGTTCTTGGTTCGAATTCAACTTCAGGTAACTAGTGTTACACGTCCTCGCTCATAATATTCCTTCGAGTTTGTAGTGAATTTTAGTGGAAATAAACCTGAAATTATTACAAGGACTATACAAATATAACATAATTTCAGATTTCACGATACCATAACCCCACAAGGTTACTGATAACATGTAAGTTCTTATACCATATGTTGAAACTTTAATTATGACTTATATGTAGATAAATATACTTAACATTAACTGTAACTCGTCCTTCACATGAAGAGGGGGATATTTTACAACGACCTGCACAATATCATTTCACAGACAGCTACTTGTCAAATGTCAGTAAGATACCAATAAGATAAATCGCTGTGATGGTATGTATTAAATGTACTTATACTCTGATGTTTCGCACATTATTTGTATCCGTCCTAACTTTATATCATAATCTCGAACCTGTCCTTATATAGGTCCGAACTTAATAGAAGAGTCGATATATTTGACAAAATTTAAGTACATTGTTCTTAAATTTGAATATATTCACCGGTTGCTAGAACCAGAAGACAGCGATTATAAACATATCACCCTTTCTGACTTGTTTATCCTTCTTAAGCTTCCTAAGTTTCCACTCCATCTGATCATTTGTTGATGAAATTTGCATTGTACCAAGACTGTGAACTTGTCCAATCCCTGTACTAGATGTGTCACTGAGCTCGATTCTTTTCGAGTCTACTGATGCTATAGAAGTTTTGTAATTATTATTATTATTAATTATTATTATTATTATTATATTATTATTATTATTATTAGTAGTAGTAGTAGTAGTAGTAGTAGTAGTTATTATTATTATTGCTACAGAACCATCTGTACCACATAGTTACAATGTAAATTAATCATAATCAGTATTATATATATATATATATATATATATATATATATATATATATATATATATATAGAGAGAGAGAGAGAGAGAGAGAGAGAGAGAGAGAGAGAGAGCATACTTACATGATGTACATGTAGGTAGGACGCCTCCATGGCTTAATTGGTAGCGCGGTTGGCCACAGATCAATGTTTTACATGATGTAAGCCTTATGGAAGTCAGTAATTAATCAACAAATTACTCAACCAAGGTATGTTAAAGTACCAGAAGTAACCCAAAATCTTAGAAACAAAAGTGTATAAAAACTAAAACCTCTGCAGCGAACTTTTGACGTCAGCAAAAAATGAACAGTTCTGGGAAATATTACAAAACCCACAAACATTTCGTCAGCTAAATAAAATTGGCACAATGTCATGTAACATCTTATTTTAGTTACTTAACCTCGGCAATGCTCACACCCACGACACATGGCAGGAAAGCGACTCTCTGTGGTTTCACATCCCACAAACACACGTATGAGGCTGGATTAGAACCCAGAAGCTAGATGTTTTCAGCACCGCACTCTAAGCGCTGTGTCATCAGAATGCCAATAATAATTATTACTTAAATATATCATTTCTTATATTATTTTAATTATATATTATTTATTGTTCAGTTAAGGACGGATTTTAACCATTATGATACAAAACGTTGTGTTCTGGCTAAAATATTGGAACATCAACTAAATATATTAAAGCATATTAATCAAAAATAGTTTACATTAAGATATGTTTTATAGAATGTTATATTTAAAATATGATGTTGATATTTTATTTAATAAGCAAAACGAACAAACAATGACACTTATTTGGACTATAAATTACATTACATTTTAATAACATTTTAAAACAAATGCTATTACATCTATGTTAATATACTATTTTAATCAAGTTTTTAAAAAGTTAATGTTTGTCTTTATTGTGATAGAGAATATAATTAGGTATCTCTGTATCAGCACGTAAATTATATCTTAAGACAGATACACGGACAGACATGCTGACAGCCAGATAGGTAGTCTACCGGACAAGCTGATAATTAGGCATTCAGAATAAAATGTAAGCAGAAGCCAGGATAGAGAGAAAGAGAGATTGATAGACAGATTGACGTGGAGATAGATGTGTCTGTATGTGTCAGTACAGATGTCAGTATGTGCATCAGTGTTTTTCTCTTTGCCTCCGCCGTTTATTTAAGTTAGCCAGTAATTGACACATTCAGGGTCGACGATGGTCACATCTGGGAAGTATCCACCGGATGATGTGGATCATCTAGTGGATCACTATGATAGTACATTGAGAGACTTTGTAGATGAGCATGTACCTTTAAGGACAAAGGAAATGCCAGGAAGCTCAATGTTTCCATGCTACAATAAGAACATACAAGCTGCAAAGAGACACAGAAGGTATTGTGAGCGGCAGTCGATCAGGACCGGTTTGTGTATGCATTATGACATGTTCAAGGTCAGTAACATTCTAGTTAAAAATACCCTTGCCTCTGCTAGATCACTATTTAAAGGTTAATCAACGGTCTGTTTTCAGTGTTGTGAATAAAGTATTACATAAAAGTCAAAGTGTACTTCCAAATATTATCAACTCCGATAAATATATGGCCCGTTGTTCTTCTGCCAACATATATTAAATATACATAGTGGGTGTCTTCCAGCACCTTATCACAAGGTAAGCCATTGGTAGAAGAGTCCTGCATATCCATGATGGATACATTTGAGCCTTTTACAGAGACTGATATCAGACAGTTGCTGAAAGGGTCATCTAAGTTGATCCTATGCCTATATGGCTTGTGAAAGATTGACTGGATGCTCTAATAAGCCCAATTACAAATATAGTTAATACATCATTATCTCTGGGTGTTTTCCCAAGATCCATTAAACTAGCCCGTGTAAAACCATTAATAAAAAACGAACAGTATGGACAGTAATATTCTAAACAATTACAGACCTATTTCAAATCTTACATTTTTATCTAAAGTTATAGAAAGGGCAGTTGTTTTCCATCTAAACAAATATTTAATCAATAATAACCTTAATGAATCACTACAGTCTGCCTATAAAAGTGGTCACAGCACTGAAACAGCATTGGTTCGTTTGAAAAATAATATTATCATGTCAATTGATGTTAGCTAGTATTAAGCTAGTATTACATATTCTTCTGGACCTGTCTATTGCATTTAATAAGGTTGACCATAATGCACTTATCTCTAGGTGATAAGACATGTTTGGCGTGTCAGGTAAAGTACTTGAATGGTTTCGATCCTATTTGAAAAACGATCCCAGAGAGTGTCTGTTCGTGGTATTTTATCTGATGTTCAGTTTTTGTTATCTGGTGTACCACATGGTTCAGTTCTTGGCCCTTTGGTTTCACAATGTATACCCGTCCTTTTGGGATCATTGCGTATCGATATGGGGTTAATATCACTTGTATGCTGATGACACACAGCTGTATATATCACTGGATCCTGACATTGAGTTAAATTTCTCCTCCTCACTTGAAACCTTTAGAACATCGTATTGCTAATATTCGGCTATGGATGACTCAAAATCTCCTAAGTCTAAATGATAATAAAACAAATATTATATATTTGGCGTCACCACATTGTCAAACCTCTAAGGACACCAGCATTACAGATGGGTGCATTTTCGATTACCCGAAATTGGTCAGTTAAAAATATATAGGTTATTTTGTACCAATGTACTAACAAGTATGAACATTTCATATCATTATGGCGAGCTGCCTACTACCATCTTTAGAACATCCACTGTTTAAAAGCAGTTTTGAGACAAGAAACACTTTTAACTGTAGTCCATTTCTTTTTTACATCTCCCTGTTATATGGTATGTCTGATTATAACATCAATCGCCTTCAGCGAATTCAGAATAGTGCA
>JAODUP010000073.1:767500-784671 GCA_025642065.1 Paralvinella palmiformis
TTGTTATATCCTAGATAATTAAGAAATCATTGAATATAAATACTAACGATAATTCTTGTTTTAATAGTTCATTTCTCATCAACAAAGCAAATTAATAACACGATGTAATTAAACATTTCTATGCTTAGTTAAAGTACACTGATTATAAAAACGTTATTACTTCTTCTAGAATGTTAATTGTAGTCAGAGAATCTCACTTTCACTTTATTTAGGAAATGTTTTACTGACTTATGATATTTTTATCTCAAAAGATATAAACAGAATACTATATTGATGGGGCTTTTTAATGGCATTTATTGACACATTGATTAAGTATATATATATTCTGCATGTTCTACTATATATATATATACTATATATATATAAATCAATAATAGAGATTAACTCCCATAGATATTTACACATCACGTTGTTGTCCATTTCCCTTAATATCTTCTTTCCTTATTTTGTCGTGCTCTTCACTAATGTCACTCATATTTTCACCGAATAAATTTAAGTGAGAAAGGACGACATCCGACATCCAAGCTTTTCACGAATCTTTATCAACTTTACTATTAACTATTCATTAGTTCCACTTTTGTTATTACAAAATAAATTTCAAACACTTTTCCAGACCTCCAATCGTTTCGTTCCTTTGATTTCAGCTTGTCTTCGAATGCTTATGACTGAAGCATCTTGCGAACATCTGGTCCAGTGAAAACACAGCCTTCGAATTTAGCTTTTGACATATGCGGAAACATGTTATAAATCTATTTGAATGCTTAATCTTTTTTTCCAGTACTTTCACAAACAATTTGACAAATCCGAGTTTGACCATAAGGTCTTTCTCTGATTATACCAAGGGCTGGTACTTCACATTATGAGTCGCAGCAACAACGTGTTCTCTTTGAGACAGTGTAGGTTTGAAATGGAGCATGACTGTCAGACAGGCAAAGGAAGCAAGAATGGTGTATAGCCTCTTTTGAGTCATTTTAGAAGCTAACCATTATATAAAAAAACAAATACCTGCCATTTGTACCTGTTGTAGTCTAATTTTCAGATGAAATTTTACATTTTAGTAATTTTCCTTTATCTGCACAGACTGCTCAATTGGTATTGATTGATACCGATTGCCATTGTGCAGTAGAACACATCTGACACTTCGGGATATGTTTATTGTTTCCAGCAGAAAATAGCTTCATATTAATTTGTGGACATTTGTATGTAAATTGAGCTCCCAAATCACCGAAACTAAACAAACGTATGTACGTCTTTTGTGCATGGAATCAACGCTGTCGGTAAAACACTTTCTTGTGTGTCCCGTGTCACAGCTTCAGCCTCTTTGTTTGTCGTTTTTACATTCCATCTTACCTATAAACGTGATAAATCTAAATGGACCAATACAGGTTCTTTACTACATTTGGTAAGGACTTAATACTAGATTATGAAACACTATATTTTAGAATTACAACAAACAATTCTACTTTAGTTAGAGAACAGATCAAGATCCTCAACTGGTGATATCATTAGTCATATCTGTCCTAATAACCTAGAATAAATCGTGATGTTTACTTTATTACAGACCAAGCAACGAGCTTCAAGTAAGCATTGAATTCCATTTCACGAAATGACTATTTAGGGGCTTGATTTATTAACAGCCAGAAACATAAATGGATGACAAAATAATATCATAACCTTAAAACAGAGCTGGGATGATTACAGAACCAATGTAATCGCTAAGGATTACGATTACTTGTTAATATAATTACTATTTTTACGATTACTATTATATTACTACGATTGTGTTCTGTTATTATTATAATAAAAAAATTATTCTGATTACAATTTTGATAACTCAGTGATTGTTCAAGAAGGTTTTGCCTTTACACATGAAATTGGCATTGTACTTGAACCAGATGGCGCCCCCGTGGTCTAATAGGTAGCACATTGGACCACAGATCACTACCACCTGAGTTCGAGTCTCGGCGTCGGCATATTTGAAAGGTGTTTCATCTTTGACTTCGCTTCATTATCTATGGAGGTCGCTAGGCCCATAGAGCCTACCAAGTGCACAAAAGTGGCCTTAATACATCAATAAATCATCATCATCATCCTTGATCAGATGGCGTCATATAATGTTTCATCGGATTTTCTATTCTGGATATAAGAAAATCACCGAGGCATATGTCTTCAGTAATGCACGTTTGATCTAATAGTCCTTACCTAGAATCGGAAATGTATAACTGGGATTTTTTAATATAGGATAAACGTAAAGGTCATTTAACAGAAACTGCTCTTTTGAAAGTTGCCAGTGACATTGTCGAGACTGTTGGTGAAGGATCCATGACTGCATTAATTATGCTTGATTTATCCACAGCTTTCGACGTAATCGATCGCCCAATTCTACTGAAGCGTTTAGAATTTTCATTTGGAATCAAGAAAGAAGCTTCAACTTGGGTAAAGTCGTACCTCGCCGACAGAACTCAGTGTGTTTCAGTGGCCAATAAACATCGCCAGATGTAGGTCTTCTTTTTGATGTACCACATGTATCCGTTTTAGGACCAAATAATTACTGTATGTATACCAAACCACTAGGCGAAATTATTAAACGATATAATATTAAATATCATTGTTATGCCGATGATACACAAGTGTACATGACTTTGAAGTCATGTGATAAATGGGATGATATTTCATCTTCAATGAAGCTTGTATTGCAGACATAAGTACTTGGATTAACAGCAAAATGTTGAAATTGAATAAGATCAAGAGATAATTCACTGTTTTCTCATCCAAGCAACATGTAAAGAAAACTGAGAATCTTCGCATTAAGGTAGTATCCATTTATATAAATTTGTCCACGTCTGTAAGCAATCTAGGGCTTATATTAGATAATACCCTAAGAATTGAGAAGCAGGTTAATTCTATACGTAAGTCCTGTTATTATCAAATAAGAAATATATCACTTATTTGTAAGTACATAAATGATGAGACGTGCAAGACTTTAGTCCAAGCCCTTATTATTTCTCGACTGGACTATGGCAGTGCATTACTATATAATATCCTCCGCTCTCTGACCAACCGTCTACAGCGAGTACAGAACTGTGCTGCACGTCAGCTGACACGCACTCGTAAAAGGGAACATATAACACCAGTTTTGTTCCAGCTGCAGTGGCTTCCTGTACGTTTCAGATCATTGTACAAGATCCCGTTTCTTGCGTTCAAAGTGCTGAATGGAACAGCACCAGTGTGTCTAAGTGATCTGATCGAAAAATATATACCAATGAGAATGCTCCTATCTGAGTCCTATTCACTTTTGAGGGTACCAAGAAGCCATACAGCAATGTACGGAGAGAGATCCTTCCGAGCATCAGCTCCCAGGCTGTGGAACGAGTTGCCAAACCACATAAAACTCGCAGCAACTAGAGACATATTTTGTAACGTTCGTAAAACCCATTTATTTAAATTAATGTATTTATAATATTGAACCAGTTTATTATCTATGAAATGTATTTGATCTATATGAACTCAGAATATGTTTAGTTATGTTTTAAATGTTAAGAGCCTTAGAGCAATTTCGATTGAATAAGGCACTATATAAAATACTACTCATACTACTACTACCAGTATTATAATTATTATTATTACTATTATTATTATTATTATTATTATTATTATTATTATTATTATTATTATTATTATTATTATTATTATTAGACTGAAAACTATCCACATACATTCGAGCATGTTCAGAATAATAAATCCATTACCTAATTAGTTTAAACACAATATTTATTGTGTAGATAATCTCCGAATCTCATTGTCGCTATATGCTATTTTGACAGGACGTAGCATGGAACATAATTGAATACCCTGTGTAATCAGTCAAACTAATTAATTATTACAATTACATTTATAATCAATTATCGTTATGACTATACGGCACCGGGAAATACCAACTACGATTGCGATTAACTGAAATCAATGTGTTGATTTCACTCATTTACTTATTAGTATTTACAATTATTCCAAACCTGCTTGATGACAGCATAGAATCCTATTTTATTATAGAACAATCCACGACCCTTATTTCATAATTTAAAATTAGTTTGAAAATTTCGCGCATGTCATTTGTGAAACGTGAAAAGACAAATCACATGTTTACGTGATAGTTTGTATTCACCACATATAAATCATATTAACAAATAATAATGAAAGTTTATCAGTGGCGGATCTAGGAGAAGTGCGTCAGGGTCAGGACTCCCCACCTCTAGTAGAAATACTCCATCTTTAAATGTAATATACCATTTGGCCACATAATAACTAGTAATAATACTACGAATTTATCATTCTTAAATAACCACACATTGAGTATTATACTTCATTTTATACTAAGTTACTTAGTATAAAATGAATTATAATTGTGATTTGTCTGTTAAATAATAACTTAGTAAGTACCATATTTTGACAATTCTCCCAAGAGGCAAAAAGATCCGGGAGCTTGAACTTTAACAATATTGCCCTAATACTCGTCACATGCCTTGATGTTATGGTTAATCTCGATGTTAATCCAGAGGTTAATGAAAGCTGTTGAAATTGGGATAGCGACACCAAAATCACTGCTTATGGTTTGAGAAGTAGCCTACAAAGTTTTGGAGTTATTGTTGGCTTCACAGTATTGAAAAATAGTTTGAATTATTTGGAAGGTTTGTCAGCTAAACTACAAAGAACATATGTTGATATCTTTGGGGCATACACAATGATTTACAATATCCAAGAGATTTAATGGTTAAGGGATGACACTGGTCTAGAATTCCAGAAATGGTACGACGAAGCAAAGCAGCCGACTTCATATATAGGTAATGAAAATATTACAAGGGTTCAGTGTAATAAGCCGAATGTACCTGCTGATAGATCTCTTCTTTATTACGAGAGATCAGTTTGCATTCCTTGTATTGATATCTTCCTGCAACAGTTGCAGAACCGGTTCTCTGCAGACAACCGCCGGTCAGTGGGTACTTTGCTGAATATAATACCTTGTTTAATGGTCAAACTAGAAATACCTCCCCAAGAGCAATTTGAAGCATGGCATGACGACATGCCAAACTCCGAGGTCATTAGATAGCATGGTGTCCAGATTATTAAATATGTGGTCCAGGCGGTCTGATAGCGTCGATTTACCTTGTAATCTCTGTATTGAGGCTAATCATAAGCCATCTGAGAAGCCGGATTGCTGACACAACGTTTTCTGCCTTAACATTAATCAAAATACATTACAGTAAGCACATCGATTTCAAAATAATTGCAGATAGGTTCATTAAAGAACACCCTAGACGTTTGATAAAGGCCCACCTTTTCGACTAACTGATGTAGATTTACGTGAGGTAATGAATATTTTAAGCATCATTGTTTCTTTCTCATAAATATGCACCTCGAAATAAATGGTCAGTCTGCTTATGACTTGGGATACTTTCATGTTTCTAGTAACAAATCGAGTAACCCCCAATAATCGTAGCAATCTCTATATACACCGAACCAATCACCAAGTCTCATATCATGGGACTTTCTTCACAGGAATGTCAACCTTTTCCACTATTTATATACATTACACGCTTGAAAATTTGGATTTTATAGTGAAACTAATTATTATGTGATTCCATTTTTCTTCCCATCCCTGTCTCGGAACTTCGTGCTTCGCATAATGGTTTCAGCCTTGTTTAGACCCACCCCATCCAAAAACTCCTGGATCCGCCCTTGCTTATAAATGTTCTTCAGCCAACAAATGTAACGTCGCCAATCTTCCTGGCGGGTTAGAAATTATCTATGAATGAATAACAAATATTTGATTCACCAAGAAACATCAATCATTTCAGGGACAAATAGACAAACATCTGTCTAAGACGCTAGACTGTTAAACAAACATTGCCGTCTGAATCAATTTTATTATTTTCTAGTTACATTTATCATCAGTCGGAGAGATGATAAATTCTACTCCAATATAAATATTAGACAGTAAACTGACTATGAATGTAGCCAAAGTCTGTCTAATATAAAAATACCATAGAAAGCTTAGACACTGGATCAGCTAGCGATGTTATTTTCTGTTTCTGGATCGAGTTTGTGCCGTAGAGAATGAATAAATTAGTTAATTATAATCTAAATTTTAAATTAAAGCTGCGAAATGAAGGTCGATGTGTGAGATTGTGTTGTTGTTTTTCTTCATAAATAAATTAAATGTGATCAATTAGCCGAGTGAATTAAATTAATAAATAATATATGGATATCAGAGGATAATAAATATCGACGGGTAGGATTCATATACATTAAATTTACTGATTGTTTTTGTGTAGTTATTCAAGATTTTAAAGATTGTTGTTCATTGTGCGACATCGGTGTATTAGACATTGTTACGCTCCACTGATCACGATACCCTGCCGGTTGAGAGCACGACTTCTCTTGTCAGCTCAGTCAGTTGGATCTGGGATTATATTTACTGATATTTGTGAACTGTAAGAACTAGAATATATTAATATTGACGTTTTGTGATCAATCCTTATTGGATATTAAATAATAGAGATGGGAATCCGAAATAAAGAAATACCTCCTTAACTAGTGCACCTGAAGATAACCATTACAGATATCTAACTACATATTAGGTCTAGCCAGAACGAGCATGTTCAACTGAAAAAGAAACACCCGCCAAACTGACAGAGAAAGTGGGCCGTCAATAAGGGAAGATTAATTACCTTCCCTCTAAAAATAGCGTTTTTATGATATATTACCTCGTTAGGAATCATACTCGATCAGGAGCGAACTCATTCTATTAATCTTGGAGGAATCTAACGATGAATTACCGTACAGTTTGCTCCTGAAACTGACGGTATTCTTCTCTGAAGAACTACTTGTCTATCTGAAAGATATTCAGATGACCAGCTATCAGAAAATTGATAGATCCACCGTGAAAGGGGAAAACCCTATATCTAGTGATGAAATTAGCAAAAACAAAGAGAGAAAATATTCTCATTTTAACAAGAGAAATAATTTTTCCAAGGTACAACATACATCACCGAAAATATTGATGACATTTCTCTAGATATAAATGTAATCGTCACTATGATAAAGGATGATAACGTCTCATTTAGTGGTAGACACTCTGTATTTTTACCTACTATATAAAAGCCATCTTTATTTACTGACGAGGATCGAATTTCATTCAACAGCAGGGGAACAATATTATTATTATGCTAAAGCAATCCATTACGACAGTTATACAATTATTCTATGAGCATGATCCAATGGCAATCAAACATGCTGAAGATTGACAGAGAGGTCGCAAGTCGTGAGATAAAATAACCCTTGAGGTTATGTACAATGAAGTGCTAGCCAAGTTTAAACCAAACTCGGACTTGGTTGGCTTAATTGAATCGACATTGAAACGATAGTTCCTCGAATTTAATGCATATGACCGGTACTGGGGTATAGATGTGTCTCTAAAAGAAGCCTCATCTAGTGACATCATTAAATCACGTGGAAAAAAGAAATGGTTATATCTTAAACAGTGTACTGTTTGACATTCATGTCACTTGTGGATGATGTTTAAGTTTATAAGGACCTATTTATGTGTATGCATATATGTATGCTTACTGTTCATTTAAACACATATTAAACGTAAGCTCAAACTATGATATGATGAATAGCAATCTGCAGCTTAGTATTTATGATTCGACAGGTGACATGTTGGTGCGGGATAATAAATGATCAAACGAAATGATAAATTATTTCCAGTTCTGATCAAATCTAGCTTGGGCTGCTTAGTTAATTGAAATGAAGATATTTATTATGCCATGTATTATTTAATGCTTTAATTCAGAGATGGTCTGTAGATGTTTGACTATGGCCAAACCCTGTACTAATTATGTAGTCGTGATATGAAATACTATTAAATTGAATTGAAATATCTCAGTACTTACATAGCTTTTTTCCTTGTGCCTCTGTGATCTTGGTCTTAGCTCAGATGTCTTTTATCACGGTCAGTGTATCAGATCAACACCTTAACACATACATTATTTGACCTTAACAACTTAGAATATTGTATATTGAAAAACAAAAGCATAAATATTCAAGTGTGAATATCAAACAAAAGTTTCTTTTTCTGGTGGATAATTCTTTGAAATTCTATCAATTATTATTATTCTAAACAGACTATTATTCTGTTTATGATTATAATTGTCTGATCTTGCATATAATAATTTCATTGGAAAATATTCATTAGCGTTTAATTTAGCATTTCAAGTTAAAAATATTACAATTAATAGAAAGTATATCAAACATGAATGGCTAAAGGATTTCTAGTCTCAATAGGAAATAAATCTTGATTGCCTAAAAAATTAAAGATCATTCTGGTAAAAACTACCAAATATAAAACATATTTAAACATTTCAACAAATTTAAAAGAAATATGAAAATAAATTATTTTAAAAGTCAGCTAGAAACGAATAAACATAATATTAAAAATACCTTTAAGATCTGCCATTAATAAAACTAATGATAAATCAAATTTACTACAGACAATCTTTAGAAAATCATTAGAAACCTAACAAACTAAAAATAATTTTTGGGAAGATCAATTTCAACAAATTATGGCATTTATTGAAAGTAGGAATATTGCATACAAACACCAGTATAGGTTTAGTTCTAAACAAACAACCATTCACCCAGTTATTCATTTACTTAATAATTGTGCATTGGCAAACAATTCCTCAAGCTATTTACCATTTTATCTTCTTCAAGAAACTGGAACATTGTGGTGTAAGGGGTATCATTAAAAACTGGTTGGTGAATAACCTTACAGAGAGACAGCAATTTGTTCAAGTTGGAAAAGGTCAGTTAACTATTTGGAAAATTAAGTTTGTTGTCACACAGGAGTCGATTCTAGGGCTTCTTTGGTACCTACTGTATGTAAATGACATTGTAGATGGCACCATATTGGGTTTGTCTAACTCTGATCTCAAGATATTGCTTGAAAAGCCAAATATTGAAACTAACTAATTATTTAACTGGTTTTGTGCAAACAGGCTATCACTTTACCCACAAAAGACCAAATTCATTATAATTAGGCAGCCTCAAGCTAAATTTGAACTTAAAGGGACAGTTCACCCTCAAACAATATTAATTAAATATGTAATGATTATAATAGTAAACAAAATTCACAATAATAATCACGAACTATCCTGATATCATAAATATAAGGAAATAATCGAAATTACTGGAGAGCCGCCATTAAGCTGCACCGGATGCCAGATTCGAATGCGGGAAGGAGAAAAATGAAGTGCTCTGGCCTTATCTTACCCAGTAATCCATTTGTACACAGAGTTCACATAGACACCAGTCAGTGTATCCGGTTATCCTCGCGCTTTCTTCGGTGATTCCACCTTTTTCGAAACATTCGGAATCATCTTCATCTTGTAATATTCGTTTTGGTTGAAACTGATATGGCTGAATGTCAGTGATGATGTAAATTTAGCGAGATTACTACTTTTTGTTCTGGAATTATACTTGGCTAACACTTGTTTACATGCTTTAATGGCTTGAATCTTTTAATAAACGGAATTCCATAGGTAAGAACTGGCATAGGATTGAAGGAGGAAAGCTCAAAGTAAGTTGTTGTTGCGATACTTTATGAATAATTTACATGGAAAGAATAAATCTCAAAAGCACTCTTTGCAATCGAACAAATCAAAATTACTTTGAATATAGATAGTCTCAAAATATTATATTTTGCCCTTATTCAGCCACATATAAACTATGACATATTGGCATGAGAAAATGCGACAAAATATATTCTGAAGCGTACTGTTGCGTTGCAAAAACGAGCAATTATAACCTTATGCAAAGTAAATTATAATAGCCACACTGAACCACCTTTTAGAAAACGTGGGACTTTAAAAATTAAAGGTCAATTTGAATATAAAAAAATACATATTTTATTAATAAATATAGGCAGAACGAATAATAGTGTTCTTTTGTTAGAGTTTTTAGTTTTAATTACCGTGTCCAGGATCGACTCACAATCAGACTATCAAATCAGCTACATATTGAAATGTGTGACTTCACCGTTGCAAGTAAAATATCTTTATTCGAATTTCATAAAATAGAGAACAAATGGATTTTTTGTTTCCATGATGCATTTATTTCTAAATCTATGCTGGAAAAAACAGTTTAAGTAGTAATTAACGTTGATTAATTCGTCTTGTATTGTCTTGGTAATTATTATGAACTTTCATCTAATTTTAGGTATTAAATATGAGGTTCAACTCTATTTTTTCCTGCTGAGCTAGTAATTATCACTGTGATTTAATTTTTGGTCATGTCTCCTCTCTGTGGTCCGACGTCCATTCTGGCTTTAAATAGACTCCATTGTGAAATTAATTAATTAGTATTTGGGGGGGGGGAACAAAAGGAATACAACAATAGCTATACTGGTCCCTCAGTTTACATTATATGATAAACCTTTCTGTATTTTAACTTCTTGTGTCACTTGTTTATATGAACTGAATACATTTACTCTATTCTTATATTCTATTTTATGTTAATAAAGCAAGTAGGCTGATAATGATGCTGATGATGATATTAATAGATATAGCTAATTAAATAAAGTAGCATATATATATATATATATATATATATATATATATATTATGTATTCTAAGGATATGGCATCTAATAGAAATACCATCAATAGTACATACATATATGGAATGACCAGATGAAACATCCCACAAACAGGAAAAGCCTTGAATTGTGAACCAAAATCTAATAGAAGCAATCTATTCTTAACAAGCCATAGTCTATATACTACTGCTGCCATCTATCGGATATAATAATGTCAAAGGCGGGCTTTACGTGCTAAAGTGTTTACAAATATGAATTAATAATTAAATGTAAAGTATAGTGCTTCTACTCATTTAGCTATCAATGGGCTTTATGTAATTCATTATTTTATTGCCTAATATCTTAAACAAAACCCGAAACAATATATTAAACAATGTCTTGTCTAATTTAGCTTCCCAATAATCACTTCCGTTGAAATTGGCATACGACTGAATACAACATAAACATCGCGTTACCACGACAACTGTGACGTTGTGTTTATCATTCTGGATTAGATGTATCAGTAGCGGACTAGCATCAAATCCGGACAGAAACTACCGCCATGTTTTGCAGGAGAACCGTAATTAAAACAAATCCAGAACTCCATAAATCACATGACCACTGTCCGTACGAGCCAATTAAATTATAGCATTAAGACGAGTCAGTTTACGATCCAAAACAACAGACGTACATTGACTTCGTTTAAGACTAAAAGGCTAGTTGTTCGTCATTCTGTTTCCTCTATCTCCAGCATTTATGAACCTGCACAGTTCAATGGAATTAACAATGATCCACGTAGTATACTGCTTATAACTACCAATCCATCTCATCAAACAAAGTATCTATATATGCCTCGATTAACCAGCAAACATTTTAAATATTAGCCGGTAATAAATGGATTCGATCAGAGAATCTGGTATTCTTGTCCTATCACATTACCATGGAGGCGATAATATTTGAAGATATTTGATGGATGATAACGATAAACTAGCAACCAGTAAAATGACAGTTTACTGCGATAAATAAATAAATATATATTTTGTATGCGTGTGTATATATATATATATCTCTCTCTCTCTCTCTCTCTGTGTGTGTGTGTGTGTGTGTGTGTGTGTTTTCAGCTGTGTATAATAAGGCACAGGCACAGAGAATCTCGAACCGTGAATTCAAACTCTGGACGTTTCTTCAGGGGACTGAATCCAGAGTCAAGCAAAATAAAAATGCGAATCACCTACAGCCGTGGAGTTTGGGAGTAGAACACCCAAGTCAGATCACGGCAGTAGTGAGAATGTTTAGCTTAATTATCTAAGCAGCCCTATTTATAGCTATTTTTCAGTTGCTGTATCTTTCTTCAAAGCAATACTATATAAACTATATAACCCAATTGTCACTGTCTTCAAAGATCAGTTTTTACAACGGGCAGGCGTCATGAAGCGACTACTATTAAAACTGTTTATCTTAATTACTATTAAAAGACTGACATCTGCGCTGAAGCAGATCGTATTAGCGCGTCATAGCTTCCGTACTGTTTGAACTATGTTATCATTTTCAAACCTGACCTAATGTATGCTATTCTAACTATTGTAATTCTTAAATATTATTTATGACAAGCAGATTATAGCTAATCTTGAATGTCATAGTATAAACTGGACATAACTGGACCTGGGAAAGATAATTATATTCCCACATACAACCAAGGTGAATTATATATACAAGTAAACCTGTTATATAAAACACACCAACCGCGCGAGCCGTGTCCAATGCCACCGCTTTCTATTCCTGAGTCAGGAGTACTTATAATGCTTTAAGAGCGTACTCTGCCTGCTACAGTCATTTAAATGCTGGATAACCGGGCCAAACATCTAAACCGCGTCCCTCCAAAGACGCAAATAGTACATGGATTATACAGCTCTAGATCAACTTTTCTTGAATGCAGGGACCGTGAAATATGGTATCCACGCATAGAAAATGGAACTTTCTCAACCGCAGCATAATATGCCTTGTGATATTTACTGGAGGGTCAAATACCTCATAAACATAACAAATCCAATAAACACTATGACCTACTCGTCACTATTATAACAATTTACATCGGCGCTTTAGCAGACCGTTATGGCGGAATTGCCGTTCTATATATTAACATTTTCAAATCAGACCTAATGTCTGCTATACAAACTATAATTATAATATAGGGTTTTATTAATGACAAGGAGACTAAAGTTAGCCTTGAATGTCATAGTACAGACTGGACATAACTGGACCTAGGAAAGATAATTCTATTCCCACAAACAACTAAGGTGAATTATATATACAACTAAACTTGTTATATAAAACACACCAACCACACGAGCTGTGTCCAATGCCACCGCTCGAGATGCGATGCAGTGTTTCTATTCCTGAGTCAGGAGTACATGCTTTAAGAGCGTACTGTGTCTGCTACAGTCATTTAAATGCTGGATAACCAGGACAAACACTTAAACGGCGTGCCTCCAAAGACGCAAATAGTGCACGGAATATACAGCTCTAGATCAACTTTTCTTAGAACGCATGGACCTGGAAACATACAGTCTCCACGCTCAGAAAAAGGAACATCTCAACCGCAGCATAATATGCCTTGTGATATTTGCTGGAGGATCAAATGCCTCATAAGCATACATATCCAATAAATGCTATGACCTACTCGTCACTAACCCTTTATATCAAATATTACAACATTGGTAAAAAGAAAACACCAACCTCCATCTCTGGCACGGGCAATGTGTGTTTTAGCTGTGTATAATAAGGCACAGCCACAGAGAATCTCGAACCGTGAATTCAAACTCTGGACGTTACTAAGCCATCATGATCCATGATATCCGAGAGTATCACTCCCAGTCTCTTTATCAGACAGTTAACTTCAGATGTTTATTATTGATATTTCTTCAGGCAATTCATCACTGACAATTACCAACAGGTGGCGTGATCGAGTTCTGATGAGTGAGGTGATAGAGTGGATCTGATGAGTGAGGTGATATAGTGTTTGACATTTGGTGCCTTTTAATGCCGGATGCTACTCTTAAATTCATCATTAACGCCTATCTGAATTATAAAGATGTTTATGGATGACAATCAGGAGATAAAGTTAGCTTATCAACTAACAACTTCTGTCTTGTTCTTAGTACATCGTCTGAGACCTCGTCCTGCTTTTTTTTATTTGACTCAGTATAAATACCAAGTAAATGGATCTATATTCGTGCATCTTTTTAATGTAAAGCTACAATAATAGATTTATATAAACACGCCAATTTAGTTATCTTTTTATAAACAAATTTTACTGATGTTGTTCCATTATTATATTAATAGTGAGATAAAACTACTTCACGCTCTCATAAAAGTAATTCCTGTATAAACATTGATATTAGTACGCCATATTGTAAACGTTAAGATATACAACTAATATTAAAATTAAATCAAAGTATTAATGCTATTGTAAACAAACTAAAGTGTATTGTAAATTTCTAAAGAAAACGCAGATGAAGACTAAGCAAATTACCGAGTTCGTTGTAAATAAATCATCATGGCGTCGGTAATGTTTCAGTGAAATATAGCAAAAAACGGCGTTTCTTGTCATTTTCCCCAGATTACTTGACTTTTGGAGATTAATGTATATGATCTTTATAATACTCTCGTATGTACATATTCTAAAAATTAAACAAAACTAGAAGTACAGAAGCTACATTAGCCGCCATCTTCACTGAAGCTCATTAAGATCCGGTATTTATATTAATAATATTTAGTTCTATCAAATTTAACCAATTTATACGACATGCAAAACTCATAACTATATAAATAACGAAATTTGAAAGTTAACAGTGTAATGGGTCATCACTTAGAGGATGGACGATGGGAGTACTATTGTGTGTGTGATATATATATATATATATATATATATATATATATATATATATATATATTCACCCAACTTTGTATCGTGAAAATTATCAGTTTTGACACGAACTACCGTATAGCTGATGATATGTTTTCTCAATAATGGTCGTGAGTGTTGATGAACAATTGTTATGGTGATAGACTAGGAAATGGACGATTCTTGGTTCGAATTCAACTTTAAGCAACTAATATTATCCCGAATTTGCAGTGATTTTGGAAAATGAAAGTAAATCTGAAGCCATGGCAAGGACGATAGGCTATCAGCCAATTTTGGACTCTACTACATAATCATCCCATAAGTCTGACTACTGATAACATGTAAGTTCTTTTACCATAATTTTAATACTTAAATGATCACTTTAATGTATTGAAGTATACTTAACACAAACTATAACTCGTCCTTCACCCAAGAAGGGGTGGATATTAAACAATAATCTCTATGATATCATTTCACCGAGTAAAATATACATATTTTAATGCAAAACACGTGACTGCGATTGTATGTGTTGAATACGCTCGAAAATCAGTGATGAAAGGAATCGAGCAATTTGGTGTTCACTGGTGAATGGACAAAAAGGCTTCGGCGACGAACGGAACCAAATCCTAACTAGAAACTACAGCTCGTTTCTTCCATTATGAAGAGTTCTAAAGATGTCTGCTAACATGGAGATGTAAGGTAACGATGTTGCGTGTATGATAGTCGACTGGAGACATCTGTTTAATACATCCAGATAGGTGGAGCATCAGGTAAGTACAAAGATGACGACCAGAAAGAAATTCTTCGGGAAGAATGATCGTCAACTGTTAAAATGACCTTGTGTATTATTTCACAAATGGCAATAAGTTAAGGAGTCATTGCCCTTTCTACGCAGTTTATAATCCTCTGTATGCTTGTAGTAGAAGACTTGTGGACAAGTACATGGATGCTATTTAGAGAGAACATTATTGACTGGAGTACCTGGTGATAGTTTACCACGAATTATACGCCTATAGTTGACACCTGAAGTAGCATACAAAATGGGGAGATGACAGTGATGCCCGATTAGACAAGTAGACAGTGGGAGTTAAGATCAAACGAGTACAGTTTAGCCAAGAGTATAATTTAATAATAAATAAATAAATAAATAAATTAGTGAACTTAAAGCTAAGAAATCGTCATAATCCGATTATAAGTATTAGTGGTCTAGCGGTAGTGTGTTGTACCACAGATCACTACTTTGGAGGTAGCTCAGCCCATTTAGCCTACCTTGTGCACAAAAGTGGCCGAAAAATATTTTAAATCATCCATCCATCCATACAGATAGACGGTAGGGGTTAAGGTCAAACGAGTACAGTATCTAACTTTATACAACCATATAATTAAATAGTACAAAATGGTACTCGTCATCGCCAGTGTAGAAGTACGACTAGCATTATTATTAATAGTGGTAGTAGTAGTTGTTGTTCTTGTTGATGTAGTATTCATTAAAGTAGCAGCAGTAGTATTGGCAGCAGCAGCAGCAGCAGTAGTAGTAGTAGTAGTAGTAGTAGTAGTAGTAGTAAACATAGTAGTAGAATTAAGTAAAATATTAATACACAGTAAAATTGAACAATATAAGCATAAATCAGAATAAATTCATATCTATAATTATACCAGCAATTCAAAACGACTTAACCTAATATCAACGACCTGTTTCAAATTATTCAAACCTTCATGAGGTTATATAGAATGTCAAATTTGGGATAGAGACACCCAGCTGTCGCCTATTGGGCACACCCACCTTGATTTCTGTAGTGTCGTTATTGTTGATGGTGATGTTTATAGGGGAGTAATAATCCACGTTACAATGCAGATTTTCTTATAATTAATGCTGCTAGGTGGTGATCTGAGAGTTTGGAGGAGATGACTTTTTAGTCTTCTTCCGTACATCGGGTAGGCTGGACATTTGAGCAGATAATGTACTGGATTGTATGTTTGTTGACTGGGAAATCAGACTACTAGGGGTGACGGACCGGTGAGGTTTCAAGTGTATGACCAGAAAAGTAGTCGTCTGGCCTATTGTTAAGGAAGTTATGTACGCCATCAGTAGTCCGGTATCAGTCCACGTATTATGTGTTTTTGTGTAGGTCGATTCGAGGTGATTGAAAATGAATCTGTCGATGACACGAGTGAATGTGCCAGGGGTATGTTCAGCATATTGGACGAATTCTAGGCCCGTGGCTTCGTTTGCTAGTTTGCTAGTTGGGTCATTCCTCTGAAGGTTTACGGGGCTTGGAACCCAGTAGATGATTACTTGGATTCAATGCTGCCTGATGGAGGTGATGACGAGTGCCACCATAAAGGCCCAGTGGATGATGACTCTTTCAAGGAAAGGCTGTCTCGATATCCGGATTAGTGCCACTTTGACTGGATGCAGTTCAACTAATGTGATCGGGGAGGTGGTTCGGGATGCTGCCTCTGATTTCTTGTCTGTTACTTTAATGAAATACTCCCAGGCTGTGGTTCCATTTGTTTAGGAGCTAGCATTGATGTATATGTTGATTATAGCTTTCATTGAAGTTAGCAATTCTGCTGGTGGCTACTATTACTGCTCCTTCGGGATCAAATGGGTGAGTTTCTGTATAATTACTTGAAT
>JAODUP010000740.1:0-55000 GCA_025642065.1 Paralvinella palmiformis
TGATGTTTATAGAGGATTCATAATAATGTAGCAAAGCTAAATAGATCATATTTGTTTTATCATCATTGCAATTTAGAAATTTTCGACTCATCTATTGTTGAATATCAGCAAGGCGATACAACTGCATAACATTATGATTATTCATCGCATAGAAATTAATCGTTCTAATTTATTGTAAGCTAAAATAATTACCCTTAGAGTGAATGCGATTCTGAAGTTCATATGAGATCAGTATAAGAGCGATGGCTAACTTAAAACAAAATATTACCTACTAGACACTATAAAAGCCAAATGTAGCGCATTCAGATCCTTATTGAATACATACGGAATATAATAAAAACTTTTCATGATAGTAAAACCAAGGATAAGTATATATCTTTCATGAATCCCGTTTTTTAGCAGTGAAGTATATTAATTAGGCTATTCTTAATTCTTGGTTTGTCAACTGACCAACTATAATTTAAAATACAGTTCGGAACTCTTTATCAAAATTAATTACACGACATTTAGTATACGAATTTGACACTTACTGGCTGCAAATCAAAAGTCTCTCCTTCCATTGACATCTTCAACTTTATCCTGACCTTCCAATTACTCAAGCTGTTTCCAATGACATATTTCCAATGGAGATAGGCTTAAGGTGCACCATCATTTGGCGGAATTATAGACACATTATTTTTGCTAATGCTTCTTGCTCATGTTGGAAAACTATGAAAGGTGTTGTATGTATGTATTTTGAGGCTGCGTTTATATCATTTTAAGTTTAATTCATCATGAGGCATAGACCTCAAGTTCGATTTAAAAAAATATTAATCTTTCACCAGATACATTATCGTAAGTGGACACAAAATAAAAGAACGCGAGTTCTGAGCGATTTCTATTAATGCTTTGTTCACAAAGCATTTAAATTTAAATTGAATATGCACGGAGAGGTTAATATAGCTTTTCTGAATGAGAGTTTTAGGAACAATTTAATTTTGTAATATTTAACAATTTGACTTAGAGTTGAATTAATTGGTAATATAAACAAACATCAACTAAGCTAGTCTGTCTCATGAAGTAATGACACTAGCTAATGGGGTATTAACAATAATTCCAGTCATTCATTTCAAGAATATAAGAAAATGTTAATTTAATACAACATTGTACACAACCAGTAAGCTATTAATTTTGATATTCACTCATTTTAAAATATACAGATATTTATTATTCATAAAATCATTTATTTATAAGTAATGCATTTCACAGTTTAAGACAACAGTTAGCACCCAATTCACTAATTCATAACTGAGTCTGTTGATATGTCATCTGTTTGGTAATTCTGTCTTTCACTAAATCCCGTTTTAGTGTATATGTCTTCTGTTGACAGTGTTGTAACAAACACGATATAAGCATAACCAGACCTGATACTATTCCAAGTGTACCACCAATAATAAAAGGCGTATCGTAGTTATGCGTAATGTCATAAATATATCCTGGAATTAAAACGAGAAGCCTTAATTATCATTAATCCTAAATGTAATATAAACATTTATTTTCCGTTATTTACTAGTCGACTCATTCAATAATTCAGTATTGGCATGCCAATTGTGTGTGTGTGTGTGTGTGTGTGTGTGTGTGTGTGTGTGTGTGTGTGTGTGTGTGTGTGTGTGTGTGTGTGTGTGTGTGTGTGTGTGTGTGTTTTAGGGTACATAGTAAGAGGCAACAGGCACAGAGCATCAACATATCTAAACATCCTTCGAAACCTACCTCCATAAATCTAAATACAACTATACATACATTAATCTAAATATTAAATGTTCAATACCTCCACATATTGATAAATGTGTGCGTATACCTAAGCATGTGTCTGGTCTACTCATCAGCCTGTGGGAACTAGCTAATTCGCTTTTCGTACGCGACAAATATGTCACGCCCACAGGAAAGCGGCTACATGCAGGCTACGTACAAAAAGCGGAAGCACGTAAAAACATACCATTTGATACCACAGCTCGCAACAAACACGTGCGTGTGGTTCAATGGTGACTTGCTACATACATATCATAAACTATTTTGACACCACAGTTTACATTCAACAGTAATTTTCTGTGGTCCAAAAGAAACCTGTATATAAAGCATTTCGACACCTCAGATGCTGACCTCAGCTCTATTCTGGGTTCGAATAGCTGAATAAATCCTACCTATATGACCCGTGTATCAATACACGTCCGACTGGTCTGGCGTCGAGGTTCTTCTCTAACCTAAGTGAAAATTCAAGCCCTATATATAGCCTCAGTGTGTTAACAAACATTACAGTTTGTCCATAACAAAGAGAATGTACACTAACACAGTTTCAAGCCCTATATATAGCCTCAGCGTGTTAACAAACATTACAGTTTGTCCACAACAAAGAGAATGCACACTAACACAGTATGGACTCACTAAAGCGATTAAACTAAAATGAAAACAAAGTAGCAATACCGCACAATGGATTATTACTGGACTAGAACGAAATATCGTCTCAAACCTGAGTAAATACTACGATTTACTCGAACCTAACAGCTAACCCTCATACGTTTCCGTTCATCACTAAGGGAACGTTCATTCACGCTTAATTTAGCGTCCCTAAGTATATGCAGTTAGGTGTGGTGGGATCTAAATTAAAGCGCCTATCCACTTGATCTATTTGACCCATGGTCGAGAACAGCGGATTTCAGGCAGATCTCCGATACTGCGAATGACACGTCGGGATTATAATAGCTATACATTTAACAAATTTCCCATATCAGTGTAATCTAATTACTCATAATATGGGAAAAAACTCTGTCCGCAGCTTAATACCCATGGAGATGCGTCAAACAGTACAACGGATTGCCGACTACCACTGTGTTTCGATAATTTCTTCCAGACATTGAATGACTTCCGTCAGATGTTTATTTACGGAACATTATACAAGTAAAACATGAATACATTATGAAACATCGCCCCTCTTTGAGATGAAGCTAACTACTTGAGCTAATAAATATTTACGGAATAACTCAAACTATTTAGTATTCATAAAATATCCTCTAAATAACATACCCGGACCTTGTAATTGTTTCTTCAATTAATTTTATAACAGAACAGTAAATATAAGTAAACATAGATTAGTTAAATTTCACTTTTTAACGTACTTAAGGTAAGATGGTGTTTTGACTAATCTGCCACTTCTAGTAATTATCCTAAAATGATCAGCTGGCACAATTTAGGGATTATGGGTTTTATCATAATCTCTTGGCACACCGTCTTTTCCCCATCAGATTTAGCTTCTTCCAGTTGCCTTGTATTATATTCAAATTGGCTCAACTCATTGCTTTCCTTCAGATGAGCTCGGTTTCTTCTGCAGATGTTTCCATACTCTGGTGATATTTCGTATGATCATAATGGCTTTCTTCCACACTTTATCATTCAGCATGTATGTTTTCATGCGAACCACATCTCCTTCATTGAGACAAGGTAAATCCTTTGCGTGTTTGTTATACTGGTCAGCTTGTTTTTCTTCTTTTTTCATCAATTTCTTTCTTTCTTCTTTAAGAGTTTTCGCAGTAGGTTCTAGAAGTTTGCTGACAGTTGGTAATAGAATTCTTGTCCTCCGGTCGATGAATCGTTGTATTGGACTTACATCCAACCCGGCAGACGGAGTGTTTCTGTAGTTGAGGATTGACAGGTGAGGGTCTTGTTTGGCAACTTTGCATTTTCTTAGTATTCTTTTTGCTGTTTTTATCGCAGACTCAGCCATACCATTAGCACTTGGGTAATGAGGTGATGATGCGAAATGTTCATTATCCCAAGATCTTGTGAAATCACAGAATTCTATGGACGTGAACTACATAGCATTGTCTAATGTGATCTTACATGGTATTCCATAGCGCTAGAAATGTACCTTCAGTTTGTTAATCACCACTGAAGAGGTATTCTTATCTAACTTGTCTAATTCCCAGTAGTTACTGAAATAATCCACATTTACTAGATATTCGACACCCTCAAGCTCAAAACAATCTATTCCTATATTTTCCCCAATGGTCTTTCCGGCAGGTAATGTGGTATCAGAATCTCTTTCTTGTTTGCGGTCTCATACATCCTGCATGATTCACAAACCGACGCATAATGCCTGATTTCACTTGTCATACCAGGCCAGTAAAGTGATTCTCTAGCCCTTCTTAAACATGCTTGTTCGCCTCCATGACCACTGCGAATCTGTTCTTTCGTCTCGTGTCTCAATCCTTTTGGAATCACTACTCACTACTTACAGTCATTTCATCTGCGAAATTCCTTGATTTTGTTAATTTTGTTCAGTTCCAATTAGGAGATAAACGCACATGTTAATATTTTCCTCTTCTTCCTCGGTATTAGGCAGGCTTGCCCTCGATAGCATATATGGAATATGTTGTTTTGCAGCTTTCTGCCACTCGATGGTGTAGATATAATTTTGAGAGCGCAGAAGTATAGTTTGAAGGCGTTTTGAAGCCTTATTTAATGGCTTCTTCATAATCGCCTCTAGATGTTTGTGATCAATCTTAACCAGAATACTTCTTGCACACGCTTCTTCCATACAAAAGATATTAAATATACATAGTGGGTTCCCTTCCAGTAGCTTATCACGGGGTAAGCCATTGGTAGAAGGGTCCTGCATGTCCATGATGGATACATTTGAACCTTTTATAGAGACTGATATCAGAGTTGCTGAAAAGGTCATCTAATGCTTTTTGTGCAATTGATCCTATGCCTACATGGCATCTGAAAGTTTGTCTGATAAGCTCGATTACAAATATAATTAATAAATCATTATCTCTGCGTGTTTTCCCAAGATCCATGAAAGCTGCCCTTGTAAAACCATTAATAAAAAACACACTATGGCCTATAACATTCTAAACAATTACAGACCTATTTCGAATCTTACATTTTTATCTAAAGTTATAAAAAGTGTTATCCATCTAAACAAATATTTAATCAATAATAACCCTAATGAATCACTACAGTCTGCCTATAAAAGTTGTCACAGCACTGAAACAGCCTTGGTTCGAGTGAAAAATGATATTATGATGTCAATTGATCAAGGTAAGCCAGTAATACTTGTTCTTCTGGACCTGTCTGCTGCATTTGATATAGTTGATCATAAAGTACTTTCTCTGGGTTAAAAGACACGTTCGGGCTTTCAGGTAAAGTACTTGAATTGTTTAGATCCTATCTGAAACAGCGCTCCGAGAGTGTCTTCCTTGAAGAATTTAGAACATTGTATTGCTCATATTCGGCTATGGATCACTAAAAATCTTCTAAGACTAAATGATAATAAAATAAATATTATATATTTGGCGTAACCACATTGTATTAAATCCCTAAAGACACCAGGATTACAGATGGGTGCATCTTCGATTACCCCTAATGGATCAGTACAAAATCTAGGGGTTATTTTTGACCAATGTATTAACATGTATGAACATGTCACATCAGTATGCCGAGCTGCCTACTACCATCTTAAGAATATCCACTGTTTAAAAGCATTCTTGACACAAGAATCACTTGTAACTGTAGTTCATGCCTTTGTTACATCTCGTATAGACTATTGTAACTCCCTGTTATATGGCATATCTGATTATAACATTAATCGCCTTCAGCGAATTCAGAATAATGCAGCTCGCATTGTAACAAATACTAGAAAATACGATCATATCACCCCAATTCTTCAAACACTACATTGGCTACCTGTTAGACAGCGTATCCATTTTAAGATTCTGTTAATAACTTATAAATCTATTAATGATATGACGCCAGAATACCTGTGTAAACTGGTGTCCATTAGAAAGTTATCGCGAAAACTCAGGTCATCCAGTCAGATACTATTGCAGGTGCCAGTGTCTTGGCTCAAGTCATATGGTGATTGTGCATTTAGTGTTGCAGCCCCCACTTTGTGGAATAAGTTGCCGGCAAATATTAGAAATGTGTCGACTCTTGGAAATTTTAAGTCTCTTCTAAAAACACACCTATTTAAGGTCGCTTTCACAGATAAATAATTATTATCTTTTAAATCATTACAGGATTTTTACAGACATTATTTGGGGTATTATTATATTACATATTATTTGTACAGTGCCTTTGAATGGCTCCTGCTAGTAAGGGCGCTTTATTAAATATACATTATTATTATTATTATCTTGATTTGTTGCCACAGTTCATTGCTCTTGACACCATACGTTATCTCCCTATACTGTGAAATTCGACGAGAAGTGTAAATCGTGCTCAGGCTATAAAGGCGCAATAAAAACAGTTTATCAGCAACCATTCAGTGTCTTCATAGTAGGTAAACTTTGTATTATTTGTATCAATCATTATATACTTCAACAATTAATCGGTCAATGATATAAGTAAATATTTGTAGTTAAAATAGTGTTTACTAATATTTCAAATTAGTATGATTTGCTTAAAAACACCAGCATAATCCTTGACCCCCAAAACCTAGGGTGTGCCACTTAAATCAGGTACATATCTTTTTCTTTGGCAGAGTTATGGCCAAAAAGTGGGTTCAATGGTGGTCATTTTGAATTTTGCTCATAAAAAATTGCTCAAGGGTGAGAAAGTGGCATCACTTGGATTTTAGCTTAGCATAGTCCAAGTTACCAGAATCTCCAATACGGTTATGTATGTACTCTAAAAAAAAAAGTTCACGGTTAAAATCCCAATTCCGCAACCAGACTAGATACATTTTTTTGTAAATTTGACTTTATCTTTCCAGGTGCCTCTTTGCTTTGTTTTGATGTCAAGGAAACGGTGCAGAGACTACAAGAAAGTTCTAGGGGGCTTGAAATCACTACTGCCGGGATTACCGCAGATTCTTGGAATAGTCATTGATTTTGAGAGTGCAATCTGGTGTGCTGTACAAGAAATCTTTCCAGACGCAGATATCAAGGGTTGTCTGTTTCACTGGAACCAAGCCCTCTGGAGAAAAGTGCAGAATCTTGGTCTCCAAACGGCACACGCCCAAGACCGAGCAACTCAGAAATTCATTAGGAAATGCATGGTTTGGCCATTTCTGCCCTACGA
Source organism: Paralvinella palmiformis (assembly GCA_025642065.1). Classification (NCBI taxonomy): domain Eukaryota; kingdom Metazoa; phylum Annelida; class Polychaeta; order Terebellida; family Alvinellidae; genus Paralvinella; species Paralvinella palmiformis. The sequence goes on from JAODUP010000740.1 coordinate 7,057, forward strand.
GCGCATCTCAGACTCTGAAAAATTAAACCCTGAAAAATCAAGCGAGCACACCATCCCTGACGTCGTTTGTTACATGTGTGCAAAACATCTGGTTCGAGAGTAGCGTCTGGTCCCCGAGCCAGTGGGGTATTTTCATGGAGTCCATACGTACAAACAATTACGTTCAGGGCTGTCATATGCAGATGAATGGACATGCAAGACGAGGACAATTATAGTTTTATTTATTGGTGGAACTGCCTCACAGGAAATCACAGCTTGTGACTATCAAGGCAGAGTATATTCATTTTGTGTGGAAAATTCAACAAAGGAAGAAAACCACGAAACTGTTACATCAGCGCTCCTTCTACGGATATATACATTTAGACTTTACAGGAGTGTCTAAGTGTGGGTATAATCACGTTATAACAGTGTTATTAAAAGTTTTCAATGTATGGTTATTTTGAAGCTTTAAAACCTTACAAACGTTATTAAAATTTCTTAACGTTCTGATGTAGTTATAATTTGGGCATGGATATAGTAACGTTGTAATAACGTTATCAAAACGTTTCCACTGTCTTCAATAAGAACATTTACTACCTTGGTAGATCAGAAGTATTCAGTCACTTATGTTCATGACAGGTATGTGTTATTTCTTATTATATTGTTAAAATGCATCTAGTTATTTCGAAACGTTATAAAAACGTTATTAAAACATTGTTTTCATAACGTTCTGAGTTAGTTATATTTTTGGCATGGATATAATAACAGTATAATATCGTTACTAAAACATTATCACCGCCTGCAAGAAAGGAACATTTGCCACCTTATAATAACAAATCATATAGATCAGAAGTATCCAGAAACTTATTTGTATGGCATCTGGGTATTATTTCTCATTGTATTTTGCAAATGAAACAATAATAAATCCGCTGGAGACATTAAAAAATGCCTCTCTTCCTGAAAAATACAGGTAATGACCCCTAGGCAGTTGATGAGAATCTCGTGACATTTCGTCGGCAAATTGTGAAAATAATGTTTGAAACAAAGAAGAACGATCTGTGTACAAAATACACGCCTAGTCGGCTAGTGATATTGAACTTGTTGTTTTCAATGACCTGTTGATTAAATTAATCCTCCATCTAGTTCCTTTAAAAGCTTATCTCTGGCAAAATGACTTATAATGTAACGTTGTTTGAATGTTACTGCTCTATATCATACAATATGATTAACATATTAATATGGGCCGAGTTGGATAAGTGATGGGCCGAGTTGGTTACGCTATGGTGGACCGAGTTGATTTGGGCCGAGCTTGAAATGGATCGAAGTGACTGGAACTCACTCCATATTTCCCCCCCCCCCCGCTATGCATAGTTTGAGTGAAGAATAGTACAACCTAGGAATAACACGTGGATTTGTTTCTGTCGTTACCGTTGTGACAGCCGGTTTAGATCTAGTTATAGATCTAAAGCATACATAATAGCTGGCTTATGTTACTAGTAAGTTATAGTAAGTTACTTCGGCTCAACCTTTCCGTACTGTTCAGCTCATCTGATGATCTGTCATGACTCATTAGGACCTGGCTGTTTGACTAGTACTAGACTAGTAGTAGTCTAGATCTAGTACTTACTAACTTAGTAGTTAGTAGTCTACTGTCTAGTTAGTACTTTATTATAAAATAAAAAAAATTAGTCTAGTTTAAGTAGTAGATCTACTAGTAGACTTAAGACTAGTAGTAGTAATAGCAGACCTGTCATAATAAAAATTGTTATAATTTGTAACATGTTCATGATAAAGTAATGTTAAATCCGCATTAGAAGCAAGTTGCTAATGTGAAACAAACATATAGAGTCTACACATGTGAAAATATTATGATTATAAATATAAAAAGAATTAGAATAACCAGAAAAAGTATTCATTGGATATTAAGTCTTTAGACGATTAAGTAATTAATATATTGTTAAATCAATAAATGTCATTCCTTAATATTTTACAATGGACCAGTTCAGGTAGTTTTCCAAATTGTGCACTTGGTGCAGCACCGTTTTTGCAATATCCGGTGAGGTTGGCCACAAAAGAGACTTTGAATACAGCATACAAACGCTACAATTTATATATAGTATGTAGTATATAGGCAGGTATCTACCTTTTTTCTCACCAACTGGCTCCACATGTGGGGGGGGGGAAACATGAGCCCGAAAACTGCATGGTATTCCATCCAAAAGCAATAGTCAATCACAAACAAGTTTTGATAATTGGGAGTTGGGTTGGGTTTCTTCCCAGAAGAAAGGTATTTCTTCCCTTCCCATGGGAAGAAATAGGTTTAACAGAGAAGAAAACCTTTCTTCCGGGAAGAAATGGAAAAATTCGGAAGAAACTCCAAAGGGATACAGTAACCTAACAATGCAAACTGATATGATAGTCTCTACTCCACTGTATAAACAATTCACTAACCACTGAGAAAATAGGTGTGACTTCATGTGATTTAAATGGTGGTGCTATTGTTTGAGTATTATCCCCCTTTAATATATTAGCTAAACTTAGGAAGTGTCAGTTTCAATTATTTAAATCAACCAACCCTGGAAGATCTATTTAATATTTTAATATATTATATATATATATATATATATAACTGGGTTATCCAACAAAGATAACCAGGCATCATATGCATCAGCAATATTCTTGCAGTCTGACTCAGTGACTGACACAGATTAATTCAATGGCACTTGCTACGGGACGTAGTTGGTCAGCTAGATTGATAACATTGTGGAAGATATTATAATCTTTTATCTTCTTGTTGAATTCTTTCTCATGATCCTGGGATATCTGTACATAGAAGCTGCAGTTCTTGATGAATGTATTTAAGCACAATAGCTGTGACTTCCATCGAGTGTCGCTGGAGAGTTGTGGCTCGCAGCTATCCTTGTGAGCAGGTAGAAGAGCACAGAGTTTGTGATGATTATGGAAGTAATTGTTCACTTCCTTGACGTGTTTCATAATGGCTCCTGAATAATAACTATAATTATTTTCAATATGTTGTTCAATATGTGTGTTTCTTCCATTTGTCCCCAAAGATTTGTTGCAAAAGAACAGATATGAGGACTATATCCTATTCAAATTGTTTAAAGTGCATATATGTGTATGAATATCATGAAAAATATATTAATATTTGTAAAATTTGAAAATGGCAAATTAAAATTTGGATGATTATTTTGTACTAGAGTTTGTTCCATTTCTTCCCACAATGGAAGCATACATCCCAGACCTCCTATATTTCGTATATTTGTATAGGACTTGCCTATATTTGAAGTAAAATACCTATATTTCCTATATTTGGGTAAAATTAGGGTAACTTCTGTAATTTTGGACTGGTAACCTCGGCCTATGAATAAATGGTTGTGAATGCCGAGTTAAGCAGGTCTCTCACAGGGCATCACAGATGGTATTGTTTAGATATTATTTTGTTATGACAATGCAGTTGTTTTTATATATGCTTAGGTATATATCTGGAGATCTCTATATAGTAATTTCAGACTGGTAGCTCCTATATATTTTTATTTGGACTTGTGTGTTCTGTTACTGGTATCCATAGTCAATTATGCAATGCCAATTTTGTTTATTTAATGGCAACACTAACAATGCAGTTCATATATGGATTGTAAATACTACAATATACACTACAATGGTATATTATTATTGCACAGGTCCATGTAGTCGGGAACATGAACGTAGAAGTTGCAACATACTCAGTGTGCCATTTTTATATTCTCCCCAATATTTGAATATTTTCTTCTGAAGTTCACGATATTTCATTTCTTGGTGGCTCTTGAGTTTTTATTTGCTCACCAGTCGGACTTGGAGATGTATACCAGCCTTACTACTACCCCTTGCCTCATTATGGACCAGTGTAATCGGCAGACATGGGGTCAATTCAGTTCCGGAATTGGAATTGATTATTTTAAAAAAGGAATTGGTATTGATAAATTTGGAATTGGACTTTCCTACAACAAAATTTAATCCACTAATTAATTTACTATTGAATTTTTTAATTCAGAAATATTTCTTCCATGATAATCCTACTTGGAATATAAACTACTTGGAGTATGCTTTCCAAGTAGGTACTCAGGGTAGGTACTCGGAGTACCTACTTATGGTAAAAAGTAGTAGGTTAAAAAGTCGGTAAAATAGAATTGGAATTGAAAACTTTGTAATTGATAAATGTGAATTGGAATTGACAAAATGGTATCGACCCCATGTCTAGTGATCAGCATGTAAAATTGCATGTGAGGATGCCCAGGCTTGTTTAGTCTGTTATGCCACTCCTGGACATCATTGTTTGTATGGATACTGAGTCCATAATATACTGCAGGCTGATGGGGGCTACACAGTGCTGATAAGGTAAACAGAAAAAAGGAAGTGGGAAAAAAAGGAAACATGAAAAAAAGTAATGGACAAATTGCAAGTTATTAATATGATTTTATTGCAGATTTATCACATGACTTGTTGTGACATATCTTAAAAATTCATTAATATGTGTAATGTGTATATATATATATATATATATATATATATATATCATATACATTTTATACCACATGCTAACTTCATACCACATTATTACATACACACTACATAAATCAGAATACCCCATAATTAAACATATTTTATTTAATAACGTATATTGTCATTAGTTGTCACCACATATATCCCCGGTATATATCAACATATTAGGCAAGTTACCAGTCTGAGACCACTATAATTCTATTGGTCCGAGGTTACCAGTCCAAAATTACCAAAGTCCAACATTACCACTTACCTTTGGTTCTCTCAAAATCTTGTTCACGTATATAATGTTGTCTGTCACGTGTATAATGTCAAGTTTGAGGTATTTTGGAAGGGTGAGAGAACAATCTATAGCTTATAGGTAAGCAGAATAGTTGTGAATATTCACTATGCCCATGGTGAGTAAATTAAGTGTAATTATAATCCATTGCAGTGTTTTTGTTACATATGAATGGCCTATATATTTCCTATATTTTAAGTGACAGTATTGGCTGGGATGTATGTGGAAGGGAAGAAAGTATTTCTTCTGCTGCAGAAAAACCCATGGTTATTATCATTCATTGAAGTAACATGCCAACCCTGATTGGGAGTAACTGGCGGATTATTACAAGGTGTTTTCAGTGTTGTTAATCCATCACCCTGTCAAACCACATGCCACTAGGGGGGCTGTGAGAAGTTTAGCAAGACATAATTTCCTGGTCTACTGGACTACTGGTATGTTTTCCCTGCTGGTCAACATTGAGCTGCGAAGATGACAAACATGATCCCACACAATTCTAAACGTCTGCCAATGCCATTTATCTGTTTATCACAACTCGTCACAGTGAATGACGGCCAGTCCGAGTCACTTATCTTGTTTACATACCTTTTCAATCTTTTAAGATTTTTTGCAATAAAATTGCTGAGTTTACTGGTACGATGTAATGCATGTCAGGTTGATATCGATTTTTTTTTTTTCTACATGTACGTATCAGTGTCTGGATAGATTTGGGAGGTGGAGCACCAGAGATTGTCCTCCCTGGAAGCCGGGACAGTGCCCCCAGTGAATGTTTGTCCGGATTTAGCACCTGAGCCATTACTTTTTCAACTTCAATGCCTTGTTGAAAATAATAACATGACAGTTTAAACATGAATCCTCCAAAAATCTATACATTGGATTCTACAAATGGTTGTTGTGGTAATGCAGTGGCTTAAACACTGGACTGCAAATCTCCATACTGTGGGTTTGAATCCAGCTTATGACTTTACGAGATGCGTTTCCCTAGAGAGTTGTCCCTCAGCCATATGTCCTAGGTCTGACAAGTTGAACTTAGCTTTCACTGGAAATATTATATACAATTCCTTTATCCAAAATATACAAACATAACTTCTATTATATTCGTGGCCTTCACCGTATTCGTCGTTATATTTATCTTTCAGTCACCAAAAGTGCCATGGCACTCATTACTAGTACTAGATTACTGCAACTCTCTTCTTTATCACATCTAAGAATATTCTAAAACTTCACTGTGTTCAGAACTGCTTAGCTAGGGTTGTCACACGGTCTCCTCAGTTTTGCCACTCTGTCCCACTAATGAAATCTCTTCATTCGCTTCCTGTTTAATCATCATTTTCAAACTCTGCACCAGACATGGGGTCAATTTAATTTTGGAATTAATGGGCAATTCCAATTTTGGAATTGCTTACTTAAAAAAAAACTGGAATGGGTAATTTCTACTGTGGTTTGTGGGTCAGTGAAGCCATGTATTATGGAACATGAAGTGTAATTCACTAATTATTTGTGCATTTATGTTTTGGAGGATTCACAGAATTAAATCGATCCACACGTTCTTGTAGCAGTTTCAATTTTATTAAATATAACGTAGAATTAGTTTTAGCAATAGATAAGATTATTTGTATAGCAAACGTTGACAGTTAATTTTGCCTGAAAAAAATTACATGTTATTGAAAGAACCTTCATATCAATTTTTCATGCTTTCTCTAGCACCGAAGTCCAGTGAGCTCCATTCATCTGGTTTTCACTTGTTGTCTGTTCCCGGGGTTAAAACCTTTGCTGGGACTCAATGCTTTTTCAGTTGATCTCCATACTCTTTGGAATTCACTACCTGAACATGTTAGGTCATCAAATAGCATAGTTTCTTCTGTCACCATTTGGAAACTCACCTTTTCAGACTTGCTTATCCTTCCTAAGTTTCGACCCCATCTGATCATTTGTTGATGAACTTAGTATTGTACCTGGACTATGATTTTGCCCAACCCCTGTACTAGATACACCACTGAACTTGATTCTTTTCGAGGATATTGGTGCAATAGAAGTTTTGCAATTATTATTATTAATAATAATTTCAAAGAAATTAATCTTTAATTGGTCTATATGAAAGAAATACTGTGAAACTTCACTCAAGCTTTAAATTATATCTACACCAGGACAGTCTGACATGTATTACATTTTTGGTATTGTATTAACAGTACTTTGGTGATGCTTGACAGCAGACAAGTGTAAAAAGATACCCTTTGATTAAATGTACAATGTACAACATATTACACAATATATTACTCTCATCCCAAGCCACATTTGCTGCCTAGCAAGTAATCATCCATATATTTATCCTTGCAGATCACCTATATCAACACACAGACCTCGGAAGTAGATGTTATAAACTTGGTTCCTGAAAGTGGTAAAACTAGTGAAATAGTATTATCTACCAGGCTGCCATCATTGATTCGATAACAAATGCAGCCAAATATTACAAAACTCACGAACAGTAATTACCATCTGACCTCGTATCATAGTTCATCACCTGAAAGATTACTACAGCGAAAGAATAATATGCTGGACTTGAAAGTTGTTCATAAATTGAAGAAACGAAAGATTGGTTCAGACAGTGGTGCTGCTCATTATGCAGGTGAAGATAATTCAACAAAGAGGCAGTGTAACCATCAGGAAGTAAGCTTGCAAATAAAACAACCTTATGAGAAACAGACACATGTTGGAGGTTTGGATGAGGATAATCAAGGTCAGCAGTACCAGCACTCTGATCCTATGATATTGAATATAGTGTCTAGTAAAGCTAAGAATATTAGTGCTAATGGAATATCGAATTGGCATTTAAAGGATAAAAAGAAAATAGTGCACGAGCATTCAACAACCACATCAAGTAGCCCACCAGATCCTGACCAGTATGTTGCACTAGACTGTGAATTTGTGGGTGTTGGCCGAAAAAGAAAGAGTGCTCTCGGTATGGTAATTAAACATTTCTTTGACTTTGAACTAATGCACATACACATTTAATGTGAGAGATACTTTGCTATAAATATCATTACATTTTTTATCAAAGCAAAAACCATGTTTTAACGAACTACATCTTCCATGTTTTCAGCCCGATGTAGTATTGTAGATTACAATGGTGACGTGATATTGGATCTTTATGTGAAACCAAATGAGCACATTACAGATTACAGGACTCCTTGGAGTGGTATCCGACCCCAAGATATGAAGAAGGCCGTACCATTCAAGAATGCACGCAATATGATTTTAAAGGCCATCAAGGTATAATGCAAACATTCCATTATTTTTATGTATTTGTTTATTTCAAGTCTAACACCAGCTGTGTATTGTTTTAAACAATTTACACTCTACTAGTGGACTCTCATGTCGACTCCATCATTCCATTGTCATAATGAACACCGTCTGTGGTATGCTCTCTCTAGCAATCGTTTCACTTAATCCACAATAATCTGTAACCATTCAACCAACCAATTGTGATCTGATTGTATTTCTGATTATGGTCCAAGTTAACAATTTACTGTGATGCTAATAACAATGATATTTTATATATATATATATATATATATATATATATATACATACTCTGATAAAATGTCCTGGAAAATATTTGCTATATCAACCAGTAAGAGCCCATGATGTGGATAAATATTACAATAGGAAATGGTTGTAAATATATATTTACTAATTAGTTGTATTAACCTATTAAATTATTTGTGGTATAGGGGATACTCTTGTAGCACACTACATAATGTACCATTATCCAGCTCAGGATTTAAATCCCAGTGTTACCTGTGCTGAAGAGATTATTTCATGGAGATTATCCCTTTGGCTATATATCCTAGGTGTAACTAGAGTACACAGGTATAATGTTTGTGTGTAATACAATCATTGTATGTCATTGTATTACAATGACATGCAACAGAAATGCACCATTTGAAAGAACTATTAATAGGAGTACAAGTGACTGTTCAGTCTTTAGGTGATGATGTTTGGCTTTTTATGGCCACTTTTGTGCACAAGGTAGGCTAAATGGGCCATCAGTTTTTAGGAGAAAATCAAAAATATTACTATGTCTTTAATGAATAGTATATGCATTTTGAAAAAAATAATAGGTTATGATTCTTTTTTCTGTTTGCAGAATAAAATTGTAGTTGGTCATGCAGTACATAATGATTTCCGTGCGTTGGAGTATTTCCATCCAGCCCACTCTGTGAGAGATACAAGTAACTACAAACCATTGAAAAAGATGGCCAAATGCAACAGATCACATCCAGCTTCCTTAAAACATCTGACACGACAACTCTGTGGTATGCAAATATCCTGATGATCTAAGTTTGTGTAATATAATTATGATATGTGTCTTATTTTATTGTATCTTAAGAGAGCTTGTTACTTTACGATGTATCACTTTCTCTTGACCAGGCTATCAAATACAAAGGGGTGAGCATTGTTCTGTCGAAGACTCCAGAGCCACAATGTCACTTTTCAAACTAGTCCACCATGAATGGGAGAATATGCTGCTTGCACAAAAGTCAGAAGTTGGTTTGGGAGAAGTTTCCCATTTGCGATCAATCAGTGAATCTTCTGATGACTCTTACTTTAATGATAATTTGTGGCCAACTGATCTGTGATGACAGCCGATCGTAGAACTAATAAACTTGTTAAATAGAGGTGGTATGAATTAGATAAAGGATATGATCGTTCTGAAGAAGTTTTCTTTGTGAAAGTGATTGGCATAGTGTATGACCTTTCAGGTGCACAGGTTTGTCATGTTTCAATATTATTATAATGTTTCCAGCTAGTTGCTAGTTCAGAGGTTGCATTAAGTGGAGTTGCCATACCTAATGGGTGTCTAGTCTTGTTGAATCATGATTTCAGGTTTAAATAAGAAATAAAATGAGATTAATAGACACCCGCGTGAACACACAACACTGGCACTGACCACCCTCAGAATGTTGTATTTACATTTTTACATATTCTTCCTCTAGGAGTAAAATAATAATTTAAAGCTGTTTAGTGTTTTCTGAAGTTGCCTTCCCAGATAACATGCCACAGGTGGCAGATCCAGCAAGCCGCTGGCGTTTTGTCTAAGAATTCCAACAGTGGCAAGCCACTGTGTTATACAAGTGGCTAATTTTTGACAAGATTGATCAAATTGTATTGCAAAATACACAAATCAAAACAAATATCAACTATAATAATACACTAATTTCCAAATATTTAATTTCTCTACAACTCTTCTCTAATTTATCCACAACTCTTTGGTGGTGTCACTGTTACTCTGTGACTAGTCTGCAAGATTTTGCATCGCCAGCACCACTGAAAATAAAGATATTTATTGTTCAGCATTTTAATGAGATTATTGTTGTGTTCCCTGTGACTTGCATACGGTCAGAGACACAGCCATGTGAACTCCATGCTGTCAGATCTGTGACTAACTTCATTTAGTCTGTACACTGGTATACTCAATACACTGATCCAGACAACATGTGATGATCATAACCTTGACGTAGTTCTGTATGCGACATTGCTATTAATATAGTGTATTCCAAGGAACTAGATGTATAACAATTATCATGGTTTTATCGGATAGTATAGTTTATCCAATATTTTCAATTTATGATTTATTTGCTGCAGCACATTACGTCTTATTGTACGCTCACCTACAACACGCATCCTACCGGCCCTTTTCTGTATTGTATCAGCACAGGCGGTGGATTGAAAAATGCACACACAAATCGAGGAGCTTCATAATCACAAGATTACCAGCTGCATATATAAACATTTGCTGCACACAGTGTTGGCTAGTGAGCTCCGGTGGCCTAGCGTTTAAGCAACCGGCACTTGGTGCCAACGGTCGCAGGTTCGAACCCCGTAAGAGGTCGAAACTTTTCTAGGGATTAATTTCTCGGCTCACTACATCGTGGGTGGCTGACCACGTTAAATGGCGCTGCCGTCTCCACTGAATTATTTAAAATAAAGGGGGACGTTAAAAACCCCCTGAGGACGTAAAACACTCTGGCAGTGACCACCCTCAGGGCATTTCGGCTCCATCTTTCCGTACTACTCCCCTGTGAGTGATGGGGGAGGAGGTTTCTCAACCACTCCAACATAGAGGCTGTGCTGATTAAGCGACAGCCTGGGGATTCTCCCCGAACAACAAAACCAACCAGTGTTGGCTGGCTTACACGAGATGGCTGACTCGGCGCGGTGGAATATTTATAGGCCTAGATCTGGTTATTGCCGCTGGTTACCACTGTTGAACCAGAAGTGGGCTAGCCTCTGTCATCCATGCCGCTTATCGTCACCAGTGGCCGACCTTAGGCTTACTATCTGGGTTCTATATATTAAAGGAACATTTCACCCTCAGATAATCTGACTTAACTAGATAATACTTATAAACTTAACTCACTGGATGACAAATTGAAAGGCGGGAAGGAGAAAATCGCGTGCTCTGATGTCATCTGGAACAAGAATCCTGTAGCCTTCTCCAGACTAACTCTAGTCACAGCTGCTCTAGTTTAATCCTTAGCTGACAAGTGTAGAGGTTAATATCGAAGCCATTCTGTGTACTACTGAACAATTTCCACGCACAACTACCAATAACGAAGCGAGATTTAATTCACAGGGGCGAAATACTTGTTTGTCCATTCCAACTGATGTCGAACTGGGTGGTGCTGCAAATCTGCCATTGGTACATATACCATTTACAGAGCCCCACTGTTTAAACACAGCAGAAAAATCAGAATGTTGTGATACGTATTTTATCAAAAATACCTTTATAAAATTACAAGAAAGGGAGTCCACACAGAGTGTACAGACACCAGCTAGTGTTCCAGGTTCTTCTATCGCTTTCTGCAGTGATTCCCCTTTCTTCGATATAATCAGAATCGTTTTGTAATGTTTCTTCTTGCTCAAACTGACATGGCCGTTGTTGTTCGGGAATTAGGTTAACTGGGTTATACAGACTTCCTGTCAAACCGCTTGTACTAAGTGACGTCAGCATTCAGGAGCCTCCGGTCTCTGCCTAGCTTTAAAATGGCGGCTTGCACAGACTTGGTTCTAATCGATTTATCGGCAGTTTGAACTGGATTATTTAATATTTGGCAGAATGAATTAAGATAGTAATGTTATGGAAAATTTTGCCAAATAAAAACGTGCTTATTTTAACGTTATCGTGTTAGGCAGATCTGCCAGAACCATTCGGAAACTGGAATTTTAGATGACGATCCTAAAAGGTTTTAAGCAGGAAGAAAGGAAATAGCTACTTACTGGATAATTAATCAATACAACGAGCTTATATTGTAAGACAACCAGCGACAGACCTCGTGGAAACCATTATATATATATATATATATATATATAATGGGTTCAATTGCCATTCCAATGTCGAAGCAACCGCGATGAGGAAAGATTAATTCTATATTGCAGATACCAAGAGGGTCAACAAGAATCTCCATTGTGTAGTTGAGACAACCATAATTAAGATATATATCGATCGTTAATTAGGATGCCCGTCCACAGCAGATTTATCGTATAGTTTTGGTAACCTCTGGAGAAAATATCATAATTATTTGCGAGCTGTCCAATATATGTTTGATAATTTCCTTGGTTTTTATTCACCGATTCAGTGTTTGAAAAGGCCTACCGATAATTATGACGATTAATTTTATACAGGTATAATTAGGCCTGTGTAGACAAATAAAATCACGGATCTGGCCTCTTTCGTTACCAAAGAGAATGGGCCAGAGTTCCTCTACATTTCCACATGCATATAAACGTACGTTCAAATGTCATGCATTTAAAAGAAGACTTCAGTTAACTGCTATCGATGTGTTGCCAAGTATTTCGCTAACTGTCATTAAATGTATGTATAAAACTGGTATAGACAATGATCAGTGACGGCATGGTCCATAGCCACTTAGTTTTGATGATTTGGTCAGACCACTACTGATGATGATGATTGATGTGTTACGGCCACTTTTGTGCACAAGGTAGGCTAAATGGGCCGAGCGACCTCCAAATGTAATGAGACGAAGTGAAAAACGAAACAACCTTCAGATATGCCCACGCAGGGATTCGAACACGGGTGGTAGTGATCTGTGGTCCAGCACGCTACCGCTAGAACACGGAGGCGCCCACAGACCACTACTGTTTCGAGCTAATTGATATCGTCTTCAGTTATACTGCTGCTAGTGTGTGTGTGTGTGTGCAGAGTCCATCGTTTAAGTCCTTTAATTATGTATATATGATGAGACTATGGCTTATTAAATTTCTATCAGACATTTGGGCTAACTAATAGAGCGGTCAGCCACAGACCTCTAACTTCGGTTGTGTTATGTGTGGAGGGTATTTAATTTTTCACTTCGCCTCATTAACTTTGAATGTCATTTAGCCTACAGTGTGCTCAAAGTTGCTGTAAAACAACGACATTTCATTATTAACAAATCACACGACGTGTAGCTTCGATTTTGAGCAGTTTGATAGCTGTTATATTTGATATATCTACCAGCATCCTGGTCCAACCTTCATATAGGTTTATCATTGAGTCCAGGTTGGCATGGATGACAGCTTGAGATAAATGTTACACAAGTTTCGCTCATTATCTGTCAAGCACAGATCACGATTTTAAGAGATTGCACACCACAACGGTCCTTTGGTGACAGCGGAATGGCACACAATAATTACCGAAAGAGTCATGCGTGCAACAGCTACAAACCACACATACATGCGCTGGCCATGAAGTCGTCTTTTAGTTGGCAGTCTTTTGATTGGGAGATTGGGGGGTCTTCTTCATCACTAACCTACTCATCTCCAAGGAATGTGGGAGAAAATAATTGTTCCCATAACATAGTCTGCTTATCCTGTATTTAGTTACCACGAATGGAGGAGATACCATCACCAGCGTTCTCTAAAAATGAAACAATATGACGGAATACATCAATTGACGGACGAAATGTGGTCACTCTCTCAAAAGATGTTAAGTCTGACAAATCAGACTAGCCGCGAGAAGTTGCCTGGTAGAGTATGAACATAGCGGCTGTAATTATTTGGGTTGCACCTGCTTACCAGTTAAAGGTACAGTCCACCCTTAGTAAAAAAAAATTGATATGTAATGCTTATAACAGTAACCAAAAATTCTACAATTATAATCAGGAAATATATCTGCTATCAGAGATATATGGAAATAATGCAAATTACTGAAGGGCCGCCATTACGTCTGCACCGGAATCCAGATTCGAAGGCGGGAGGGGGAACTTGAAATGCTCTGACGCCACATCGGTGCACTCTACAAGGGAGAAAGCACTAATAGGAAATTACAGATGAGTAAACCTCACTTAAGTGGTCAGTAAGGTGATGGAATCACTGGTCAGGGACAGGTTGATACATCATATGACAGAGGGAAGCCATTTTTGCCATATCCGCATTGGTTTTGTGCCAGGCAGATCTTGTATGACCCAGCTCCAGGTCACACTTAAACTATCGACTAGCTGAGTAGGTTGATAAGAATGAACCACTAGACCTAGTGTACCTTGAATTCAAGAAGGCTTTTGATAGAGTGTCCCACACTCGAGTCCCCCAGAAGCTGAAAGTGGCATTCTACAAGGAAGTGTCTTAATTAGGACCTATCCTCTTTGTCATTTATACAAATGACCTCCCAGATAATGTAGGCCTACTGAGCACGCATGCAAATATATTTATTGATGACACAAAATCTTCAACAAGATACTCACCCAAGAGAACCATTGCCAGATGCAAGTAGACCTAAAACTTTACTGATGTTGTCAAAAGAATGGCAGCTTGATTTTAATGAGAGTAAAGTCTTACATTTAGGCAACAACAATCCTCAACTGGATTACCAGATGAACGGCATAACTTTGATGAGCGACACAGTAGACATGAGCATTACAATCTACAGTAACCTGAAATATCATGATCACGTAGAAAAACCAGTGAATAAAGCATCTAGAATGTTAGTCCTTATTAAGAAGACCTTCACATGTCTGGATAAAAGTACACACAGCCGTGGTGAGACCGCACCTTAAATATGGAAATGTCATTTGATCGTCACGATATAAGGTACTTAAGTTGATCGACTGACAAGAAACAGAAAAGATCCAGCGGCGAGCAAAAAAACAAATAGGGCCCAGTCTCAGATCTCTTCTATATAAACAGCGGATCTGCCTTCTCAAATTGCCAACACTCTTGCACAGAAGATGACCTAGCTGGCGATATAATCCAAATGATCAATATCTTGATATAGACAGAATTGAGCCAAGTCTCTTCTTCCACCAACCAGAGTACCGGGACCAGAGGCCACAGTGAGAAGATATATAAACAAAGATCCAGGCTTAATGGAGAGGCTCTTTCTTTAGTCAACGAGCTTTTCTTTTCGTGTCAATGGCTGTAGCCGACTAGAACTCCCTCCCAGAAGATGCCAGCAACGACACTCTGAGCACGTTCAAATCAAGATTAGTTCGCTTTTGCTACCATGAAATTAGGGACTAAACCAGCATGAAAGCACGTGCGCACCTGAGTAGGCCTACACCCTGCTGGGACTTTAAAAATATATATAATAATATAAATTTCGGGTTATTATAATAAATGACTGTCAGTTTGCTGGTGACGTCAAATAGCACATACTATGACGTGTTTATATAATTCCTCGCGGTTATATGATCGTCATACTTTACCACCAATATCTCATATATACACGACTTACATTTTAATAGACAGCATGCCAAAATTAAAGCCAATTTCACATTCAGCATCCAGTGGCTAAATATCTATTCAAAGGTTTTTCAACGCAGCAGCACAAGCAAGTGAAAAGTCATCAGATGAACCTGATCAAGCCACATATGTGTTGAAGCTTTGCGGCCTAGTTCATTTTGATGACAGACCTGGGACACCCATTCCATTGGCTTCAAGCTATAATTACCTTTAAAATCAGGATATCAAAACAGAACAAGCTGTCGGAACAGCGACGTATCAGAATAATAAACCCTTATAATAATGACAGTATCCTTTTGATCCTTTATATATATCTTTTATCATAAATTGCAAATGCTACTGTTAATAAACTAAAATGAAATAGTAGGCAGGATTTAGCTGAATAGTGTAGTAGTGTCCCAAATTGGATTAGAAGTATAAAAGGGAAGAATACTGAAGAAAAGTCACTTCAATAGTGAAAATCTTATACCCATCCAACCCAGAAGAACTATCAAAACAAACTGGACATAATCGCTGACACCCGGACGAATTCTTCGGGTCGATTTTGCCGAAGGGCGAATATAAATAATTGTTGAATTTATCGGTGAAAGGAAATTGTAAATAAAACTCACATGGTGGTTCAAGTGGTTTTCTTCAAATAGTTTTTTTGTTGTAGGGTTTGAAGGTAATTTAATAATACGAACGACATGGTGTATAATAGATATATGGTGCCTCGTCAGTTAGTTAGCCTGAAATTCACATTTTTAATAATCATGTTGAATGACTGAATAGACTATAGTCTAGAGGCCTAGATCTAGACTAGTCTAGAGTCTAGATCTACTCATCTAGACTCTTCACTCTGTCTCTAGATCTAGTCTATTGACTCAATGGAGGGTCTAAATATAATTACTGGCTAAATTATAATTACTGATTTGTTTCTTTCGTAATGTTTTATCATTAAAGAAGGATAACACATGTGATATCATATGAAAGCGTGAACACTTATTTCAATTGTATAATTAATTTTATTCTAGATAACCGTACATGATAGAATAGGCAATAACTAAGTTGATCAGGCATAGTACTGAGTCTGATAGCAGACCTGTCATATTACATTCAGTTCATTCACTTTTATTCAAATGTAAATTTGATATAGCTCACCCATCATACTTGAGATGATGACTTAATCTTAAGAGACCCCTTTCCTTATTAATGTTTAAAAACATAACTATATTTTACTCAAATATAGTTATAAAATGTTTAGTGCACTAGCTTTTTTTAAACTCCCAATATAGTTATTTGTTCCTTTCACACAAAAATATAGTTAAGTTTTGATCACTTAAACTTTTAAAGACTTATTATCTATGTTTTATAACCGATTCTAATTTTATTACAGAACATTGAAGTGATGACAGATTTTGATGTTTAGTTTCTCAGCAATACAGAGACTGAACCCTACTTTAAAAAACAAGTTTTCTATATTCTATAAATCTGTGAGCAACATCACTCAACTTGTATGTTCTGATCTACACAGGCCATCAGGTTGTCTTTATCGACAAGTGCATATTATGTCAACATTAGTCAACAGTATGAGTGCTAAATTTAAACGCCTACCACAGAATGTCATAAAATCCCAAAATGATTGCAAGGACTACAGGTAATAATTGATTTACTTGGATATTTCAATGTTATTCGGGCTTTATTTTGGATTTGATTAATTTGCAGCAACTATATAGTAAACATTCACTTATAAATTTGTTTTTAAAGGGTCATTAAGTTGCAGAATGGACTTACAGCACTGCTAATATCTGATAAGGATGGTGCTACTAACGCAGTGGTGAAGTCTGATTGTCAGGTTGAAGAAAAAAAAGGAGAAAAACTGGTGAGGTATCTTTTTTCATATAATGACTATTTATTTTTAAGTTTTACATTTTAAGTTATTATGTTCACCAGTAGTTGAGCAGGTAAGATCATCTTGAATAGAAATATTGATGTTGAAAACATGACTACAAAGGAATGTCAAAATTAAAAGCACATTTTGCCAGTAATAAATATTGGTTAATAACTATGTCTCTATGATAATGTTTTTTAATGATGAGGAGTGTCCTTGAATTGTTGTTTCCATGTGAAATAATACATATACAAATTTGTTGAAATATGTTTTTATTTAGTAGTCGAAGCTGTAAAGATCTCATTGAATATTTTTTAAATACTTAAAGGTTTTTGTAACTTTAATATTTGCTATAGTTATACTAAATATAGCATAACTTTCCAGGCTGCAGCAGCACTTTGTGTTGGAATTGGTAGTTTCTCAGATCCTGGAGATATTCCAGGATTAGCTCACTTCCTTGAACACAGTTTGTATTCTTTTTCATTTGCCAGATTAAATATTGTTATGTAAATGAGATGAATGCTCATTAATACTGTTTCAAGTTATGTAAGTCTAAATAAGCATATTTTAGTAACTACAAAAATAAAGCTTGCCAGTTACTGGTTATGTTTTAGGAAATATGCATCTACATTATGTATCTACATAGCAGAATATAAACAGGCACACGCAATATATATATATATATATATATATATATACACACACGCATACATAACATATCTATAAATATTGACTAGCATAAAGTGGTTACTATTTAGATTCTTATTGCATTACCTTCTCTGTTTTTATGTGATTCATTAAACAAATTTCAGAGCAAGCTTGTTTTAATTAAATCATGTTTTGTTATTAATGAGTTTATTTTAACTGAAAGATATATTTGGTTTTCTTTCACATGTATAATGTTTGCCTTTACAGTGGTATTTATGGGAAGTGAGAAATATCCAAACGAAAATGAGTTTGATGAATTTGTGAGGAAGCATGGAGGTGAAAACAATGCATTTACAGAGTGTGAATATGTTAGTTTTTCTTATTAGTCTTATTTATTGATTGATTTTTTTAAAGCCACTAAATCGGGCAAAAAAAGAAAACAAAGATCATGAATTACCCAGGTAATTCAGTAAACTTAAATAACTTGCTGTTTATCTTTACTTGTATAATTTTATAACAAAACAATTAGTTCTATTTGGTATATCTAATTGAAGCTTATGTATTAAATAACCAGTTAGAGTGGATGCCAATGTGTCCATTTATTCTTTTAGTACTAGGTACTAGATGAACTACTTTAAATGGATTGAATTGGAGTTTTATTAAAATCTGATGCTGCATTCCCAGATCTTAATGTGTATGTTAATTATTCTTAATAAATCAAATTTGTTTGTTGCATATACAGCCAGAAAGTTGAACTCCCACTTAGTTAACTGGTTAACGAGTAATCAGTTATTTATCAATGTATAGGTTACAACTGCCTTTATGGCCTAGTATGTAAGAGCATTGGACTTTCTTACTCATGAGCATGCTGTCCGGGAGGTCGGAGGTTCCAATCCTGGCCGTGGCACTATAGTAGGAGTAGTTTTTCATCTAACCAGGCAACTGACAAGGTTTTCTCCACCGAATATGGCATCTATAGTAAATTCTAAATTTATTTAGAATTAGTCCCCATGGTGAAGCAGTAAATTACAGACCATTTGCATCTCCCTCATTTGAGGTAGCTAAGCCATGTACAATAATTGCCGTTTCGGTCATTATTATCATAATAATATGCATTATTGATTTATCTTAATTGAGATTAGTTAACTAGTTAAGACAGATATTGTGAGATTTATGCGACATTTGTTGCCATCACATTTTGTTCAACATCTACCAAATGAATAACGGGCTAGAAGTTAAAGTATCATATCAGTATAATGACCATTTACTTTATTCTATAACTACATATATATCCGTTCATGAAACTATTTCTTAGAGTAGATGAAAATAAGTTGCTCTCTAAATAGTTGACATGGTAGCCCATACAGTATTGTACTCTTAAATGCAGCATGTTCTTTCATGAAATTTATTGGAGTTGTTACTTCTTACAAATATCTTATTAAGTAAAATATGTAACATGTGTATTGATCATCTATGCTGAACTCTTTTTTTGCATTATTTTCAGACTGTATTTTACTTCAGCATAGAGAAGAATGCATTTCAGCAAGGTCTGGATATATTTTCTGGTTTCTTCAGCAAGCCACTAATGAAGAAGGACAGTGTTGACAGAGAAATAAAGGCAGTTGACAGTGGTAATATACAGTGTATTTTAATGATGGTAGTTTAATGGTGTTATTTTAGAAGCCAAACTTGTAGGTTAAGGTTCAAAACTGCATTCCACATTACTAGAAGTAGCAACAGTGAGTGTATCAGTGGAATAATATTTGACATTGCTGTTTCAGAATTCTGTATGAGTAAGCCAAGTGACAGTGTAAGATATGATCAGATTCTAGCTACGATGGCAAAGGATGGTCATCCAATGGGCAAATTTATGTGGGGTAAGTTGTGTCTAAAAGCATTTTCTTAATAACTTCTCTACCTGAGTGAGTTAAGGTGTGGGGTGTTTGGTCATGGTGTCTGGAATATCAGTGTCTAAATATTAATTATCTGGAAAAACAATCTTAGGAGGTGAATATTAAACCGTTTTAATTGAATCATAATTCAGTTTTGGAAAAAGTGTTATCCATAGTCAGATATTAGCAATATGTTGTTTTAAATGTTATGAGGACAATGTGAACTGGCAGATACAGAATATGTGTACATTTTGTTATCAGTGCTATGTATATGGAACATACTTTATGTATATGGAACATACTTTTGCATATGGCATCACTTTTGGAAATGAGATGAGGCACTGGAGAAGTGTAAGACTACACTAAGGTGTCTCTAAAATGAAAAGATGCCATGAGAAGGCTTTTACATATATTTTACAGTTTGGGGATTATATAAACATAAACTTGGATGAACATAAAATATTTGATGACTGTGAACTCTTACCAATATAGTTCTGTTTACTATATATATATATATATATATATATATATAAACAAAACATAATTTGACATGTGATAAGATTTGGTGTATGCCCTTTTAATAAAGATTTTGTCATAATCTAGTGGTTTCAAGGGTGGGCTTCACTTTGAACACAATATTGTTTGTACACAGTGTGAAACACAGTACATATAATGGTTATGTATTGCTGCTCCTTGTTCATTTAAATGAATATGTAGGTTACACCATAGCTCAGTCTTTGTTGATTAGGGTGTTGTAGTGATGTTAGCATAACCAGGGATTTTTTAGCAGATCATTTTGCATGTTTTGTACCTGATTAAATATGTCATATCTGTTATGACAGATTACCAGAATGGTTATTATTTCTCTGAAATGATCCTGAGATATTTATAACTAGACGAATTTCTGTTACTTTAGATATTTTGAGGTTTAAAGCTGTTCAAAACTAGTTTGGGAACCGTTTCTCAGTATTCTCTCAAATAAATGGTTATGTAATGACAGACCATACAAATTAAAATTATAAAATTGATCCATATTAAACCTTACTCTTTCCTTCACCATTCAAATACAGTGAATTGCCTGTTCTATTTTCTTTCCTGCTTTGTATACATGTTTTGTATACATATTTTGATGTTTGAGTGTTTTCATTAATCACTTGATTAGTTGATATTGTTTTACTTGCTAGAATAATTATATTAGTAACAGCTAGAATAGATTTCAGTAAGACTGTTATTGGTGCATCATAGTTTAAAGAACAATGTCTTCATTATATTTAACATATTTTTAAAAATTGGCAAATAGTTATAATCTAGTGTTTTATCACATTTCTCATACTACACTTTCAAGTAATCATCTCTCCCGCCCCTGTCTATTTGTATGTGTGTGTGTGTGTGTGCAAATACAGGTGTATATGTGTGCGGTATTTCTTTTCATCTTTATAGAGTTTTCTAATCAATTAGAATTAAACTGAAATAATTTATTTATGTGCACAAGTTCTGCTTACCAGGTAACATCGAGAGTTTGAAAGAAGGACCAGGTAAAAATGGCATAGATTTGTACACAAATCTGCAACAGTTCTATAGTTCTGGATACTCTGCTGAGTA
Organism: Paralvinella palmiformis; assembly: GCA_025642065.1. Lineage (NCBI taxonomy): Eukaryota > Metazoa > Annelida > Polychaeta > Terebellida > Alvinellidae > Paralvinella > Paralvinella palmiformis. Next base: position 28,628 of record JAODUP010000740.1, read on the forward strand.
CATGACGTTGGTAGTCCAAGCTTTGTGTAAGTTACTATCATTATTTCTCTTTGATATGTTTAATGTGTGTGTGCACAGCAGATGTGTTATACTATGTTAATTCAACTCCATTATGTTAGTATCTCTGTAAGTATTGATATGTGATCATTTAAATGTAATAAGATATCTACATAACTGAATAATGATGTTTATTTTATTGTGGTTTTTGATGCAGTAAGCTTTTTAATGAAAAATCTGCTAATAACATAATGTGTATCTCTTTAAATCTATCTTTTTAAAGAACTTTCTTCTCTTTTTAAAGATCCACTGGATACACTAGAAGAGTGGGTAGTAGATATATTTTCTTCCATTCCAAACAAGTATGTTATCACTCTTACTTGGGGTTTAGTATTTTGTTTTGTAATTTACTGCTATGTAGTACTGAGATAATCTTCCGTCATTATTTGTAAAGTAGCAAATACAATCCTGTAATGCCTATGTTATGTGCTGCAACATAAATATCAGATTTGTGTTAATTTAGTCGGTTTTGAAAATTGCAGTTAAACTAGATTTATTATTCTGGAAATGATGACAATGCTGAAATTATTCTAAAGAATTTTCTATCATTAATTGTAGACTATTTATTAAAATAATCAGAGGCTGAGGTATAATTAACTGCATAAATGATACAGACACAACAGCTTTTTATTTATATTTGCAGTAGTCATGAGAGGCCCACATTTTACCATCTGAGTTGGCCTTTTGATATGGTGAAATATAACAAGATTTACAAAAGTAAGCAAACAATAATAATAATAGCATTAAAATAGTATAGTTTTGCTGTCATATGTGAGTAAATAATCTAAATTTTGTCGGAGTCTGTAGTTAGAGCTTTTCAAAAAAATAAATTTTCTTGCATATTTCCAGTGGTCCCGTGTAAGAATGAAAACAAGCTGATAATATCATGGTCCCTGCCTACATTAGTGAATGAATATCAGTAAGTTTCCTACAGGTTAAATCATAATTTTGAGAAATATAAAAGGTGTAATATTAACATTGAAATCGAGTAATGTTAGTATACTTTTGTCATTCTTGTGAGCCATATACACTTGGTGAGTTCTCTCTCTCTCTCTCTCTCTCTCTGTGTGTGTGTGTGTGTGACAGATTCATATCTGTCCTTAGTCATGCTAAAATTTGCAGAGTGTCATATATGTTCATTTATACAATAATATATAGTGAAATATTGTTTTTCTACTTCAGATCAAAACCTTTAAGTTACTTAGGGTTTTTAGTTGGCCACGAAGGCAAAGGTAGCATTATGTCGTATCTGAGGAAACGGTTTGTGTAAAACATTCTTTTAATATTTGAGTGGTATCTGGATTTATCTGTAGTTAAACTTTTTAACTATCTGTAGTTAAACTGAGGCATTCTCTAAGGCATATAATTTTGTGTTTCAAGCATGATAAATTCGAGATATACATTACTAAACTGAAACTTATTTTATGCAGGATGTGGGCTGTTGATTTAGAAGGTGGAAATAATGAGTCTGGTTTTGAACATAATATGACTCATTCTGCATTCAATATATCCATCAAATTAACTGAAACAGGATTTGAACATGTTTATGAGGTAATCATTGAAGGGTGTGTGTGTGTGTGTGTGTGTGTGTGTGAATTCACAACTAGGTCTTTCTAACAAATACATATCCCAAACACAGAAATTGTTTAGCTGGTTTAACCTATGATGCAAGCTAATATTTATATTTAATGTTTCTCTTGATTTCAGGTAATGACTGTAGTGCTACAGTATATGGATATGCTGAGAAGAAAAGGACCTCAGAAATGGATTTTTGATGAACTTAAGCAGATCCAAGACAATGAATTTAGATGGATTGAGGATGTGAGTAATATAAAATTAGCCATTAAATAGACTTAAGTTAAGAATAATTTTCATTTACTTTTCTGAAATCTCTTTCATGATCTTTTGTCTGAATTAGGAAGATGCCATTGATAATGCTGAGAATCTGTCTTCCAATATGTTGAAGTATTCTGTGGAAGAGTATATTACTGGAGAAAAGCTCTACACGAAATATGATCCACAGGTAATGATATTGTTCTGTTATTTAAAATATACATACTGTGTGCACAATTCAGAAATGGTTCGAATACATGAGCAAAGTACTTAAGGTGTTTTGTGCTATGCTGCCATACTAATATTGATAAAATATATATCAATATTCAGTGATATGTTATAATATTAGTTTTATATATATATATATATATATATATATACACACACACACAAAAGAGTTAGTAGTTTTTCTTTAAGACATGAACAAGTGTGATTGTATTATTTAGTCGGGGCACTAGTCACACTCATCCAGCTGAACACCCAGCCAGAATTAAGTCATTAAATCCTATTTCTGGTTACACAGAGAAGTATAATACCTTTATATTTATGATTCAGCTACTACTATTTTCACGTTTGATAGAGACCGTGATTCTAGTGTTTTAGTTCTGCTAATTTTAGATCACCAAAATTTTGCTGATTTATCAGTTTTACTTTTCATGTCAAAGAATCAGTGTTTTATAACCTTAAGAGGTTAGACTGTCTACTGTGTGGAGTATTCTAGGGCTCTACACCAGCTGGGTTGTATTGGGTATTATACCCTCCTGGCAAGAGCCATGCATAGAGAGTTATTACTAGAGCAATAATGCAAATATTGCATAGGCTAGTCATTAAACTTTTGTGATATTGTTCGGAGCATTTGGTCAATCAATAAAGCTTATTAACACAATAACCTGACCATTGACATATATAATGATATTAAACCATTAATAACATATAAGCTCTTCTCAGTATCTGGTCATCACCTTAGTATTCGTGATTAATATTTAGCATTCTGCCTCTCAGGCCTTTAAAGTTTGGTTATTTGGTGTTTTATGGCCACTTTTGTGCACATGATAAGCTAACTGGGCCAAGCGACATCTAAATGTAATGAGATGAGGTGAAAGATGAAACAGTGTTCAGATATGCCCACACCAAAACTTGAACTCAGATGGTTGAGATCTGTGGCCAACTGTACTACAGATTAGACCAAGGAGGCCCTCTAGACCATTAAATATATATATATATATATATATATATATATATAGTTACTATGATATAGAAATAGATTGCCTTTTATGTGCTTCACTAAGTTTATTGTTAATCCTCACTGTCAATGAGTGTACCCTGATAGTGCAGCCACTAGAACATTGTGCTGCAAGCCTACAGGTTGTGAATTCAAATATGACTTACTGTATATACTCACATATAAGACGCACCTGTTTCTAGGTCCAACAAGTGCCCCTGGAGTTGAACCAGCATATAAGACACTAAAATCAGCAATATAACTGTTCACTGAACATCTGTTGTATTTGTTCTTGTGTCATGTCATCATACATATTGTCCCCTTCTTCGTCAGTGTCAGATTTGTCATGCTGTTCAGCCCACAATACATCATCTTCTGTGCCATTTAAATCATTGCTGATAGAGCACTTCTTGAATGATTTGTTAATGATGGCAGGATCGATTTAATCCCAGGCCATTTTCACCCACTGTGTGACGATAGTTAATAACTGCTTCAGGTTACCTGCTCCTGTGCATTCCCGTAATGTTGTTTGAAGTAGTTTATTAGTAGTTCCTATGTGCCAACTTTGGTAGTAGTTAACACAGTGTTTGCTGTAATCATTTTCCTTTGATGTGGCTTCTATGGTCATTCTTTGCATGGCCTCATTTACCATTCCTTTCAATTACACACGGTCACACATTTCGATAGTAATGACACATCTGACTTTGTCACAGTTTGATCACTTCACTAATTAGACCATTGGATTAAATAATCATGGCAGTTATCACGATTAAGTTTGGATTTGAAAGACAACAGAGAAAACACACCTAATCAATTTATTTATTGTTCATATATTCATTATTAAGTTTGAAAAACAATGTTATTGTATTTCCCCTTAAATTATGCCAAATATTAAGTCTACCTTCCCATTTAGTAATATCACGATTTATGGTAGAACCGTCCATTAAGCCGACCTAAAAATTTGAACTTTTCCATGCAGTATTTCCAGGTGACATTTTGAATGCAGGAAATAGTTTTTGGTCACTAATGCGGCAATAACCGAGACAATGTAAATTACTGGTATATGCGGTCAGTTAGTAACTAACTCTGTTGAAATTAATTAATCAGTAATTATCCCGTTATTAGTATAAATATGCCCAGACAAAATATGTATATGGGGGCACCCAAGGGCATAATGTCTATGCCACCAAACGAATAAGATATGACACTCATGGATACGTAATGTCTTGGTTATGAGTTGTCTTGTTACCGACGCTGCCTTCGTGAAATGCACTACTGAGTCCAACAACATTTATCGATCATTACAAAAATCAGATAATTCTACATATAAATATTGATTTTCATTATAAAGCCATGTATAATTTAATTATCATCAAATTGTTTCACCTCTATTTTCACTCCATGACTACATGAGTTTAAATCAAAATGACAATTGATGCCCATTTGCATCTACATCTAGAATAGAGTCTAGACGGCTGCTAAATTTTTCTCCCGATGACTGGATTTCTTGACACTGAAATAGCCCCGGCCATTACGCTGACCCTCAAAAATAAGGGTCAAAATGTTGACACAAAGTATCGGCTTATATGGTATATACAATATATATGGTATGTCTGTGTTTGGGAGATGTTTTCAGAGGGAGTTGTCCCTTCTTCGTATGTCCCAGATGTGGCCCATATGAACTTGAAGCTAAACAAATTTACCCATCCTCATTGTCTGTACTATTTTATGTATGATTATTAGGTCAATTCCTACGCATGTTATCTTTTACAGTTGATCTTTTTATCAGTTTTTGGTTGCTATCAGCTCTTGCTTTAGACAACAAAACTGTGGCACATTTTTGCTACTAAGTTTTGACATAAAGTTTCTTTGTTTGTGATATCCACCATAAGAATTACAAGCCACCTCATTTAATGTTTCACTTCATGTTATATTAGCATATATCAGCACTTGATTGTTATAAAGGACTCCTGTCTATGTACATCAAATGGGAACATTCGGTATCTCACTCCTAAATGTATTGTGAGAGGGCGCCTCTGCTTCTTAATTATACTTATTTTCTCGTCTGTATGGACCAATTACTGCAGATTAATGACAACATCAGCTTTCCATTTAACTGCCTTCATACATTATGTGACACGGTTAGAGTCCATAAAACATTAAATAATAGCTCCGCATAACAGAGAAAACTCTAGTAATAATGTTCTATACTGGAACCTTTTAGTAAGGTCTTCAGGGATAAATGACAAGCGACTCCTGGAACATTTTACTCCACATTTGCATGAAATATATTCAACAACAATACCCTAACTGTCTAATATTGAGTTACCTAGGTTTTACTGGCAGATATATTGGTGTTTAGACGTAGGAGCTTCCAGTCAAATGTCATCAAAGTACTACAACCTAGTACAGTTATGAATCACTAAATTCAGTTACTTTCCCATTGTTTTTGCAGATTTTTATAAACATCTCCGACATCAAAATATTTAAAGCAAATGATTAAAAATACTCAGTTAAGTACTCAGCAAGTCCAATTATTTTCAGGATCAACTACAAGTCTAAGTACGGCCTCCTAAAAAAGCCAAGTACATTTAATTGGAATATTTAAGTACTTAAATACTTTATATTTGGACCTATCCTGATTCATGTAAAACAAATTTCACCTTTACATATTGCTATTTTCTGAGAAATTGATGAATGACATGTTTAAGATATGTTCCACATGGGATGTTTAAAAAATATTCTTTTGACTTCATTATTTATTGAACTGAACACGAAGACTTATCTACCTGAATTATGTTTGATATTAGGAACAACAATAATAATAATAATGTATATTTAATAAAGTGCCTTTACTAGCAGGTGCCATTCAAAGGCCCCTATACAAATAATATGTAATATAATAATACCCCAAATAATATGTCTGTAAAAACCCTGTAAGTCATTTAAAAGATAATTATACAAGAGTTACAAAATGTTTTTGTTATCCTGATACACTTTGTGACATCAGACATTCCTTTAATATTTCTTATATTCTGCTTACTCATGTTAGACATTTAACACATTAATATTTGTAATAATCACAACATTAAAAGAAGTTATTTTGTTTCAAGACGATAGAGAATTCAATGATCTTTTGTGTAATAAATACAGTTTTGTTGTTGCACTTAGCAGTAAAAGTTATTGCTTATCTGACTTGCATATTTTTTATATGAGTGGAATGATAATAAGAATATAAAAAATTCACAATTAACTGGCTAAATATAAGGATCTAACTCCATACATGTCTTTGTTCAAACATGGTCAAAATGATTAAAGTAAATGAATGTGAAGTTTTTGGTTTTGTTATTTGGATCAAGTTTGAATGTTTATTTGACATTAGGGCTTTAATTCAATATTGTATGTTTTATCTTGATTTGATTTATTTATATCTTTTTTGTGCATTCCCCGATGCCGTAGCATTGTGGGGTTTGCACAACATAATTAACATGCTTTCATTTACATAGAATAGAAGTTATGTACATACATGAATAAAATTTATAATTAATCTTCATATTTGTTATTTTACCTCAGTCCATAGCCAACTGTCTGGAACAGTTAGTTCCACACAAAGCAAACTTCTTCATTTCATCCAAGATATTTGCCAAACAGAATATTTGCCACTTGAGAGAAAGTTGGTACAAAACTGAGTATTGCATTGAAGGTTTGTATTCATGTGCCTACTATTCTGTTGTCTGTATGCTTATTCTTAGCTAAATATTTTCATCCAGTCACTGGACATTGAAAAGATCCAGAACAAAGTCTTATAAGAATTTGTTTCATGGAATTAGCTAGAAATTACTGAAATATGCGAACAATTGTTTTTATATATATATTTTTATTATCAATCATGTTTATTTTTATAGAAGTGCCAGAGGAACTGAAGGATAAATGGAAAGGTAAAACCATTCTATACACTCTCTTAACTAAAGGGTTAGCTGTATTTTACATTATCTATGAAGTTAAAAAAGATAATACCCAGTAGTATTCTTTGGTTAATGTCATGGTTATAATTTGTTTATTTTTGGTTTCAGAATTAGATGCAAATCCTGAGTTAGATCTGCCTGCGCCTAATCCATACATAGGTATCAATTTATTGTTAATATAAATATTTATGTTTTCTACTTCAAAGAATGGATAGCATTTAATTTGTACTGATTAATGAATCATAATGTTTGTATTATAATTATTAATTAATTATAAAATATTGTTTTTTTGTTGTTCTGTAAACAGATATTTACTTGTAAAATATTATCAGCAATAGACTGATTTAATTACCCCTCCCACCACCATGCGTCTGAATTTCACACTACGGTCTCGGGTTAGAAGAGTAAGAATCACTGTGTTGCCTGCCGATTTATGCATGTAGTAACCAGTAAATGTCTTACTCAAAAGATGTATTTAGGTTATTTACCAGATATATTTGGATTTTATTTAGTCCATTAAGGGTATGTGATTTCCAGATCATCAATTTGCATTTAATAGGAATGGCATAGACTTCATCCAATAGATATATGCCACTAAACTAAGTAACGTTCAGAAACGATTTGCATGGCTGTCATGGTCCAACCTGTCTAGTTCAAATTTATTATTTGTAGAACCTTTGCCATCTGACATGACGATGTGAATGGATAAAATCAATGATCACATAGATTATAATTCAATGGATGATTCCTATTACTGTAGCATTAGTATTTATTCATGATATCTTGTATTGAAATTGAACTGCTTTTATTTTCTGAATCAGCCATTCATGCAATGTTTACTACATGTAAATGTCAAGGGTGAAAATAGTCTAATGTAATAACATGTTTTATTTAATAATATACAGGTAATATGTATATGATTGGCTCCCAGGTACAAATAAAAAAAATTATATTTCTAAAACTCTACATTAAATATTTAAAAAAATCTTCATTAAAATTAATTTACATTCAGCTAAAGTTTAATTTTAAAATCATTTATTTAATCCATTGAAATCCATGCTAAAAAATCTCCTACAAATCAGCATGAATAACTATGGCTTAGCTATGTCATTCATCTGGAAATATTGGTCTGCTCAATCATTGGGTTAAATATTGTGTTAAATCCATTGGAAAGACACAATCATTCAGCTGAAATACTAATCTCAGTCCCTGTGTAATATGAAATAATTTGCTAAAATATTTTGGTAACCGATACAACGCATTTCGCCTGGATCGGTCTATTAAACAATTGTCTATTTAAACAAATTTAAATATCTATTTTAAGCCTCTGATTTCAATCTGAAGCCTGCAGTAAATCCAACTATGGTATGTTATGTTTATTTATTATTCTATGTGTATATCTGTTCTTTTCTATCATTCTATCTCTCTCTCTCTGTGGATGTGAATAAATGAGATCAAGAGAGGAAGTGATCTTTAATATTTATAGTTGGGAAATAACAATCAATTTCTTCTTTTTTATGCAGTATCCTGTGGCAGTTACAGATACAGAACAGGGTAAACTCTTCTACAAACAAGACACAAAGTTTAAGACTCCAAAAGGTCAGACTGGTAGAGACCAGTATTTTCAGTAACATTAGTTCTGATTTCTTGGCTTGTAGCATGCTGGACATAAATCAACTAAACTCATTTATAAATTGTTAGTTTATTATTCATATTTTTATAAACTTGTTAATAATTTCATTCAGACTGTATGAGACACTTTCTGAATGTTGCTATTTCTCATCAAAACTTTGCCTGGGCTATATCATAACAGTGTTTCATGTTTCGCTTCCTCTCATTACCTTTAGAAGTTACTGGCCAATTTAGCTTACTATGTGCACAAAATTGGCACAAAACATTGATGTGTCACTAGTCAAATGTTATGATATTTACGCTTTCAGCTTATGTCAGTTTCCTTCTGTTGAGTCCAGCAATCAAGAAATCGGCAGAAAGGTAAATTTTTTGTATTAAAGTAAAATGCACTAGGCATGCATCATTTATGGCGGTATAATACATAATCAAAATATGGATGCAGAGTATTGACTGTGATCTACAATTGTATAATTTACATGTTTTCAAATATATTTTGAAATGTTCTATATTAGTATTGGTACTAAAATATATTCATTATGTTATCTTTAATGAAACATGCCAGATTTCTTAAAAGTAGTATCTTTATGCTGAGATAGCACCATGACTGTGTATCTTTATGGATACATTTTTTAAAATAGTTTTGGTTAGCTCTCTGTCTCTCTCTGTGTGTGTGTATGTGTTAAAAAAATACTGTCAAACCTGTTCAAAACACCATGTCAAAACTTGCCAGATGTAGCACTTACAGACAAATGGAACCCCAGGCACCTAATAAAAGGTGGAACTACCAGTGACAAAACAATGTATATACTGTTTTTATATTTATAAATATACACCTGCATATAAACATGTAGATACACATACTTCATATACATTTGCGTATAGATTTAATTACATTAAAACGGCAATTATCTTGCTTTACTTCAGTGGTAAAATCATCCTTAATTTGACATTCATATCCTGTACATTGCCAGTATATAGAGCAAATGTCCTTAATTCTTGTATGCATTCCCATGCTTTGTCCAGTGATATAGGTGCTTGTGACTCTGTTGACTCTCTGTCACTGTTGTCACTGTCATTACTGTTGTACAATGGAGAACACTCAGCCTGTCAGTAACTCTCTGGTTGAATGATCCCAGTCTTCAGAAGGCTGACATGTTGGACATGGCTGTTTATACTCAGAAAGGTCTCATATTCACAACTAAACAATCCTTTGATAGCCACAGCACAAACAAAGTAATTTCAGCGTTGTCAGATGAATCAGTCACCGACTGCATGAACAAAACTAACTTTAGCAAATGGCTTCTGGACTGTATGTGGTTCCACTAATTCCCATGCCTAGCTGACCCAGTATATAGTGGCCAGTACAGAGATGGTATATAGTATCTCGGGACCAGTTGTTATCATGTTCTTCACTAGCTGAGGTGGCATTGACATACAAGAAAATAAGTTCAACGTTTGTCATTATAGTATGTGGGTGGCTGGAAGCATTGTGAATGAACAACAAAATATTATGTTTCTTTGATTTCATCTTTTTGTCAAAGGAATGTGTACAGTTATCAAAAAGAGCAGAAGTAAGCCAGGCCATTATTGTCTGACAGGTTGTGAATTACACCATTCTTCTAATGTTATCGATTGTCAGTTTGCAGATTTCTGACAAGAGCTGATCAAGAAACAATATCCTTCACTCAAGCTATGTGTTGAAAGGCTGTTAATTACATAACAATTCAAATAGCACTACACACTAGCTGAGACACCATCAGCACAAAACTTCATTCAAAACCAATGGAGGCCTATCCCCGAATAATGTGTTGGTGATATTTGGCCAGTCACAGTTAGCACTCACTCATGCCAGTAATTTGTCTATCAAATTATTGCAACTGGTGGTTGCTTAACAGGTAAAATTGGTGATCAAGACCCTGGCAGTGTGGCAGCTGTTGGCATCGAATGATTGCCACCTAATGACCCTGACAGCTTATTAATCAATTCACTGATTATTAGAAACATATCATGGTCAGTGTGTGGCAGTAATAGCGGGGGTATTTATATGGCAATGTATGGTATTTGTAATACGTAAGCATTAGTGGTGGCTGAATAACGGGGGTCCAATAAATGGGGGTATTATCATGGTAGGAAATCAGGTCGTTATCAAAGGTTGGCAGTCGGTGCTGTTGGCAGGTGTTTGCGCATGGCAGATGGCGGGGCTAGACTATATATATATAATGGCACTCGCATCAAGACCCAAACATAGTAAAATAGAATACTTCCTCAAACCATTACCTAGTTAAATCAATACATACATACAATGAACTATTACTGAACTAGAATGAAAGTTTGCCTCAACTTTGAATAATTACCATGGTTTGGTCAAATCCAAACAAACAATTTTCTGTATGATCATAACCTAATTGTGAATAATTAGGAAAGAACTTTGCCAAAATCTTAATACCCGAGGCAAATTGGAATCAGATTATGTTGCCTAACTAGATCTTAAGATGATAATCACAGTCATGGAAACATTTTAGTGAATTTTATTTTGCATTTAAACTATACCTCATAAACCCCAGAATATTTAAGCTGGGCTGGATACCATTGGTGCATGGATGGCATGAGTCAGTTATTGGACCCTGTCTAAATCCCGGCTGATATACTGGTATTCTAAACAGCATATTACATTATTAATTCAAGGTTATTAAGTTAATGTGTAACAAATATAGATGAAGCATGTACGAAAAATGTATCCTTCTTTATGTTGTATTTCTGATAGAGTTTTCCACCATAGAGTGTTATAGATAAATATATGTGATAAATTTGAATCAGCTTATTGAAAACAATATTTACCTGGAAAATGTTATTTTCTTATTCACTGCCAAAAATTGTTTCTACCAAAAGCAGTTGATTATGTTTTCATAAATTTCCTATATCCCTCCATACATTGTTCTGTCATAACTAATAAGTAAGAGAATGCTATTACTAGTGAAATGCACAGATAAAACAGAATACATTTATGTAAATAAGCAATGCAGTCACCTAGCATCAGCGACTGTAATCAGCATCAATAATTGTAACATCCCTGTTTTGACTATGATCTCTTCTCATAGAACTGTCAACATCTTTTGAAAACATTTGCAGCATGCAGTCTTTTTTTCCAGTCCATTACTGGTCATACATAGTCTACTGCATGTTTATTAATTAAGAGCAAAAAGGGATATGAAACAGGAATCAGAAACGTCCATATATGTCTTATAATATTAGGATATTAATCCAGAACATGTTCAGAGCCATCAATATTGTATATCAGTTGTCACATATGAACAGATACTTTGCATCTACTACAGATTGATCTTCTTCATTGCAGTCTTTGCATGTTGGATATATTTCTGGATGTTCTGAATCATCAGCTGACAGAAACAGCTTATGCTGCCTCAGTGGCTTCATTGAGGTAATAAGTATCAGTTTGTAATTGTAATTATTATGCACCTCAATATGGACTAATAGTTCAGCAAATGGTCATCCATTCAAACTGTAATCTAAATTGAAAGATAATTATCTGTATTAGCTATTATTTTATGTTTGCACGAACATTTTGCAGTTACAACATCAAACGAATAGAACATGGACTGCTTGTGAAAGTTGTGGGATTTAACCACAAACTTCTGGCAAGTATTTGTTTAACTTTATGATATCTATTTTATGAACAATAAATATACAGTGTGGCTCTGCTATGATGCTGACCAGTATAACATGAATTTGGCTATAACAGGGTCAGCTGTGAACCCCAACTTGCGAGATCCATGATATTGCATTTTCTGCAAAATGCATGAAATCTGCCACTGACCAATCAAATTGTTTTAAATAATTTGAACCCGTTTTCACATTTTGTAATTCACACATAAAAAACATATATATTTTGTGAACACAGAATATATGTTCTTTTTACATTGTGTGTTTATCTGAGCTTTAAACTTTTTACTGGACATGTTAGGATGTTAAATCCAGCTACTTGTTTTAGGTAGTAGCAGATAAATGGCTATTTTTTTATGACATTCAGTTTTTGTTATCTGGTGTACCACAGGGTTCAGTTCTTGGTCCTCTGGTTTTCACAATGTATACCCATCCTCTTGGGATCATTGCGCAGCGATATGGGGTTAAATATCACTTGTATGCTGATGACACACAGCTGTATATATCACTGGATCCTGACAATGAGTTAAATTTCTCTTCTTCCTTGAAGAATTTAGAATATTGTATTGCCGATATTCGGCTATGGATGGCTCAAAATCTTCTAAAACTAAATGATAATAAAACAAATATTTTATATTTGGCATCACCACATTGTGTTAAATCCCTAAAGACACCAGCATCACTGATGGGTACAGTAAAAAATCTACGGGTTATTTTTGACCAATGTATTAACATGCATGAAGATGTCACATCAGTATGCCAAGCTGCCTAATACCACCTTAAGAACATCCACTGTTTAAAAGCATTCTTGACACAAGAAGCACTTGTAACTGTAGTTAATGCCTTTGTTACATCTCGTACAGACTATTGTAACTCCCTGTTATATGGCATATCTGATTATAACATTAATCACCTTCAGTGAAATCAGTATATGATCATATCACCCCAATTCTTCAAAAACTACATTGGCTACCTGTTAGCATATCCATTTCAATATTCTGTTAATAACTTATAAATCTATTAATGATATGGCGCCAGAATACCTGTGTGAACTGGTGTCCATTAGAAAGTCACCCGAAAACTCAGGTCATCCAGTCAGATACTATTACAGGTTCCAGTGTCTCGGCTCAAGTCATATGGTGATTGTGCGTTTAGTGTTGCAGCCCCCACTTAGTGGAATAGGTTGCTGGCAAATATTAGAAATGTGTCGTCTCTTGAAAATTTTAAATCTCTTCTAAAAACACACCTATTTAAGCTCGCTTTCACAGATAAATAATTATTATCTTTTAAATCATTACAGGGTTTTTACAGACATATTATTTGGGGTATTATATTATATATTATTTGTACAGTGCCTTTATATGTCTTCTGCTAGTAAGGGTGCTTTATTAAATATACATTATTATTATTATTACATAAAGAATATCACATGCTGTTATACTTTTTATTAAAGTAGATTATTTTAAACAATAAATTATGTGTTTACATTGCAGAAATTGTTTGAGACAATTATAGATTTTATTGCTGATTTCTCTGTGGACCATCAGTTGCTTGAAATGATGAAGAAAAAGGTGCAGAAGGACTATTACAATGCCATGATCAAACCTTCTAAGCTAAATAGGTCAGTATTTATTTAGTTTTCTGATATAATTGTTGAGTGCTAGAAGCTTATGTTTTTATGACATCCAAGATGTTCAAGTCAATCTGTACAAAATATCAATATTTCTAGCTACTTGCTAATATTATTAAGTGTGGTCTACTGTTACAAATGGCATTACTGTCTTAATTTTCTAGCTCCTGGAAATGTCCTTGAATTTTACAAAATCAGAAAATGTCCTGGAAAAAAATTGCCTGTGAAAAATTCCACTTAGAATTAAAAAACCTGTGAATAAATATTATGCCTGTAGAAGAAAATTCTGATTTTATCAGAAAAAGAGTACTGGTACATTGTCTTAATATCCCATGTTATTTAAAATATTAACAAAATTGGGTGGAGGATGTGAAGAAGAGGCTATACTATAGAAATCTCAATAATCAATCATACATTGAATAAATATATGCTTTTTCACAAATATCTTGATGTATTACCTTCAAATCTTGTATAATTTATCCTGGAATATGGTAATTTTGTCTGTTTTGCGCATTGAATTGTGTACACATGGCAGCAGAAGTGTTCAGTAACTGCTGTTTTGTTATTGTAAACATTTCAGAAAATAAAACTTACGGCATTTGTCTGGCAAAACTGATAGAGTGGTTGTCCACATACCTCTTATTGTAGGTTCAAATCTCATACCTATGCAATATCTGAAGTGTGTTTTATATTTCACCTCATTACCTTTTTTAATTTTGTTTGATCCATTCGGATATGACATGTGCACAGAAATATCTTATAAATCATCAACATTTTGAATTGCTTCAAGTGAACAGACTTGAAATTTACTAATAAATTAAGACAGCATAATATATTTTTTAAGGCGATAAAAGCTGTAAGAATAATTAAAATCTGTTTGATTTATTCATGAGATATACACATTTCCTTTTTGGTAGATGAACTGATTAATTGCTTGCATTTCTAATATTTATGAAGTGTTATAATATACCACCATTTAAAAGTTGTATGGTAATACTAATAGATAAGTGATAAGACACAAAAGATACATGTTTAAGACACCCACACACTAAACAATATAGTTGTCTATATCTCAACTACTGCCTTGAAAATTAACTGGTTGTATTAAGGAGAAATAAATATCCCTTTTCAGACAATTACGTCTTTCCATATTAAGACTAAATGAAAAGACATCTATAGATGGGATGCGTACTATCTCTGATGTCACTGTTGACAGCATGCTCTCTTTTGTGGCACAGATGACTTCTGTTGTGTTTATAGAAGGACTTATACAAGGAAATCTGACTGCTGAGGTGAGTGGAAGCGAAGCAGCTTAGTTTATTAAAGTCATTTGGCACTTTGTTATTTATTATTTTCTCAAGTGAGACTGCTTAATTTGGAGTAATGTGGATGTGCTGCTTTCTCTTGACAGAGTAATATTACTAATATCATATAAATTATTTATCTCATGTTAGTTACTAGTGATCAGATTGATTTGATCATTTTGTACATTATATAATGATATCTTACTGGTAATATCTCTTGCCAGTCAGAAGTCCCATGACATGTAGTGGTAAAAATGGCATATGTATGCATATATATCTGTCTCTGTTGGTCTACACACACGCACATGCACACACACACATAAATAATTAGTTTTCACACTTTTAGGAAGCCAAAGTCTATGAGAGCTATGTGCTAAAGAGGCTTAACTGTAAGCCAATACCTGAAAGAAATATTCCAGAGGTATGTATTTGATTTATATTTGATTCAACATTTAATAATAATAATAGCATTATATATGTTATACAAATCCAGGATTCCCAGCAAGTAAAAATTGTGGAAAACCTGAGTTTTCTTTTTTCCATTCAGTGAAAAACACAAAGGATCATGAAACATTTTTGGGAAGGTAAAGGTTTTTACCTGTTAGCAGTTAGACAAATGTACATATTATATACCTTGGGTGCAACTTGTGTCCATTTACTGATTGGTTTTGATAGCTTGTGATCAATAAAGTGCTATTTCATACACATTAGTGCAGCAGTACTGGCTCCAAATGGGTGCCCTTTGTATACAAACAGATCTAGGAGAAGGGAGAAAATATTCCTGTATGGGAAATAGATAGGGTTTAAGGTCAGCACTGTTTTGACAGAGAATCCTGGAAGCTAATTATAAAAACAATTTACCATCATCAATTGATCAGTTGGCTGAAAGTGGAAATATATTGTATGCAATGTTTACCTCTTTGTTCTATATCTGGTGGATACAAGATTACAATATTTTATCATTAGTTGGGGGTGTTTTTGTGTCGGGGGTTGCAACTCCTTAACTTTCCACCAATCTTAGCTAAGAAGAAATATTTCTTTTGCCCAACTGGAAATTTCTTGGAGAAATATCAGGGGAAACTATGTAAATTTTGTTTGTCATAAAAAATGCAGGGGACTCCAATTCAACATACTTGTGTACACCATATTTCTAAATATTGGATATGTTATATATGATTTAAAAATTTCCAGAATCGTGTTGTTCAGCTACCTCTTGGAGAGAGATATTGTCGTACAGAGAACCTAAACAAGAATGATGAAAATTCATTCATTACTAACTATTATCAGTATGGACAGGCAAATCTCCACCAGTATGCACTGAATGACCTTCTGATTGTAGGTATTATTATCAATAATTATTATTTTTCAGACTTATTGTTTATATTCTTCTTTAACTTTGTTATGTTATTTACTTTTGTCTTATTGTTTGGGATTTGGTTAAATTGTTTTAAATTATCTTTTTAACAGAATGATCTCCACAAGCTCAAACTTTGTAAAACCTCTGGCACAAATCTGCCAAAATATAATATGACAAACTACAAGTATGAGATATTTCATTAACAGTTAATAGGAATAATTTATAATACATTTTGGTGAAGGTAATCATTTATTTAAAATGATGTTTTTAAGCTAAAGTAAATTTTATGCTAAAGTAAGGGATCTCTAGTAGTTCTGTATATGCCAAGAATGAACAGTTGTGTTTTGGGACCTACCCAATCATAATTACAAGGTATATGTTTATGTATGTATAGATTTGTGGAAGTATAGGTTGTATGAATGTATAGCTCTTAGTACTTGTTCTATTATATAATGTATGGCATTATTATTATTATTTACTTTCTGGTAGATGCGTATGGAGGAGCCTTGTTTTGATGTACTAAGAACACAACATCAACTTGGTTATATTGTATACTGTACTAATCATGTGACTGATGGTATCCTTGGCTTTTCCGTTACTGTGTGTAGCCAAGCAGACAACTTCTCGTAAGTAAATATGCTGATATTTGGTAAATTTAGATTAAAATTATACTGCAACTAGCCTTTCTTGATTTATTTAAATTTTGTTACATCGGAAGTATAACATTTTGCATACTGAAATTATGTTGTTAAATTGTGGAAATGGATTTTCAGTAGCCAACATAATCTTCTGTCATGCTGACATTAATTGTCCAGTTCTCCATTGTTTTTAAATGCAAGTTAACTTTGTTTTTTCATATTTAAGTCTGGAGAAATTGGACACATACATGGAGGAATTCTTGAATCAGTTTAATTCAATGCTTCAAGCAGACATGGAGCAAGACTTTGAGACTTTGGTATGAATTTAATATTCTATTCATAAACGTTGTGATAGAATTCGTTTTTGTGTGTTATCTGAAGTTCAATATGATGTCTTTTTATGCTTTTCAGAGAAGTTCACTTATTACAGTAAAAAACTGTGTTGACTCCAATTTGGGAGAAGAGTTCTCGAGAAACTGGGCTGAAATTGTGGACAAAACATACTGCTTTGACACACTGAGCAAACAGGTAATTTGAATGTTGATATAAATTCAATTTGTCTTGCATTTTGTCCACATTCATATAATTTAAATTCTGGCAATCTTAGTGCATGATAATTATATATAATGTCATATGTTATCTTCTCCCAGATAACTGAATTGAGAAGCATCACATTAACTGAGTTGCGAAACTGGTATCGGATGTACCTGTCATCTGGTGGCAACTATAGGAAGCTCAGTGTTCAGGTAATGAAGGTGGTTTTACTTTTATAAAACTGTTTATAATTTCATGGCCCACTCTCTACTCCAGCACATTATAAGAGGCAATTAAAAGAATGTGTCACTGAATGCCTTTTTGTGCCCATGTGTCATTAAGCCTTACTTATTCAATAATTTACCACACCCTTTCATGAAATAACGAAACTTACAGACTCTAAGGATTCTTCATTTGTCATTAAAGGCAGTTGCAAAATGAGGCTCTGTCTTTTCGGTTTTTATTATAGTTTCACTGTGAATTTAGCCACAGAAACGAATGATGCAAAAACTTTTTTACATTTAAAATAAATGCTGTTTAAAATAGGTTGAAGGGCATAAAGTTGTAGGCAGAGATGGTGAACAAGCCATCGATGAGGATGCCTCAGAAGAGGAAGAAGATGAGGAAGGAGATGAGCCAATGGAGGAAGATCCAGATGTAACACAAGATAGTTATAGTATCACAGAGCTTGTGCAAAAATCTATAGAAGAAAAACCCAATGATGTAGTAATAACCAATATTAGTGAACTACAACAAAGATTGACCTTGTTTCCTGTGTCTCGTATTTTGTGACATGTAGATGATGTAGGCATCCTATCACATGCCCATTATATAGGAAGTACCTTTTGTTGTATGACTAGTTCATGATGTTATATCTGAACTGGGATATGTTAATATATATGAGTTATATTTAAAGGTAACGCAGGAGAGTGTCATACTTGCACTTGTGATGAACCATGGTAAAAGAAACAGTCTGTATTACGACATTATTTTTCATTATAAAAACACATTTGTTTTTAAACACTTAAAAAGATAGGATAGATAGGTATTTCTAAATGTTAAATTTTATTTATTAAAATTAGTTACAAATTTAATTCACCAAGATTCAGTTACTGATAAGCATTACTCATAAAGTTTAAATAATATGAATGGATAACATTGTCTTAAAAGTGCACATTAAAATGTTTTGCAGACAGATACATGATAAAAACTATTGTGATTTATCTAGTGTAATTTGCTAACCTATTTGTCAGGTATTAGAATAAGATGAGGTGAAATGTGTGAAGTTATAATTTTTTGCTGAATAAAGAATCGGCTTCTATTTGTTTCCCTAAAGATATGAAAATCTTATTTTCATAGCTGCTTATTTTTCTGTTTGTTCATGGTTATCAAAATGTGAGACATCTTTTTAAGCATATTTATTCCCAAGCTTGCAATTTATATATATCTGTTGAATTTACCAGTAGTACTGTCTAATAAAATAATATCAAATCATTCATATTTTATTTACTTGAACCATCTTTTGTAGCCATTAATATATTTGTGTTGCTGTAATACAGTAACTATCAATCAAGACAGTTCCCATCACAAATCCACAGAATAAAGATTGTGGCCTGCCTTAACCAAGTAATGTCAGAATTATCTATAAATATTCCTAAATAGGGTACAATAAATACTAGTGCAGATTGCTTTACTTTTTTTCCTAGTCTTCTATAATGGGGCTGGGTACTACTGCAGTGATCTTGTTCCATTCTGGATAATTGCATATTTATTATCTATAATTAAATTTGAAAATGGATTAACGGATTTCTTTTTCGCTGTAAACTTTATTCTGAAATTTGAGGCGGGTATTCTGTATGCGGAAATAAATAACTACATCACAAAAACATTTTGGGATATTATTTTCTTAAACTAACCGGCAAACCCTAAGAATACTCAAGATTTTGTGTTTGTGTTCTGTTTAGCCTTAGGGCTGACCATACCCCCGGAATCTGATTGAGGGGCATTATGTACACGCAACTTGACAAACAAAAAAAATCTGGGTAGAAAGAAATTACAGCGTGTCGTATAACAGGCTCGAACAACTGGAATGACATTTTAATTCGCAGTTACTTCCCAGTGTTATTTTTAACAAAAAAGTGACATATGCACCAACAACTCAGAGATGAATGATGGTCATTAACCAGATTCTTACAGTTATTTCGGCATGCTCTGACAAACTACTTAAACTATGTAAATACAAGAAAATAATTTGTTCGGATTGGATTTAACAGTTACTCTTGTACAAAACAGAAAAACATATAATCATATAAATGCTATTTTATTTGTGTTAATATAATTTATTCAGTTTTGTACACGATATGTTTCCAATTAAAATATAAATACAAGATAAACTGAAATACTTTTGTGATGGAAAAGCTGTACCAAATCTACCAATTTCTATTTTTCGTCCGCTCTAACAACCAGTTCTTTAAATGACCAACCACTGCAAGGATATTTTACCCATTAATGAAAAAATATCCAGCCATATATATATAGGAGCTGTCCGTATAATGAAGCGAGTGATTGTGATAGAAGCAGCAAACCATATCAAATAAATCTAAAACTAGAATAAGTGTAATGCTGCCATAGTCAGAGAGCTGTCATTTGTAGAATTAAACTCACTGTATCCTTATTGTGCGCTTGTAGTAAATATATTTCCTATAGAGCCCTCCTTGACTATTTTACTTAATTTTGGTTATTTTTAGGATTACGGCCCATGGGAAGTGCTGATCCAGTCTGTTTTTAAATGCGTTTAGAGTTGGTGCAGTCACAAAATCTTCGGGGAGTCCGTTCCAATCTTTAATGACTCTTAAACCAAATGAATGTTGTCCTGTGCCTTGGTTTCTTTAGCTTTAGACTGTGACCTCTAGTCATCCCCCACCGGCTAGTTTAAGTTCTCAGGAATGGAGTATCTTATATACTAGGATCATATCTCCTATCCTTCTTCTGTACACCAGGCTCGGGAGCTTGAGATTTCTCAAACTTTCTTCATAGTAGAAATCTCTAATCCCAAGTCAGGGTTGATAAAAATCATGATTTAAAAAAAATAGAAAATCGATCTTTTTAAATTTAAATCGATTTTCTTCACAATCCATAAAATCATTCAAAAGGCTTATATATGTTTTTTATTGTTATAAAATATTAAATAGTCATGATATACATAAGGATACATTTATTCAAGCTTTATATTATATACAGAATAATTGCTGCAATCCACACTGTGATGATTGCCGTATATTATTATAACTATGAAAGTCATTTCCCTCGCCCGATTATGTATTATTATATTTCTTCTCCCCGTGGTGGGTGATGATGTTTCATTTTGAGTGCGCTTACATGCTATTCCTCTGTCACTCTTACATAATATTAATGTTTGTAGTTTATTTGATGGTAGCAGGAAGACAACCTTTATAAGGTTATGCTGCCCCCCCCCCATTTCCTTTATTAGATTTAATCAGCTTATAATTTATATGCTATGGTTGGAAATGGGAAATTAATATCATATCATATCATATAACACATACATAAAATTAATCACTTTTTTATACCAGACAAAGATCAATTTGATTTCTTGTTTAGCAGCTTGTGTATGAATACCAGCCTGCCAGATTTTCCCATTCCTAGGCGATTTCGAAGTTTTGAATGAACTAGTCTGAATGTGGAAAATACTCTCTCAAGCCCAACACTGGATCTATAAGTGGTGAGCAGTCTGTCAGTCAGTTGCTTTGATTGTGAATGCCATCAGGCAATGGGACTAACTGAATTCATTATTTCTGACACAAACATGTACTGGTGGGATGGACACAGCTGTCCTTGTCTTATAGTTGACTATGCTGGCCATCAGATCAGGAGTTTTTCAGCATATGTTCCATGGCCTTGTCTGTTTCCTCAACACATAAATCATTGCTTTTATATCGAGGATCTAACAGATTGGCTAAAAAATGGGAATCTCATTGTTTTATCGTAACGGTCCTTTACGTGTTTTAGGACGCTAATAGGTTGATCTTTCTCTTTGAATGTTTTCTCCGGGTCTTTTCAGAACTCCTCAGTGTCACTAATCATACAAGTATCACTTTGCACACGATCAAGTGCCACTGAGACTGGCTCCAGCCTGATGAGGAAATGTTCTGCATTTCGCTTGATACCAATATTTTTGACTTTGTTAGCAATGTTCGTATCGATCTCGCCCCGATGTTTCTCACAAACCTGGAGGATAATGGGCCAGTTCTGGAGATAGCTTGCCAGGCAGTCTGCCATTGTATTCTACCATACATCTTGTGGCATGACTATAAGGCCTTGCCACAGGCTGCTTTGTACCATGCAGCTGGTATGTGGGTATTCCGAAAAACATTACGATATGCACAACGTTAAAAAAATTAAACCAGTTTTTTTTAGTGATTTAAATCATGATATAAATCATTTGATTTAAATCAAACAACCCTGTCCCAGGTACAACCTTGGTAGCTCGACGTTGTACTTTTTCCAGGTGACCTCTTTCAGGTTTGTTAATGGAATACCACACTGCCTGCATATTCAAGGTGTACTCTAACCATTGACTTATAAAACTACAAACATAATGCCCATCCATGTATCTGAATGACCTCCTTATTGCTCCTACAACACGGTTGGCCTTGTGTGCTGCCATTGCCACTTGTCTGGAGAATTTCAAGACTGGTATAAATATGACTCCAAGGTGTTTTTCTTCGGTTGTGGATTCTAACCTGTATTCATTGTGTCGGTTTCCTCGTCCATAATGCATAGCTTTGCATTTTATTGTATTGAATTTCAGCTGCCACTCATTTGACCACTTTAACAGATCGTTCAAATCTTCTTGGAGACTTGCTCTATACTCTTCGTTTCCAACTGGTCCATATTCCTTTGTGTCGTCTGTAAATAGCACGCAAACAACCTGGACAACATCTGCTAGGTCATTTATGAATATAATAAAGAGAATAGAACCCAAGACACTTCCTTGTCGGATGGCACTTAAGGCATTCATCCAGCATGAGTAGTTGCCATTCACTGAGACCCTCTGACATCTTCCTCTAAGAAAGTCTGTTATCCAATCAAGTACTTTTTCATCAACACCATGGGCTCTGTTTGTTTAGTATTCTAGCATGTGGCACTATATCAAAGGCCTTTCTGAAATCAAAGTACATGACATCAAAGCATTCTCCAATGTCGATCATCTCCGTCCACTTATCCATTACTTGTGGCAATTGCAGCATGGTAAATCTGTTATTTTTAATGCATTTTGATTATCTGTTTACTCTTCATGTGTTCCATTATAATTTATTTTAGCAATACAAACCCAAAGTTTGGCTTGAAACTATATGCATCGTCATAAATTAAGAGTTTGCCAAAATAAGTTGCCTGTAACACACCACAGAATCCGGCATTAGCCTCAAAATTTCTTCAGTAGTAAGACGCACAAAGATTCCCATTTCTGTGTTAATTAGTATACACTCTAAAAGTGACCATATAGTAAAAACATTAATTGTTATTAATGTGCGTCTTTTATTTTCCTGTTATATCTTTCTATTGTTGACTCTGCATCGATAAAATCATATTTTATTCAGTGTTATTTAAACTACGTACTTTAAATTACGTGACTTGTTTGGATATTCCACAAATATTGACAAACTAACTTGCTCTAATTACTATCCTATAGGAACGCAACTTCAAATGACTGTCTACATAACCCGTAGAACTTTTATATTTCTCACTTAGATTAATAATTTTAAGAATGTTTTCCTAATAGTATATATATATTCGCTATTTCTTAGTTTTTACACACGCCATTTGTATGCAGTAATATGAAGCAAAAATATATTACTCAATGTATTATTATATAATAATCTATCATGATATCGTACAAGATCTTAGGATATTTTAAATGTTAATTGTTTTGGTTGAGTCTCGTAAACAGTTCTTGTCTCGTTTTGTTTTGTTATTTTGGTTTGATATAGTGATCGGTCGACTCAGAAGTATATATACATGTGTGTGTGTGTGTGTGTGTGATGTTCTGGCTGCAGATTGTTATTAGCAGAAACAAAATCGGAAAGATACGAATTGATTGAAACTGCAACTTTATTTTTGCTTTTTATCAATTACTGTCCAACAAATACCTGAAAACATTATATTAGCTTATTAATTGTGCACCAGTTTTTTCATCGACCCACAATTATATACTGTCCAGAATAAATAAAACTACATATAACTAAATTAATGAATCTCTAGAGTTTGAAGACACACACAGAAATAATTCAGTCTTTTAATTAATATCTTTGATGAATTAAAATATAACCATTTAATATAGGCTGAAGCACTATTAAACCTATACCCACTCAAAATCACCGTGCACGTACGGTACTCGAGCTGTTCTGGAGCGATAATAAATCGGTCTCATATGATTTTACTTATGGACGAAGTACAATACACGCGAGCGGTTCTGGAGAGACATTTAACCTGTCTTATAATGTAAGATTACTTATGGACGAATTAAGTACATTACGCGCGGTCGTAACGCGAGCGGTTCTTGAGTGACAATAAATATGTTTTATAGGTTTACTTATGGACGAAGGACATATTACACGCGGTTTTGGTCGGTTTATTTGCCGCGTAGTAGTTCTGTTCCAATTAAAGTACATATTCCGTATATGAATTGTATATTGCTCTATATCATTATAGTAAGGATTGCAGACGATTTAACCATGTAGAACAAAAGACAACCACCGGAAGTCGATTAATTCCTGTATGTGTGCTCAGATCATGGCGTGACTGGTTGATGCTTGTCGTTTTCTGTCACTTTCGTTTTGTCGCGCGTCTCATTCCATCTCAACTTGTAGCATGCCGCTCGAGCATATTATGCTTTACTTTTTCTTATGCACGGATCAATTCTTATAACCTCGAATTTGCAGTTGAAACAAAATAACTCGGGGGTCAACATTCATAACTCGGGGTCAACATTCAGATAATCCATAAATCGTGTTGGTATAATATATTTTGCTGTTGTTTGTTTTGTACGACTGCAAATCTTCATTAAATTTATCATGGTGAATTTCATCTCACGTCAATTTTTCACATTTCACTAAACAACACAAAGTTGATATATATATATATATATATATATATATATATATATTCTCATCCTATTATAATTGAATGTCACCCTAGACGTTTAAAGTACAGTTCTAAGTTGATTTTCCTGCTACATAGATTATGCAAACACTGAAACAAAACTGTTTGCTGAAATGAAATGTGGTTGATTATAAGTTAATAACTCGCCTCTCGTTGTATTCCTGCTATAGCTGCCTAATTTAAGTTTCATGATTCCGTTCAATTTACAGGCAAATTAGTTTACACATAACAGCCACGATTACAGGCCACAAAGTAATTTATATTGTTCTACGCGAGCTTTTAGCTGGCACCATAGCATATATACGTACTGGGATATTTTTGTCATATTTGTATAGAAACTGTTGAGATAGTTAGAGTGAATCTATATATACACCACAATAATGGCCAATAGGAATAGATATGATTATTTATTTAAATATCTGCTTTTGGGTGATTCGGGTGTCGGTAAGACATCGTTGATGATTCGATTTGCAAACGATTGTTTCAACTTGGCATTCATACAAACTATTGGTAAGTCTAAGTGGATTGTGATAGTGCTATATATAAACAGCTTGACGACAATTCTTCTCCCCGTGTGTGTGTGTGTGTTGTGTATGTGTGTGTGTGTGTGTGTGTGTGTGTGTTGTAACAATACATGCAGTTCATCTGTGAGTGTATACTATGTACTGTGGTACTGCTATACAGAGCTTCTATGCGTGCAAAATAAATACTGTTTACTTTGATTATTAAACTCCTTGTGGTCGATCAGCTTTCTATTAATATTGCACGTTTCCTTTCATGAATTAATTAAGCCAGTTGCGAATTATTGTAAATACAGTGCGTGCCAGCGCGCGAGCGAACGCGCGCATGCACACCCAAGCACTCATACAGATAAGTCAGCTTTGTTCGGTTATTCTTAGCATTATTGTTGTATTCGTTCAAAATAATAGTACGAAAACAGTTTAGGAACATTTCCCCCTAAACTTTCCACATAATAATGATAATAATAATAATAATAATAATAATAATAATAATAACAACACTAATAATAATAATAATAATAACTGTGATAATGTAAATTTAGTTTAAGTGCCTTTTCTATCACTCAAATGTGTTATGAAATGAAGCACAAGTTATAGAAATGTACGTTGACTACTTGGTGATCATAATCACAAAATAATCCTGTTTTCATAGCTAACCAAGGTATAGCAGTCAAGAAACAGGAGAATAACAAATATAAGACCTTTACAAAACTCCTGACTTCTGTATTACTTGAATAATAACATAACTATATATATATATATATATATATATATATATATATATATATATATAATTAATAGTAACTCGATTTGTTTT
>JAODUP010000740.1:57500-208378 GCA_025642065.1 Paralvinella palmiformis
GTTGGAAAAACGTGTTTACTGTTCAGGTTTTCAGATGATGCCTTCAACACAACATTCATTTCCACCATAGGTAAGGGCCGACTCTTAATTACAAGTGGTTCGTGTTATTAACGTGACTGAGTTCACATGGGAGATTGACAGATGCACCGGGAATAATAAAATAAATTAGACAAACGGTACTTGTGTTTTTATCTCATTAAGATTAAATTAAACCGCCTGTTTTAGTCATGTATCATATGATGATATGCCATATTTTTACGGCAGAATACATGGGATGACGTACTCACTCACTGACTCAGACTCACTCAGCCACCGTCTTTGTGAAGTTTGTCACAGTCACACTCAGTCATGATTCAATCACTCATGCAGTCATCTCATGCCATGGCGATAGTTTGTGTCAAGTAGACTTATTTTTATTTCTAAGTAGAGGTCTACAGTTTTTTAATATATTGGCTGACCTTTATCAGTTTATGCAGATGAAATTATAGACTCTCTATATACATGTGACGTGTGGATAATATCAATATGTTGTAGGGATGGGATATTGATTATTGTTAAAATTGATGGTGAATATATCATTATATGGTGATGTCAGTTCATAAGAATCCTCATACTAACTGTTTTAGTTTAACACCACTTGATGGCAAAATCTGATCTCCTTAAAAGCAGTATTCCCCCATTTTTTTAATAATATATAGGAATGTTATTTTGTTCCTGTATTGTACACATTCTATTCTCTTGCACAATCAATTTATTTGTAAAGGTACCTCCAGTGATTAAAATAATATGGACAATTATAATCTAGCATATTACTTCTGTTTAAATTTTCACACAAATTGCTATAAGAAGGATCTGCCCACAGTATATTTTACATAACATATGATTGCACTAAAATAGAAATTGACCATCTTAGTTTCCTCTTCTGTGATGTCAGCAAGTTGATTCTAGGAGTTGTGCAATCTCCATCTCTTTGGCAATGGCCAGGAGTGTGCCTATATGCCCAGTAATGTTGACTGCAAGGATGTTGCAAAACTGTGGCTACATTACAGTAATCTTCTGTGTATAATGCACACCTTTTTTTCACTGTTTTCCGTCATTGTTTGGGGGGGTGCACTTTGTACACCATAACTAAGTGCGTACATTTTTTAACAGACATATTTTATTGCTAAGGCCATTGTTTTACAAAGCCGCTGAAACCCCCCACCAGGAAATAAAATTGACTTTTATTCTTTTTATTATTATTACGTACTATGAAGCTGATAAAGCAAACAAGGCACTCGGTTGACCAGCATGTCGACCGATATCAGAATGATGTGGTCACTCCCAATCAGTGTGTGTGTACAAGTAGATCTATTGAGTGTTGTAGTAGCTACTGTTCTAGAATGATTTTGCTATGTTAGGTCTGACTGACATTAACTAAATATTTCTTATGTGTTGTTGATATGCAGCATTAATTCCATAGCTGGTTCAGCTAACCATAAGGGAGTGCTGCCCTTACCTAACTGTTTGTGATTGTTCTGGACTGCAAAAGTTTCAATTTCGATATCCCAGCCCATTTAGCCTACCGGGTGCACAAAAGATAGTAGTACGCAAGCAGACAGCTATGATCACCAGAATCAACATCCTGGTGGCCATTTGCAGAGCGGTCAGCCGATAACAGCAACTGCTAATAAATTTGATAACATTTGCACCTACTGTGGACTACATAGAAATTTCATTGAGATAATAAATGTCATAACATGAATATTTTATCACAAGAAAAGCGTTAATAATAGTTTGGGGAACACTTTAATATTTAATAGAATCTGTGCATATTTGTTTTTGTTTCCTAATGTAGCTAAACATGTACTAGTTTTCTTGACACACACACATTACATTTAACAAAATTATAAAGGTCACATTCATGATTCAGATGACACACTGCATTATTTTCAGAACAATTTTCAAATTTGGAATTCATCATCTTAAATCTGAAGATTATAAGTTCCTCACCAGACCAGTTGGTTTTGCTCTTGACCCATTTGACAGCAGAGCTTTTGTGCCAGATTAAGATTTTCTTGGTCACTTCCAAGACCTAAGAGATCTAAAAATAAAATGTGCACACTTTCAAACTCCGAAAAGTGACATCTTGAAAATTAACTTTAACCCTGAACTGCTGAGATTTAGTTTTTAAAAACCTATTAACATGTCCTTTGAGGATTTTAAAACAAACTTCCAGATGTGTTTAGGATTCACCCTGTGATAAGTTACAAATGTTAGTACAGAGACAAATAACACATTTTCAATTTGTTATGTGACGTCCCACCTCATATACATGATTTATCCACGTTAGTACATTTACAATTACTAAACTTAGGTATATAACATTACAAGTAGTAATTATATTCTTTAACATAATTATAGGTAAGTGATATATCCACAATTATGAATCAACCATTGGTACCAGCATTGTTTACAGACATGGTGTCTGTTATATATTATTACCAAATAAACTGTTCCAATGACCTTTTGTTGGTAGATATATATATAAAACAATACTCAGAAATGCTAGGAAGTGATATTTGAAGTACATGAATCATTTCATTCTCTTTCTTCAGTTTTGTTATTGCTTGTCAAATGTAATGCTACCCTTTCAAATGACCAGTGGACAGTTTTTGGAAGATATGTTGGTTGGGAGATTTTTTTTATCGGGTTCAGGAGCCTGACAAGTGTAGTTCTGTAGTAATGATTCATTTTCACTGTGCATGTAAATAATTCATTTGTATACCGTAATAGGGCTTATTTTTGATGACCCACTGGTCACTAAAATAGCTTCACTCCTACTATGGTGAATATTAAAAAAATGCAATCACCAACTGATGATATTCATTCACTGGTGAGTAGTATTACTTACTTTTCACTGATGACAAGCAAGAAAACAATTAAGCCTTAAGGGGACTACCGTGTTGTAAATGGCCCCAGAAGACCCTGATCCATGCATTGTTTTTATTGGCTCAATGCAATCCAACTATTGACACCAGACCACCAATGAAAATGTCTTTATTTGTAACCAGCACCGAGTCCTGGTTCTGGGATGCTCTTTCTTTTTTCGTACAACTCAGCCTTTTCAATAGTAGCCGACATCTGATGCTATACGTCATCTGTTTTACCGTCCCTCATCGCCTATTTTATCGACAGAAAATCGGTCGGCTACTTTGGTTTTGGCCAAAAAGTGATCTAGAATGCACCAAATACTCCATTTCCCCCAATTCAATTGTTTTTAGGGGAAAGGTCCTAACCCCATATGGAGAAGGACTACTACTGTATTAGTGTAACTACCACTACCCCACGGCCAACCTTACTCTATGACCCCCCATCCCCGCATCTATACCTCCCTCCAGCAGAGCTGCAGCAATGGCCTCCCAATGTTTTTACAGGCCACCCCAGGTGAGCTGCTGCCTACTTTTAGTAAGGGGTCTTCTACTCTATTCCCTACTGAAAAGGCTGCAACTGGTATAATGAGACCTAATGAATTGATCTTGATTCATCAGGACTGATGATGGTGCACCAGCTTAAAAACGATGATTCCATGAGGTGACAAATAATTTATAATATTTATGTTTTCTTCCGATTTGTTCATTGGCATGTTTCAAAAACAATTTCTGGTGGTAACATGAAATTGTGCTGATATAATGATAGGTGACATAAACAGGAAATACCTATAATCATGATTTAATAATATTATTAATAATAATCTTAATATACAGAATTTGTATAATGCCCTATATAATCTGTAAAAAGATTACTTTAAGGTGCTTAACAAGGTAGAGAATATAGATGTGTATAGATCTTTGTAGAAATGCCAGTGTTATAGAAACACGATTGTCACTATAACGTCAGTCTAAATGCCCGAGGACCATTCAACAATCATTGATTGATCCTTATTTCTCCATATTTTAGCACATACTCGCCTGTACCGAATGTATACTGGAATTAATGGTACAGAGTCAGTTCATGAAATTTTTGTTGTATTTTGCACAATTTGCAATGACCAAAGTATATCAAGTGCACTTTTTGATGTTCTTGTATGGACATTTGTCCTGCGTTTCTGCATTTTGTCCTATGTTAACAACATTAACTTGGGACACAATATCAGACAGTTTCAATGGTTTTTCCTTACTACTGAAATGCTTCTTTTTTTAAACATATTTAGCTAAATATATATTTGTATTCCTGTGAGATAAGCTGAAGTAAAAATGTTATATTTTTATTTTCTTAAAGGTATCAAGTGTCTTACACTTACTGATGATCAGTGGGAGATCATTCCACAGCATCACTGCAACCTTTATGAAACACCAATTAACATGTGCCATGCCAAATGTTTTGATACACTTAAGTCTTCAGTGAACCATAATGTTCCTCCAAGTACTGGGGGACACTCCTGTTAAGAGCCTTTTCTGCATACACCAGTATCTTATGCTGTGACCTGTATATGGCTAGAAGCCAGTGCTGAGACTTTAACAAGTGCTGTTATATGGTCTCATTTAAGAGCACAGCCCCATGGGTGGGCAGTTGAATTCTGTACTGTGAGTGTGTGTGCTAATTGTAGACTTGTACTGTTTGTACTAATTGTAGACATGTCATCAGTGAATTTGGCAGGCCATATATATTTATAGGCGAGCATTGCCTTAATCCACCCATGATATTATCAAGGTATGTGCCAGTCTTTTGCAAACATTCGTTTTGATATACCACCAAATAGGACCAATATTGCAAATTAGGTAATAATTGGCTTTTTTATGCCGACAATTTTGTTTCCTACCTGAAGCTGGATTTCCTCAGTTATCCTCCAATTGGCCTTTTGGTCTGAAGATAGAGAGCTCTGTCTTTTCTTGGTTCAGTATATGCATAAATTTACACCCATCTAGGCACTGATATCACCCAAACAAGCTGCTTGTTTCTTTTAGATGTCTAACACTGTTTCTTTTTGCATTATAGCCAAATAAACATAGGCATCATCTGCATGACAGTGATAGAGGAAATTATGTCAGCTACATGTTTACCCAAAATTCAGGCACTTCTTACTGCAACACACATGGGATCTGTTGCTCAAGTACGACTGGATCATCACACATCGTACAGTTAAGGTCTTGGTGAGACCATGTTTTAATGGTAGTCTTCTCTTGAGTTGTTTCCCAGTTATTCAGTAAATAATGAAATCTTGCTCCAATCAAGATAATATGACGATCAAGATAAGTTGCTAAGTCTCAGTGGAATCTTATCAACAGGTTTTATAAGGGACTTTCCCTAATGACCTCCGGTCCAAACAACTGTGTATAAATGTCCTTTTTTTAATTAGAAATATTTGGTTCATAATACATCCTCACAGACCATGCAGTAGTGTATATTTATTAGGCTAGACCACTTATTATTATATATTATACTATATTGAACAATTTAGATGTATACATAGGTTAACAAATATTTCCACTCACTCCTTGAGTTTGTGTTATGACCATTAATTATGTTTGCATATCAATAGTAAAATGGTCCAACCAATGTGAGCAGTAAAAGATAGTAATACTGTAATGTTAGTATGTACTTGAATAATAAACAGTATTTATTGACAAAAGCAGACTTGAACGGGTGAGATTTTAGAACAGATTTGAAATTTTCAAGACACCTTCATTTCAAATAATACAGTTGACACTGGCTTATTTAACTTGGCTGGTAGATTAAAATATTTAGGTAAATCACTATAATACTGTGATAAAAATAAAAATCTTTAAAACTAAGTGATTTAATATCATCATCTACTTATTTGTTTCTACATGTGTACACACTCATGCATGCCCTTACATGGTATATACACTTCACTGGCTGTACTTGCAGATAATTGTTTCCACAATGCAATAGTTCATTAAATGAGATCTTAGAGTTTCTAGCTGCAAAATTGCTAATATAAATTAATGATGACAGAAGATCTCCAATAATATTAAGTTTGGGATGATCATTCCATTTGTTTTTGATTTACCTTAAATCAAACGGCGTTAATGAATGGTATCTAGTTGATTCTTCAGTTAATTTTACAGAACTCCACTCTCAAATGTGAGACTGGTCAAATGCATCATCTAATAATAATTGTGTGAGATGCCAGTAATAGATTTTCTGCCATATTTACCTCTGTTTTGGCTAGTTATTGAGTTATACATACCGTAGTTGATTGTAATAATGTATATTTGTCTAGCTTTGATTATATTCAACATTATTAATAACCTTTTTGAAGAACTGATACCTTTTATCATTACTACGTCTGGCAACTTGTAAAACGAGTGATAAAACACGTTCACTGAGACCGCTTGTCACACAGCTCTCAATGAATTAAATATATTTTAAACATTGAGGAACGGGTTTGTGACAGAATGCCAAAATTAAGGAAGAACATGAAGTTAATTATGGCACAAATGGCTCTTTCATTTACACTTTTAGGTGCCAGTTTCTGAGTAGTCCCATCATAACACAATGCCGTTATTTGTCAAATCTATATTAACTGTCTGTACATATTTTAGCTTGTGTGTTCATGTACACTTCTTCGCTTATTTTTTCAGGATTTTGCAGTAAACCTTTGTTGAGCAATTGAAATAAAACACTATCTCACTAACAATGCTTACACTTTTTAATGGTTTGATTAGATTTTACCCACCATTTAAATGATTATGGAATTATTGAGTAAATATATTATTTTATGTTTATTTCAGGTATTGACTTCAAAATTAAAACAGTTGAATTGGATGGAAAGAAAATAAAGTTACAAATATGGTGAGTTTGAGTAATTCTAACATTTATAGACAATAATAATAAGCTTTATTACTTTATTAATATGGACAAATATATCAGCATATGAGATAATTGGTCTGACATTGGAACATTAACTGCGATTAAACTTTTAAAGCAAACATAGTCTCAGTTCTGTAGTGTCTGGTAGTTATGTGTATAATACATTTATCTGTGAGAGAGAGAGTTAAGGCTATAATTATACTATTATCTCAGTACAGTTCACATTATGATTCATATTACTGTATTAGTCTACTTCACTTATTCTGCTCTGTTCTGACATTTTGTGATTATTTGAGGACTAAAATAATTTACTCATCCTAGTCCTGTATACGTTATTACATTTTCTCTACGCTGGTTTTCTGTGATCACAGAAAAGGGAACAACTGATTGCTGAAATATGTTAATCCTTCCAACCCTGTATATGTTCGTTTTTTTTGTGGACAGTGATTTCCTACAACTACAGAATATGGAAAAGAAATTGCTGAACCTGCATTTTGAAGTGGAATTTGTCTGTTTGAAGGCATATTAAGAATCATCAAAATTCTATGCATTTTGTGTATTTGACGATGTCACAACACAAACTTTTTGTAGTTCATTTTTACAGAATTACCCATCAGCCATTTTTATAATTTACAACTTGTGGGCTACCAGGTGCAAGCAAAAACATTATCCCATCATTAAATAGCTGACCTGTAAATGCATTCCGGCAGTTGATTGCATAATAGTATATCCATACCAAAAAAACAGTGGTCACAATTATACAACACAGCTGCCTCCGTCCCAGCTGAATCCAGTAATGGATCCATTGGGACATCAAGAATTCCTGCCAGTTCTAGGTAATGTAAAATATGGTGACGGGTTGCGGGCCTAAATTAACTTGTATCTAGAATCACAGCTCCAGCTCACAAGTCAAAGTGCAGTGCATGCTGGAAGCCACAGTACACCATGTGGTTATATATGGCTAAATGACTTGTCTATAAAAAGTATAATCCATATCTAATTGTATACAAAGTCATCTAACAATATGGTATGGTAAACAAACATTCTTTGTCACTGTTAAAAGGTGATGCATTGTGGAAATGTTTGTTTGTTTGTATGAGGGCTCCATGGTCTAACTGGTAGCGTGTTGGATCACAGATTTCTACCACCCAAGTTTGAATCTCGGCATGGGCATATCTGAAGGGTGTTTCATCTATTACTTTGCTGTATTACTGTTGCAGGTTACTCAGCCCCTTTAGCCTACCATGTGCTACAGAAGTGGCCATAAAACACCAATGATCAATCTTATTTGTATCATTGGGTTCATTATGTGTTCACATAGATGATAGAGCTGAGATACTGATATTAATCAGATTTCTTAGTTAAAGTTATTTCATTTTCAATATGTGATTCCTTATTAAAACTATAAATAAGATTAATTCTAGCCATTTTATATATTAAGTTTATTAGAACAATAGTTTTAGTAAACACTAAAGATATTACGATAAGTTGATATTGTAGTTGTACACATGCAAAAATTCAGATCCTGAGTAGGAGTCGAGTGCCATATAAGACATCCTCATGAACATCTGGTTCTGTCCATTTTCTCTCCAAGTTCTGTGGACAGAATTATCTATTGAGATCATCAACCTATTTGTATTTTGGTATGGTTTTAATTAATTAGCCCTGTGGTAGGCCGCTCGAAGTGATCTGTGTAGATGTACACTTATTACTACGTTTCTACCCACAAAAACCTACATTTTATGTATAACTTGCAAGACATTAGCGAAAGAGTGAATAATAATGCCAATAGAAGTCATTGTTATTATCTTTAATTTGAAACAGAATAAGCCTTTTTCAAAATGAAAAATTACCCCTGTAAAGAAATTTTTGAAAAATGAATTTGCTTCATTTTAAAATTTAATTTAGAGTTTATTTCTTGTTTTGATATGGAATATCCTTTATTTACAAGTGAAGTTTTGAAACAGTATTTGCTTTAAAATAATGTAATTTCAGTGTCTCTCAAAGTATAACTTTTGGCTTTATGTCACTAAGATTCCTGGATATTTATCCCAAATAAAGAATGGAAAGGAGCGATGTAAAAAAATTAGACTGTTTGAAAACACTGGGAACTGTTCAAATTTGGACATTGGGTGTTTGGTTTTGGTTATGAACGTGTGATAAACAGTTTGTTTTAGCATTTTAATGCTCTTTTCAGGTTTCGTAGTGAAGTAAACTTTGCTAGCAATTATTTGTAATTAGTGTAACTGACATGTATGAAATATTTTGGCGACCTAAATCTGGAGAGGTTTACATGTAAAAAATTTCAATTTAAAACTTTTACTAATCGCTATATTTATAAATATGTTATTATTTTCTGTATTTAGGGATACAGCAGGACAAGAACGCTTCCATACAATAACAACATCATATTACAGAGGAGCTATGGGTATCATGCTTGTCTATGATATTACCAGTGCCAAAACATTTGAGAACATCTCTAAGTGGCTTCGTAACATAGATGAGGTGAGTCAGCAGTTAGAATATGATTAATTATTGCAGTGGCTGTTCAGCTTTGTGGTGATATGCATTTTTGTTTTAAAATGTTTATTTTACATTTCCATCCTTAAGAATTATTGTGAATTCTAGAATATCTGTAAAGAATTTGTGTGTGGGTGTGCACACATATGGGGGTATATACATCCATTGCGATACTTAGGCCTAATCAGTGTTAAAGACACAGTAAACATTAAACTTAACAACCAGATCAGTGAAGAAAAAATTTGATAGCTTGGCTAAGGGATTTACTCATCCTGAAATTAGTCAAAGCTAGATGTATTTATGTAACTATAATCAGCCACACTTTCTTGAACAAGTAATTTTTATAGGTAATGTAACATGGCATTTGAATGCTTCATTCAGATTAGTGGCAAGAAAGTGCATCTAGTTGAGAATTGTTTTGTCTTTGTGGCCTCATGGGTAGAGATTATACTTGATTTAACTGTGTGTATTTTGAAATTAAGTTTAAATCTGTACATAACAGCTTTGCTTTAATTCTTTAGAAATGCTATGAATGAAATTTTCAGCCTGTTTGGTATATTATAATATTCCACATATTTTTTTCAACCCTTTTTTGGGGGATGAGTTTTCAAGAAGAGTTTACTGTCTTGCCTAGATTGTGGCATGTTAAAAACTCATATCTAACATTTCACTGGTGTTTCTAAACTGCTTTCTATTGAAACTGGTTGCTTGAAATTATGAGACAATTTCGCAGAATACATAAATAAACAGCTAGTAGCTAAAATATATTGATAAATAATACATTATTAGAAAACACTTAATGCAGATAACAGATTCACAGGTAGGAAATATCTATTTTATTATAAAATTACCACATATTTCATATATGTTTTATTTTACTAGACATAGTTGGTTTACAGATTTACTAGTCTGAAAAAGTGGGTGGATCAGAAGCTAGAACGGATAAGGGGAGGATCGAGGCTGTACCATAAAAATTTCAATAATGGATCATTTTTTGCACATATCTTGATATTATTACTTTTAATCTTGCATACTTTGTCCTGGAAAATAGTAATTTTATTCTGGAAATGTCCTGGAAAATAATATGTCCTTGGCTGTGGGAACTATGTTGGATGGATGAAAAATGTGCTTGTCATATATATTTTTTTCATCACAGCTATGACAGTAGCTTAGGTATGTCAAGGTAGTTAGTTAGTTCGAGAGTATAATCTCCCTGGCCAAGTTGGTGACTCCACCTCAGCTGTATTGCTCAGCTTTCCTGGGAACTCCTCATAGATGTGGAGTTTGTGTCTATTTTGATTGTTTAGCCTGGTATTTTTGGTTTGTCTGGGATGTTTTGCAGTTTATCAAGTTTGTGCTTGAAACTATTCATGGATATTTACTACAAGGCTGTTGAAAAGCCGTGGACCCCTAATTTGAAGGCTCCCTTCCGAGATCGCCCTAATTTTACCAATTGTACACTGTTTTATTTGGGGAGTGGGCACAGGCGACCCTGCCTTGTTGATGTGTATGATTTTATTCCAACATTTAGGGCAATTCCTTTTCGAAATTTCCAGGTGTATATAATTCGGTATCTTTCCATCCTCCTCTCCTGGAGTACATCTTGAGGGCTGATAGTCGATCCCAATAATTTAGGTCAGATATTGGATATGTATGATACTGGAGAATGATCTGAAGAGGGACTGAATTTTCTGGATATCTCTAACTCTATGTGGTGTCCATAGCTGGGAGCAGTAGTCTATGTGTGGCTGGACTAGGTTGCACCATAGTGTTTTCATAGTGTGCAGATCTCTGGCATGGAAAGTTCTTATGATCTACTCGCATTTTTGCCGAACTTTGTTACCTACTGTCTCTATATGGTCAGTGAAACTGAGTGTGTCACTCATTTTGATACCAAGATATTTGACAGATTTGGTTTGTTAAATTTTTCTGCTGTTTGGTACAAAGTATGAGGTGGAATCTTTTATTTACTAATTTTTACCATATTGGAGCAGTTGAAATTTTTGTTTACGTCATCTTCATTTTTGATGGGCAGAAGGACTCTTATATCATCCGCAAAAGATGAGACATGGCTAAATGTATTGTTATATTATTGTTCCCTATAAGATTGACCATATCACATGCTTTTGCAAAGTCAAAATATACAACATCAACATTTTTTCCCCTCTTCTACCAAATTCAAAATTGGGTCATAGTTTTCTAGTAGTCGAGTGAGGCATGATCTTTTTGACCAGTAGCATAAATAAGGAATTGTCTTTATGCATATTAAGCAGGACTGAAACCCATTTCCCCTCTTTCTGTTGCAGCATGCAAATGAAGATGTTGAGAAGATGATCCTTGGTAATAAATGTGACATGGAGGATAAGCGACAAGTTCCCACATCTAAGGGTGAACAGGTAAGAAATGTATGAGTCTTGTGGCAGATGGATGTCATACAAGTTGGTAGCATTTAAATGAAATAGTGGCATCTTTTTTTGTGTTGTAGGTTATGGAATAGTTTTCTGAGCCTTTTAGTATTAAAAACTATTATATAGAGTTTATCAAAATTAGCACAGTCGTTGTGAAGAGGCTATTTATTGTTTAATAAAAACGGTGTAATAAATTTGGCAATTATTTAAATGGGACATACAGAATCTGTACATCATGTACAAACAAAAATTTACTTTTTATGTTGCCAAAACTTGTTGATTTCTTATCAGTAGTTAGGTTTCAATATATTCCATACATCTGTTGGCCTATTCATAAACAAAAGGACCTAGTAACTCTTAAGCAGTGATTTATATAGGTGTGATTTAATTTTTAAATTACATCTAAATATTAAAAAAATTGTCAACTCTGGTCATAAATAAATGAGCTTTATTCAGTAAACCTTGTAGATCATTGTTTTCTGAAAAATTGCATA
The DNA here is from genome assembly GCA_025642065.1 of Paralvinella palmiformis. Lineage (NCBI taxonomy): Eukaryota > Metazoa > Annelida > Polychaeta > Terebellida > Alvinellidae > Paralvinella > Paralvinella palmiformis. The sequence continues at coordinate 69,739 of JAODUP010000740.1, forward strand.
ATGTCAACAGATAGTTTATGTTCATATAAAATGACTGAAATGTGTTTCATTCAGTCTCTTTATTTTTTGAAGATACAGTTGGGTCTCGTTATAACATAGTCATTGTGGTCCACAACCTATCGATTGTGTTCTAGGTGGACCGTGAAGTGAGACAAGGGCACTATCTGGGTGGGCGATAATAGGGAGTCCACATATTCACCTTGTTTTGCACCATCCTTTAAGATTACATACAAGTGTTTATTTCATAAATGTTCCCAGTAATTGTTTAATGATTTGTTGACTTAAGCATAAATTGGGCAAAAAGTAGCAGCCATCTTGGATTGGTGATATTCATACGCCATAAATAGTATATGTTTTACAGATGAATGTAGCAACTATATGAACCAGTAAATGAATGTTTATAGGTGCCTGTGTGCAAATAAATGCCATGTAAATGTATTTGTTTGTGCATCCGCTCTTGTAATGAAAACATCATATTTTATTGAACAGTTTTATAGAACATAAATTTAGTGGGTGGAGTCGCATAATAATTATGGGTTGTGATTGTGAGGACTGTTTGTTTGGCTGGTTGAGCCAAGGTAGTGTGTAATTCAGTTTGTGCTAAAAAAATATATGCCTGGGTATGTTGTGGCCATGGGCTATGTTTTTTATGTGTGAATTACAAACTGTGAAAACGCTTTCAAATTATATTGAAATATTTTATCTGTCAGTTGCAGAGTTTGTGCCATTTCACGTAAAAATGCTCTGTCGTGGATTCCACGATTCGAGGTCCAAGGTCTGACCATGTTATATCTGATTTCGTTTTATAACGGACTGCAGTATAATGGGGCCCGACTATACTTGAAGAATAACAATTTAAGATGTACCATACCTACTTTGCTATAAGATGATCTCTTGTATTTATTGAATTTTATTTATGACAACTATAAAGGAAATTGCTTCAAATTCTTATATTACTATTAGCTGCCAACATATACTTTCAATGGAAAATAATTACACTGAAAAAGATTGATCTTAAAATAACAACTGGCTACCAAATAAAAATATTCTTCACTGATTCTCTCACTCAGAATTATAATTATTTACAAAGCTATGCTCATTTGCCCAACAAATTATTCACAGAATATTTAACAAAGTGATTCAAGTATACCTTCGAGGATATACTGATATGTGTCCATGTGTAATATATTTGAACCATAGATTGAAATAGTTTTAAGTGTATGGGGTTTGTTCACATATCTTGTGGTTAAATACAAATTAATGTTTTGTGAAATAGGATATGTTACAGTGCCCATTATTGCTGATGACAGCTTGGTTTGTTCACTAATAAATTCCGTCAGATATTCTTAAATTGTTATTGTATATAAGGTTATTTAGCTGGAGTCTCAGAGACTCTAAGACTGACCCCCTTGAGTAGATATGATTGTTTTTAACAATTTGGTAACCAGACATATTCTTTGTTTATTTCAGATAGCGCATGAACATGGAATTCCTTTCTTAGAAACTAGTGCTAAGTCAAATATTAACGTAGAAAGAGCTTTTATGGACTTAGCCCAAGCAATACTTAATAAGGCAAGTACTTGTTTATAGTGTGTGTGTCCTGGAGCTGATAATCAATCTGACAATGATGAACAAAGCAAACATAATGCGAGGAAAAGTATAATATTAAAAAAAATTGTTTTGTGCATACAATTTTATATGTGGTGGAAAGAAACACAATATTTAATGCCAACAAACTATTTAGCTTCTAGCTTCACCATATGAACAAGTGTCATACAGAAGTTCTAGATTTATTCACCTCCTAATTTTACTAAGATTTTTAATTTTTTTGTTCGGTTAAATTTTATATATTGTTCTTAATGTTAGAATGGCGGGTGTCAGAAACTGTTTTAGCCATAAATAGAACTGTAGCAACCTAACTTACATATTAGCAACCACAAAAAAACACCAAAAACATCAGTAATGGGAAAAAAGTAATATTAATTGCTATTATTCACATATCAAAGTTGGGCTGTTTAAGCAATGTCATCTCTTAAAAAGTGAATGGCAATGGGTTATTAAAGTGATTTTCATCATTATCGACAATATCATTTTTATGAATGAAGTACTATAGGAAGATGCATTACCCCAACACTTAACTCAAGAGAAGTCTTGTGTGCCTTATACATGTACTGTTGTGTCATTGTCCAGTGTCATGCTGGGACATTATTTTCACTTCCGTGGGCATAAGAAGAAGATCATGAGGGACGTAATTATTTTAGCTAAAGGCGTTTTCACTCATCCTGTATATGTGAATAATATTGATTTATGTTGTCATTGTAGCCACAAATAACCATTTTATCATTGTTTCCATTTATAACTATTTTCCTGTTATTAATTATTAAATAAATAAATACATTTAATGCCTTTGATAAATAAAATTTATGTTACGATAAATGTTTTTGGAGAAGGGATTATTCAGTTATGGACATCTAGCCTCCTAGGCTTTTAAAATAAATTATGTAATGTGACTTATTTGTGCATTGATGTTCAAGCACGTACATGTATGCACACACAATTACTTTTATTATTTAAATGTTTACATGTTACTCTTGTGTGTTCCTATTGACAGACGCCAGGTAAAGATGCTGAAAGTAGACAAGGTGTTCAAATGCATGCTTCGGAGCCAAGAAGGTCTAGCAACTGCTGTTAAGATGTCATGCCATAGCGTTAACATTGTACAGGTTTTATCAAAGCTGTAGCCCCTTGGTAGATAATCATATTACAGGATTCCACTTTTATTACTGCATTTACTTGGCAAATAAACAATGTCTGCTGCCTTGCTGTATATATGCAACCAGATGAGTTGAAGAGGGGCACATGATGTATTAGAGATTATAGAACGGCATCATAAGTTTGTATTCCAATGGCACTTCCATGGTTGCTGTGGGTAGGCACAGTTTTCATTAAACACGATCACTATTAGGACATTGAGCTCCTAAGCTTCAGATTGGTTCTTTGTTATCATCCGGCTGTGAAATTTATGGTGAAATGGTAAAAGTCTCCGGTCATTCTAAATGCGCATGCCCAGAACTATTTATTTGTCTTATTTTGTAACTGATGTGGTCCAGATATGAGAGGTTCTTTCAGTGTGCATTTTTCATCATCATAAGACAAACTTCCATTATGTACCACAGAACGTTCAACAGATGTCATTATGTGGAGTGATTTTTGGAATTGCTTTCTTTTTTTTAAATTTCTCAACAGTTAGCCATGTAAGGACTTGATAAAAATTATTTTCCAATAAAATAACTATAGCTGTTTTTATGTATAATTTTTTAAGGAGACAGTAGTTACTTTTGTACATAAATATTAGTGCAACTCACATATGAACGTGTCCTAGTGTAATTAACTATTTATGTTAATATCAATCTACAGAAACCAAATATATTTATTTGTACTGTGTATGTGCCATTTATTGTAATAAAAGGGTTTTTTTGAAGGAAACTATCATGAATGCAGCGTCGTTTGTACAAGGAAAATATTTCGTTAGCTTTTGATGTCCTTGTGGAAATCATTTCAGTTAATGGAACTGATAATCATCAAGTTCTTCCTGCGTACATCTTGTTAAAGATTGGTTAAATTCTTGCTATCACCAAGAGGGAATTCTTGATACTTTATAAATGGTGCACAAATCTGTTTAGTGTTTGAATATACTTGTCTAGTCATTTCTTGTCACAGTAGAAGGCATTCATAGTATATGGCACATATTTCAAATTTATTAACTAATTTTGTGACACACATACTGGCAGTGATTTTGTACACATAACGTGATGGTTGCCTAATAATATGTGTGAGGCAATGAATGATAGCCTTAATTTGCTCTGTATGAAGTTGCAGAATCACCCCTGCAACAGTTATGCGAGGTACTGAATGATTGATAACCTGTAGATGTACAATATGACATTTGGTTGTAGCTGATTGTGTGGATGTGTCTTGCTGCAGATTGCTTGTAAATGTGAGTTGCTGTATGGTAGCCTTAGTTGTGTCAGGTGCTGCCTGATTGCCTGTAGCTGTTGTGTAGGGTACTGAGTGATATATTGGTTATTAAGCAATATCAGTCCTTGTCACGAATGACTGGCTTAATAATTTGTCAAAATTATTGACAGTTAATTCTCTCTCTTCGCACGCACGCACACACACACACATACAAACACACACTTTGTAGTTCAGCTGTCATGGTACAGTCAGTTTTTCTCCTGCATATTTTTTTTCTTCTAATAAGCAAGTGGGTATGTACCGAGATGTTTGAGCTTTGATTTGTATTAAGTTGACATTGTCTCATAATGGCTTGACACAGTGACCATCCTTTCTGTCATATTATTACTGCCTTACCAGTGTTCAGTCCATTTGTTGTTTTCTTAGTTTACTTTCTGCAAAGAATGAAGATTGTGTACCTAACTTGAGATACCTACACTTCCTGCAGTATGCTGATTGCTTATTATTACATGTTCTGTTGTACTGGACTAATAGCTGCAAGTACTAAGTAAGAATGCCTTTGGTTGGCTAATAAAATAATAACTGCATGAGAATTTTGTCTTACACTCACATACACAAATTGTAGTATTTTTAAATTAGTATTTAATTTATACTGTAGCATAATTCATCATTTCGTGATAGAAATATTCACTTATTTTGTACGTTTTTTCCAAGAAGAATCTGCCCGTGCTAGAAGATTATGCACAGAAAAATAGGTATCGATGTAAACTACTTTAGCACTTAAAATACAATCAACGAATGCAGGTTCTCTATCCATAACAAATGTTTTTGTATTTACAAATACTGTATAATTCAATACAGGTATAGGGCTTAACATAACACTAGTAGCGTCTTGGCGAAATACGCTGACCTAAACTTAACATGAATGATTGATAAATACATGCCTAAAAGTTGCAGACTAATCTAAAAATAACGGTTGTATTATTTGGATGATTCGCAAGCCACCACAAGATGTCGAGATTAGTAGCCCATCATGAATGTTTTCATTAAACCAGAATTCGTGGCCCATATCTGTTAACATAGAAAATTTGACTACAATTGACGGTTTCTTCCAACTATCATTTAATTAATGAAATATTATTGTGAACTAAATATGGTCAAATCATGAAATTATAATAAATCTAGAATCCAAACAAAATTCCGATTTTATTCTGAAACTTATCTCTGAATCGACTATTTCTTGCAATCACACTACCAGTAATAATAACAATAATTTTAAAAAAAATACATGATGCGGTTTAATATTTTTACGAACAGGTTTAGTATAGATACAATAATTCTGTAGTTCTAAAACAGATTCTTGTGGTACACCAAAAGGAAGACGTACATCCGATGGTGTTTTATCAGCGACTGAAACACACAGTGAGTAAGACTTTATCCAGGATAAGACATATCCTTGGTGCCAAATGACAATTCTAAAAGCTTCAATAGTGTGGGAGACTGATTGCATCAAAGGCTTGAGATGAATCAAGTATAATTAATGCAGTCACGGACTCTTCATCGAGAGCCTCAGCAATGTGATTCTGCACTTTCAAGTGAGCAGTTTCTGTTGAATAATCTCTGATTTGCATACCGATTATTGGGATGTAGATCTTTGTGTGCTTTTTGTGATCTATACGCCTGGCACTACCTTTACAATAATTTAATAAGTTAATCCGGACATATCTTCAAACTCCAAGTAGGTAGTGGATCAAAGTCGCATGGATTTGTTGGAGATTTAATCATTATTTCTTTGAGCTCAACCGCAGAAACAGGTCGAAACATCTCGAGGATTTTCCAATTTGGTCACATTAATTGAGATATTATCAGAAACTATTGTATTCCTGTCGATCGTTGTTTTTCTCGTAAGGGAAATTACTGTATGAACAACATATCTATCAGTAGTACAGCAGGGTTAAAATTTGATCGATTTACTTTTGAATTACTATACCCTTAATTGGTTATTTGAAGTTTCCTTTGATCTTTCCACATTCCTCAATTTTTTAAGGAATAGCAGCGTATTCATTTTTCTCACAAAGTTCCTTAATTGTATATTTTAAAGTCCCCCGAAGTTAGTGTCAGGTCCTCCGTGTTTTTCTTTAACTGTTCTTAATACATCTAAGTTTATGGGAGTATTCATTAAGGAGCTTCGATCGGGTCTCAATGTAATGATTTTCGAACACTATAAGAGTTTGGGGATTATAAATGATCCTTTGGTCTTTGGACTCTATACCAACTCATTAACTGATCCCTCACATTCAATCATGAGTCGAGAAGACTGACTCCTTCAAAAAATTCGTGAATATTCACCCAACGATAGTTTATGTATGTGATCTTTATTTGTCTGCAATCGGGTTTGTCCATATTAATGACGAACTGTAGAGATAATGTTCGTAGAAGGGTTTACAGTTGTTGTTACTGAGATAGTTAAGGCCACAAACAGAGGGAATACCTACGATTACGATTCTCCAGAAATTTTCAAATCTAATGTGTGGCCTCTTTTGTGCGTTGCATCATTGACATTTTGGGTCAATACATGGGAATCCTATGTATTGAAAATCTCACGAGCTTCAACATCAGACTTATTATCCACATGGAAATATTATCACCCAACTATCAAAATTCGACTTCATATTATCTTTAAAGCCGAATTTACACTATCAGGTTTGTTATAATTTATAGATACTAAAATAATCACATATACCCGAGATATATCATTTGGAAAGAATAGTTTTAATTATACTAGTATATTGGCTTGGAACGAATTACCAACTGAAATTAAATGCTTAACGAGTAATTCTCTTTTTAAAGGCGTAAAACAGTTATTGTTTAATGATATTAAATGACCAGAAAGAAAGTCTATATATTATGTTATAACCTGGTCTGATATATATATATATATATATATATATATATATATATATATTCTTTTTGTTTATTATTTGTAATGTGTATTAATTACCTAGCCCTGACACATAACTTTTGTTTAATCTACCATCTATCTTATCTTATAATTTTTTACTTTGGCTAAGCTTAATAGCCTGTTTAATTGTAGTTTGGGCCGTTCAAATAATGAATCTGTAAAACTAAACTTTTGGTGTAGCGAATCTTGGCTATACAGATACTGACTCCAGTGCTGGTTCAGTCTGGCCTTAAAGCTCTTTATGCCGGGTGCGTCCACGACGTATGACGGAAGCCTATTCCAGGTATTGTTTATTCACAAGGAAATGTAGCTGAGACGTAAAGCTTTAGCTGTCCTCTCCTTCTTTAACTTGAACTCATGACCTCTGCTACTTGTGTCTTCCAGCTTGATGTAAGGGGTATTAAGTGAGTATGATTTTTTGACATGTTTGTATGCTTCTATCATATCACCACGAGCGCTTCTGTAATATAGGCGTGACAAATTTAGTCTGGCTAGTCGGTCCTCATGACTCAGTTCTTTTAAGCTAGAAAGCAACCATACAGGTTGCTCTTCTCTGCACGTTTTTCAGCAACAGACAGTACTTTCTGTAAACTGGAGACGATACATTGTTGGCATGCTCTAAGTGTGGCCTATCTAGTGACGCGTAGAGCTTCGCCAATGACGTTTCATCTAGGAAGCTGTAAGGTCTTCTAATCAAGCCAAGGATTTTGTTTCCCTGATTGATCTGTTTCTCGCAGTGAGTACTGAAATTCAGCAATGGGTCAATAATACACACTCCTAGGTCCTTTTCCAGTTCGATTTCTTGAAGATTGATTCTCTGGCCTCCTTTTGACATCTTGTAATTGTGGCGCTGATTTATTGATTCTATCTGTAGGGCTTTACATTTGTAGGCATTGAATCATTTGGATCTAGAGCATCTAAGTCCGCTTGTAGGTGATGTTGATCGATAGCCGTGAGCACATCTCTCTGTATACCTTTGTATCATCAGCGAACATTTGAATATATCCATGTAAGGCCTCTGGTGTGTCGTTTACAAACAGGATGAAAAGCAGTGGCCGAAGGAAGCTGCCCTGTGGGGTGCCATTGAGCACCTCTGCAAGGCTCGAGAGTGTTCCATTTACTGACACCCGCTACTTTCTACCAGTCAGGAAATCTATAATCCATGCACAAAGTGCGCCACTTATTCCGTATGCCTTTAGCTTGGCTAACACCCTTGTATGGTCTACTGAATCAAAGGCCGCTTTGCTCACATTTAATTGCTTCAGCTTTTCTTTCGTTGTGTCTGATGTGAAGACCACATATATCAGGCCCTCTTCATATAATCTTTTCGGGAGTGTACCTGGATTCGACTTGGTGAAGACGGATGAAAAGAATTCGTTCAACAAATCAGCCTTGCTTTTGGTATTGGATATATAGTCTCCCGGCCCTTTCTCATTATTCAGATCTCGGACTCCACTTTTTGTTTTTAGTTTACTTTGGGCATACTTGTAGAATTATTTTTGATTAGTCTTGACTTCTTTGGCTATCTTCTGTTCGAATAGGCCCTCCCCATTTCTGGATTCCCACTTAGTTCAATTTCCTGATCTAGTATAATGTTTGGTAGTTCACTCCATCACGTGTTTTTCGCCATTGTTGAAAGAATTTCTTCTTTTTTTACCTTACTTATGACTTCTTTATTCTTGTAGAGAGGTCTTGGTCTTCTATTAGCTGGTATAGGCTTTGTTTTGAGGATTTATTTTTTAGCCAGAAACTTCAGTTTGCTCGTGAATTCTTTCCACACAGTTTATTGTCGTCGGAATTTTGTATTTCCGCTTCTTTGATCAAGTCTCTCAGCTTATCCTGGTTATGTGCTGTTATAAGTGCATATAACCCAGAACGTTTGATCAACAGTGTCACTGTTTGGGTATATACATGTGTGCAATAATCTGTACAAGCTATAGGTGCTTTATTGCTTAGATTATATTTTGGTGTTTTCCCTGTCGCCTGGATAGAGAGTTGAGTCACTATCTTGTCTGGGAATGTAGTCTCTGTCTGTTTTTTTTTTAAATTTCTGTTGGTGTTTACTATCTGCTCTCTTCGTATTATCCATATTGCTCCATCGACCTTCTTCATAATAATATTCGTGATCTTTTTCCTCAGCACCAGAACGGAAATAAATGTTTTCACATTTTTGTGCTATGTTGGTATTTTAATGTATTTACAGATTTTACTATTATATGTATTTACGTTATTATATAAAATAAAAAATTAAAAAAATATAAATATCCATTGATAAATATCAATAAATATCCATAAATAGCCATCCTTGTTATCATAACGTGCCCGTGTATCAATATCGAAATTAAAAGAGAAGACCACATATTTGCTCGTGAATTTAACAGGGGAAGGTTGTTAAGTGATGATGGAAAAGGCACTGAAATCACGTGGAACGACGTGACAATTAATTACCCTCTCGCCATATATATTCAATTATATGGTATATTTCTGCCACACACACACACACACACACATAAGTAATTTATTATGCAATTTATTAGTGTTGTAAACAGATATAATATGCGCGATATTCAAAACTAGTTACAATTAAATTATACCAATTATAGATCTATATAAAGACTGAATTCCCAGTAGACTCGTCTAGCTGTATTAGGGTAGCTCTAACAGTGTGACCTGACCTAATAGAAAAGTTTTAATATTATAGATTTTGATTATGCGATAATCATTTATGCACTGATCATTTTAAGTTATGATATAGATAGTATACATATTTATTCTATCTTATTTGCTTGATTAAACAAACGTAGATGTAAAATAGAAAACTTCTATCTTTAGATCAAAGACTATTTATATTTAAGCTCTCTGTTTAGATCACAGGTTGTTCCAGTTAGTATGTTGCTAAATCGATTTGGCATCGCCCTCGTCGATATCGTCCCATTGACATATGATATTGGTGTGAGGAACTATTTTAATGTTAATCCCTTGGAATACCTGGGCCGAGATCGACGTTGGCCGAGGTCGACATGGGCCGAGATCGACGAGGGCCGAGACCGACGGACCCCTGGTGAAAGTGGAAATTCACCGCCATTCGCTTTTATATTTACACGATTTCATTTAATCATTACCAGTATTTGTAAATATTACACATTCTATCCTTTTTGGCACATAAACTACAGTCCGACAAGGTATGGTGTTTCTGAAGAAAATGCATTACTGTGATTATATGTTTTTACTTTTTGTTATTATATCTAGATGATGAGTAGATCTAGCAGATCTGTTTTTCGGAAGGAATTTTTTTTCCTTCTTTCAGTCTTTGTAAACGCTAGACTGACTAGTCGAAGAGACGGAGTAGACTCTAGAATAGATCTAGCCTTTAAGTTTATAATCTAAACCAAAGGCTAAATTCTGACTAAAGAAGTAAAAAGTCTATATACTTCTAAACCCTTTGCCAGGCTTTGGGCCTTTAGCCAGTTTAGGCTTTAGCTTTACGAGTTTATACATTTTTAGATTACACTTGGTCTTGTACCGTTGTGGCATATTCGTTTATCGCATAACCGTAACGATAACCAAAATCTATAAAAAGTTGATCTATAGTATAGATCTAATATTAAAACTTTGCCGGCTATGGCTATTGCCAGTATTGTCTATTATTGGGTCAAGTCACTGTTAGATCTACCCTAAAGTCTAAACCATTTGGAACTTAGACGAGTCTATTGGTTCAAGACTGGGACTTGTTGTCACAGTCACTACCCAAAGTGAAAGTCTAGACTCGACAAGCACTGGAAAGACATGTGTATGACGTCATAGGCTGTGTAAATATATAATAAGAAACTACAAAATTAGTCAATACCGGAATACCCGACAGGCACTAGCCTTTTATTCCGTACTCTGGTATCCCTAATTATATATTATATAAAGCATATAAACTATAATTAATTCAGTTTTTGTAGATCTATTTGGAATAATTCAATTTTAAATAGTTTTGAATATTGCACAATGCACCATACCTTGATACCAGATTTAAGGAGTAGTGATAGCACAGCTTGTTAAAAACTCTGGTCAAATCTTGTTTTTTATGTAAGATATTTTTTTAATAAATGGATCACAGCAGATTGTAATGCTCCCTAATCCATTCCAATCATTTGTAACTCTCTGGCTGAATACATTTTGCATCAAATTTGATATTGAGCAGCACTTCACTAGATTGAGGCTATGTCCTCTGGTGTTTTACATGTCAGCCAGCTGAAGAATTGGTTAGATTCTAGCCTGTCTGTGTTCTTCAGTGTCTTATACACTTGAAGCATGTTGCCTCGTCTCCTACGATAGCACAAAGATGGGATTCTCAGGGCTTCTAATCTATCTCTATATGGCAGACTTCTCAAGTTTGGTATCAAATGTGTGGCTCTCCTCTGGAATTTTTTACTTCCATCTTGTCACATTGGAACCTTGGACACTATACCAAATATTACTTGATACTTATGTGGAAAAAGATGTGATCGTCGTGGCAAGCAGTCAATTTCAAACCCTGCATACATGAGCATCCCGGAACAAAGCCATGTTGGGCATCGCAGAATAAATTGTTATTCAATAATTTTACCAATAACTAATGTTAGGCTTACTGGGTTTTAATTTCCTCTGGAGATTTTTTATCCTTTCTTGTGCATCAGTGTTATGTGGGCATTTTTCCATACTTCTGTTAGTGTACCTGCCATAATTGATACATTAAAAAAAATAATGCAAGGGAACCTTTATTACGCTGGACTGTTCCTTTAGTATCCATGGATGGAATCCATCTGGGCTTGCTGACTTAGAAACATTCAACTTGTTTAATTTCTTCACAACCAGATGAGGAGTAATTATTACAGCTCTGAGTGTAGCACTTTCCTGTCACTCATTCATGATAGGAGTGAAGTACTTGTTTAGGATTTCTGCTTTTTCGTGATCATCATCAGTGAGGCTGCTATCTTCCTTCTGTATGTCACCAAGACCTGTTTTGTTCTTTAGCTTGGACCAGACATGGGGTCAATTCAATTCCGTAATTGGAATTGATGGACAATTCCAGAATTGGAATTGCTTATTTTTTTAAAATGGAATTTAAATTAATAAATTTGGAATTGGAAGTTTGCTACAAATAAAATCCACAAGTTAATTTACCTTTTAATTTTTTAATTTAGAAATATTTCTTCTATGACAATCCTACTTGGGAATATAAACTATTTCGAGTAGGTACTCGGAGTAGGTATTCAGAGTACCTACTTGTGGTAAAAAGTAATGGGTAAAAAAGAATAGGTAAAAATTGGAATTGATAAATTTGATTTGGAATTGACCGAGTGGAATTGGAATTGACAAAATGGAATTGACCCCATGTCTGCATGGACTTGCATGGGTTTGTATCTGAATCCCAATGTTTTCCATGTCTATAGGATGTTACGTGGCATATTTTCTCTGCAGAGTCAGGTGTATGTCTCAGATGTGATAGATACAGAGGTTGAACAAAAATCAACATACTTAACAATTGTTTATTTGTGTGTCGGTGCAGGGTTCTTCTTAATGATGATGATGATGACATAAATATGAACAAGTTGAGCTACTCCCAGTGTTTTATGGAAATTTTTTGATGTTAAGCGTAATATTTGTAAGCTGACTTCGCTAACACCTCAATAATAAGTTTACATATGAGGCTAATATGTCATAAATTTGTTTATTCATACAAATTTCCATTATTGGAAAATGATATGGCAACTTTCACTCAACAGATTTTTTTTTTGGGGGGGGGGCTTTGTGGATTTTTCATGATTTTGCTGAACCAGGCTTCAGCATTTTCTGTCTTATGTCCATCTTGCATATTTAAATGCGTTTATGACTATTCTTTTTAATGTGCCTTGTTCATTTTGATGGAGATAATTTTATACCCAGGTTTGTTTTACATTTAGATGCTTGCTTTTTTGTATACAGGCCCCAATAAATATGTTGACTATCTATATTAATTACAAGATGATGCATGCAATCTGGGCAAATTTTCTTTAAACTTTATTTCATCAAACCAGTAGATGTTGGCAGCAGTGATAAAGAGTTATATTAAGAAAAGTAACTGATCTGTTCAATAAGCTCATATTAAGATCTCATTTTGTGTTACAGATAGATCTGGTGCCATTAGCACAATCAGGTAGTCTGTGTTTGTATGTTGGTAGTAAACTGATAAAGGATTTCTGCATCAAAACTAAGATGAATAAAAAGTAATATTTGGGATTACGTTCTTAACTTGATTTTAAATTTTGCTTATTCTCTTACTTAAACATAAAAGATAAAGGTTGGTGTTGAATGCTTACTTTTTATGCGACAAGAGTCAAAATTGCACTTCTGTTTATTTTTAACATTGTGTGTGTGTGTGAACTAATTCTAGTAGCTGGTCACAATATCAGCTTTGTGCCTGTTTGATTCTTTCTTAAAAAGGGAATATCTCTTTCCTTAAATACTACAGGGTTCGCACAGGGCCTTTGAAAGTCCTGGAATTTGAACATATAGATCTATATTTCTAATGAAAAGCGTACAGGAATTCAGTCATTACACTTCTTCCAAAATATGGGTGTATCACGTTAAAAGTTCATGAATTCATTGAAAAGGTCCTTGAATTTGACATTGGAAGGTCCTAGAAAGTCATGGAATCTGAGATGTCAAAATGTGTATGAATCCTGTACTAGCAGAGTTTAAAGATGAAAAATTATGTACCAGAATATCACCATTTCATTAGTACTGTTTTAAAGTAAATTGTGTGATAAAGTGATTATATTATAAAATTGCAATATTGAGTGTTTTCAGCAAGTTGTTTTAATTTATCTGTTTAGAAATAATTTTCAACTGAGAATGATTGAGTTTAACATAATCTGTTACATGCTGTATTTAGTTTATGTATTTTTCACAAATACTGTAAGATTATTTGTTACAGCTAATTTATCAGGCTGTGCTTCTGCTGCTGTCTTCAAATGTTGGGGAAATGCCTTTCATGCTCTTCTGGCTTGTCTGAATTATGGCTTAATTGACTATTTGGATATAAATCCATTCTCAGTTTTTTTCTTCTTTTTTTAACTCAGAATACACTGTACCATGATTTTGTTTCAGAGAAAATGTCCAAATTGTCGACAGAGAATGATGGAGAACAATTGAATCAAGTTCAGCTTGAAGAAATGTTCAACTTAAGATATACAGATAATGATGTTAAATACATGGAAACCATAAACAAACCACTTGCACCGCCTCCTTGTGTCCGGAATTGGTATTCAAGGCCAAAGAGAATTTTTGACTTTCCCAGGTAACTAGGTAGAAAACAAGTTAGACATAATATAATGTGTGCTTTTTATAAAGCATGTGTACTATTATTCTTAGATGAATGCAAGCTTAGCATAAGTTTAAGGTGGACTACCAAAGTGGAGAGTGATAATGTAAGTTTTTTGTAGCATAATTGGTAATGCACTGAGATATACTCTAGATTTGAGTTTTTCTTGTATCTGTGAGATGTTTCTTCTGAATATCTCAGGTGTAACCAGGGTCAAAGTTACAAAAGACTATCACTTACGATTAGATTTAAAAGTTGATCAAAGTATAATGGGCACCCCTGGGATGTGGCTGAGTGGAGATTCTCTAGGGAATATTCCACAAATACGGGTATGATTTAGATTCTAACCCAAATGAGGACATTTTCAGCTCTGTGTTCTAACCAATGACATGTGGGCTGCCTGTTTGAAGTACAATGCCAGAGCTTATTTCTGACTTGATTCCATATATTTTGGGCGAAGTGTAGTGGAAGGATCAGTGACCAACAATCTTAAAACTGTAATTATCTTATCGTTAATTAATGTAAAATCTCAATATGTAGAGAGTTGAGCATCAACAGCTAGATAGGGACAAGCGTGGCATTATATTTAAAATCTAAGATAGTGTGAGCAACAGTAACAAATAAATGACTAGCCAAATCATCTGAGAGGCTATATGTATGGATAATTAGTTATACACAATGATTCTGTTTACAATTTATATAATGTCCTAGAGTGGTTAATTGATTTCTTTATCCTTGAATATCGATATATACGAACTTGGGGCTACTGAGAATGTAGTGTTTAACCACGTTATGTCTGGGAAAGGTTTTTAATGGTATCTGTTGTGTTACCGTTATCAGTGTTGTGTCTATTTGACCAAATTTGCATTGTTTCATGCCTTATATTTGTGTTTCTGAACAAGTGCAGCCTCAACTAAGTATTGTTATCTTTGCCACAGGGGACAAGGCAATAGGTCACATGGAGGGAGAGACCAGGGTGACCGGGGTCACTGGCGTGACAACAGGGACAGAAGAGAGTGGAATAGAGACTATCATCATCGAGATAGAAACTATCATGGAAACAGACACAGAGGTGATAGAGATCAGGACAGATATGGACAGAGACGATATGATGATAATGACAGAGGTCAGAGACAGACAAATCGGGTACATTATGCTGGGGTGAGCCAGTCAAAGTCTCACGGTGGCAGTGATAGTTGGACCTGATCAAGAATGGTGGTCAGGAGTGGAACATGTTATGGACAAAGCAATGGTTTGGGTGCGATGATGTTTGATATTGTGTCATACCTGTACAGCAAACGGAATACCAAATGTGAATATGGCGCGTATGGTAATCAGCATCATCCAGCTGACTTGTGTAACCCATAAATATGGCTGTATTAGACAGGATGACACTGTATGCTTGTATGATGGTTTTCCAGTTCATATTTTTTAAATATATTAAGACTGATTGTCAGCAGTGAAGTAAACCTAAATGTTGTATTTGGTGTTACATCATTCATAATCGCATGCACTGTATAACAGCTTTTCCTAGTTGTTAATCAGAATTTTTTGTGGCAGGTTTAAACAGTAAATTCTTGTGATGTTGATAAGCTGAAGCCATTATGGTTTTGAGTATAATTGCAGCCATCTTTTCAAATTTGTAATCATGGAACTCAAGTTGTTACTGCAAAAGATTAATATTTCTTTATTCGATCCATTTTTGAATTTTGGTTGTATTATTAAACTTTTTTGTAATATTAAAATGTAAATATTCTGCGAGTTTGTTGTGACTGTTTTTGTTTGATCACTCCATAGTAGGTCTTGTCTGGGTTTAATGTTGTGGAATTATATATAATCTTTCATTTAAAATCTGTCTTTATGGGATTACCATGATTTGATTTTTCAAAATAAGAATGATAAACCTATTCCGCAATTCTTTTAGTCATGCTTAGAAGTTTCCTTTTCTGGGGGTGCCTTGTGGGCAGATTTTGAGTTGCTAACGTTTGAAGTCTTGTTTGGGCAGCCGTCTTCAAAATACTGATCCATTTACACTAGGATTTGTTGTATAACAGCTTTATACACAAGCAAAATCACTGAATTACAGGAAAAGAAATTATTTATTATTAGATTATTTATAAAATATCGAATTTAACTTTTACTTGAATAATAATAGGTTTTTGAAATGTATAAAAAAATTAGTTACGAAATGTTTTATCAAATTTGGGTGTAAAAAATCTGGTTACTATGCATGCATACAAATACTGAGATTTGCCAGATTTATAGTATTTGGGCCTTTATTTATTAAAACAGTTATTGGATTAATTTGAACACCTAAGTGATATACAAGTTATGAAGATAGCCATGTTAATTGCAAGAATCGCAGTGTGGTAAGACATAAAATACCAGCAGTCATTTATGGGTCTAGGTAGAACTTAAGAGTTTACATGCAGTGAGAAGCCTTCATGGTGATAATTATCAATGAAGAAAAAAGCACACCAAGCCTCTGGGAAAATAGTTGATATTATTGATAACATTTAGCGAGTTTTGTTAGGCGTCTATTGTCTTGAAAAATCTTCACCAATACAATAGTTGTATTGTATCAGTTGGCCTAGGATGATGTACTGAAAGTAAATTATATTTATTAAGATAAAAATTAAAGATCATGAGTATGCTATGTGTTATTCTGATTTTGACTAATACCACCATTAAATCGGGAAATTTTATGTCATTGTTTTTGTGCCATTTATTGGCAGCATTTCCCACCTTCTGAAGAATTCAAAGACACATTTCCCAAATTAGCTGAATCCTAGAAGAAATTCTGTAAAACAAATATTTGGTGTTTTATGGTACATACATTAATCCATACTGGACTACTACAGACAACTATGATGTTTTCTGAAAATAAGGCTGGAAATGATAATTGTGTGTGCAAAAAATAATTACATGGTGCACATATGTGTGGTATATTTTTAATTTCTGATAGTTGGAAAAATGAGAATGAGTATAACAAAATCATAGAAACAACGCACATGTTTAACAAAACATAAATTATTGTCTTGTACAAGTCACAGAAGTGGTTATTAAATTATAACAAAGTAAATAATTTCTTACACAAGTAATATAAATATACCTAACGCACTTGTACTGTGGCATTGAAAAATGTATCTACACAGTCTTTGGCACAAAGTATCAATTCGTTGCTTTCTGAATGCTACTAATAACTTATGCAGATATATACAGAATAAAATAATAAAAATAACAAAGAATGTCATTTCTGCTTTTGTGAATAAGATGACATTATAAATAATATATATATATATATATAAAGAGAATACTTAAATTGTAATGCCATAGTTCTCTGATAAGTCTTGGTACATAGACACATGACTGTAAGTGCACATAATGAACCCAATCAACTTTCACTCCATGCTTGTTCCTTACTCAGCCTAGCCACCTCCTGATCAGCAAGTGAGTTGATAGACTTGAAACGGTCTGATTGATTCAGATCAATATCAACTGACTTGAGTTGTAATTTGGGCACAAAGTGAGGTCTTGGTGGTGTATCCTGTTTTGGTGCTGGAATTCGTTCTGGTGGTGTCCTGTACTGTTGGAGTGTTGGTGGCTGATGTGGTAGCCTGCTGTTCGTGTTTGCTTGTAAAGTGTGAAGTTGAGAAGATGATCTCGATTGGCCTTGATATGAGAGAATACCACGTAATGAAGTGTACTTGTAACCAGTACTATTTGACTGAGTGTCATCTGATGAAGTCACCTGCAAGTCACCAGGTAAGAATTCTGTACTTTTAGCCCGAAATATGCGGTTTCGTTCTGCTGAAGTTTTCTTTAGATGCCCTCCTGGTGTACTTTGAGCACTATCTGGCAAATCAACATCTTCAGCTGTCATTGGTCTCCGTGGCAGTGGTCCAATTGCATATTTGTTTAAAATGTCATCCATGGGCGACTGGTCTCTGTATCTTGAGTGTCTGGACTCTGAGTGGTGAGTTGAGTATGATTCACTGCCAGTAACAGAGCTTGGCAATATTGACCATTCGGAGACTTGAGATTTTTCTTGCGTGTTCTCCAATTCACTTTCATCTGGCATTCGGGAAAAGCCAACCTGACGCGGTGTCAGGTTTGGAGTAGATGCTGAAAGGCCCTGATCATAAGTAGAAGAGAATTGTGATCGTAAGGCTTTCATTTGTTGTTCTAGGCTCTTTTTTCTATTGTATGACTTTCGGTCTTCTGCTCTGTGATCCACAGAAGGAGGTGGAAGTCCACAGTTGATGTTTGAAGGTGAACCATTCTTTAATGCTGGCATCGGGTATGTCATTGATGAGAGGGTATTTGCCTGTGAACGTGAAGTAATCCACAAATCTCTACCATCATCATCAGTTGTGCTCGAAGGCTGATAAGATGTCAGTAGAGAATTGTAAGTGCCTAGAGAATATTTATTCTGTGTCCTCTTCAGGACATCCGACAATTCATTTGGTGAGTTCATAATTTCATAAGATCTGCTATGATCAGCTGGTGTCTGTGTAATGCTAACTGGTGTTGAAGGCTTGCTGGTGGAGTCAGTTGAGGGAACGGAGGGTGTTGTTGATCGACTATTGTCACGTTCTGGTAAACTGTCGAGATATCTCTCCATGGCTGATAATTTATGTTCCTTGGCAACACTAAAACAAGCATAAAAATTTAATACAATAAAAAACGAAGACTAGTTGATATGAATAAAACTTTGGCAAAATTTAGCACAATTGTAATGAATAATATGAAAAAATTAAATACAGCATATTACAAAATCTCAATAGTAGGTTTTTGCAAACATACGGATCACAGTCTTTTTCCAGTAGGTGTGCAAGACACTTCATGTAATATCTACGTAGGCGGCGTGCTGTAACCTGCCTTTCTTTTGTCACTTGAAGCTGAAGCGTAACAGCTGCCTGCTCATTTGACTGGTTCAGATGTTTCAGAACGTCTTCTAACAAAAATAGTGGAATATGAAGTCAATCACATAACATTTTTAATTACATGATAAAAAATGATACATAATTGTTTGAAAACATTACAAAAAAATGCCCAACATGCCTTACAAAAATTTTAAGGTGCTAAACATGCCACACTATCTCATGTATGAAGTTTTAATTATACTGAAATTGAAAAGCATAATACTGTACGTGAGCAGAGCTCTAGCACTGAGTAAAATAAAAACACTGTCAGTAAGCACTTTAATTACCTCGTATCTTTTCAACAGCTTCTAAATATTGGTCTCTCATATCATACATGGTGCAGTTATCTTTCTGGGAGAGTTCCTGTTTGGTAAGATTTAAAAAAAATTAACACATGCCACTGAGCTGTTATTTAGTCTACAAGACTTTCCAAATAAAGAAAATATAATGTCATACGTATGTAAGTAGCATCAACTTAAAAACAGTCTGTGTATCTGAGATAGAGAGAGAAAGTTGAGTTGTTTAGCTCTGAACCTGGTCAAACTTGGATATATTGTCAGAGGAGATCTGCTTATGGAAACAAATCTCACAAACACAGGTCTGAGCTGGATTCGAAGTCATAACCTGGAGGTCTGGGGAGCAGTGCTCTAACGAGAATAGCACCGAGATTCGCCCAGATAGAAAGAAAGAGTTAGAGAGAGAGAGAAAAGTTGATATAAAGACCAAGCTTAACCTGGAGAAGACGGTCCCTTTCCCGTCCATGCTGTGCCTGTAGCTGTTTAATACTGTCGTCGTGTTTTTGGTTAATTTCCACTAGCTTTACTTTTAGGTTTTCTATGGCCATGCTGTGCTCACGTTCCATGGACTGCTGCATTGATAGGAGTCGTTCATGCGCCTCTGCCTTTACCATGTTTAGCTGGCTTTGTACTTGCTGTATTCTCTCAGCCATCTGTGCACATCTGGTCTTATAACTGTTAATAATCTCCTCATGTTCCTTTTCGGATCTCTTTAGTGACTCAACCACTTCTTGTCTCAGTTTCTCAGCTTTCTCCAGTTGTTTGTTCAGGCTATCAACTGTTGCCTGCCATGTCTCATTCTGCTTTTCTAGCTCTCTGATTTTCATCTGATATTCTTCAATCAACTTCTTTGCATTCTTCAGTTCTTGACTCTGAAGTTCATTTTTCTTGGCCATGTTTCTAGTGTCTTTTGTGTATTTGCCGTAGAGTTCTTTTAGCTGTTTACGAGTGTCCTCTAGTTTTGTAAGCACCTTCTCCATCTCTGCCCGTGAAACTGACATACATCCGCTGAGCCTTTTCTCCATCTCCTCCCTCAATTTCTGCTTCTCTTCTTCATGAATTTCATTCATGACAGCTTGCCTTTCGTCCAGTTTGCTGTTCATTTCTTCTTCATATTTTATCATCAGCTCATTTTCTAGAGCCTTAAGCTCGCTTTCATGAGTTTTCTGTAGTTTTTTTATCTCAGTGGTCAAATCATTCTCATGATGAACATTCAGGTTGTCTTCTAGAGCCTGTATGGCACTTTGAAGGTGATCATTGAAGTCACCTTCTACACCAAATTGATATTCATGGCTCATCTCTGTACTCGTCCTATGATCACTAGCTGATGCCTCTCCGTGTTCCTGCTGCAACTGTTTCTCAAGCTGTTCCTGTAACTTTGCTATCTCTGTTTCCATGTGCTCATCTGCTGTCTGTAGAAGCTGTTCTCTCTCCTCTATGATGGCAATATAATGAGCTCTTTCCTCTTGCCACTGTTTTTCACGTTCCAATAAGGCAGTTCTCTCTGTCTGTTGAAGGATGTTTTCCAGTTTCTGGTAAACAAAGCAACCAAATACACTGGTTATTAATTCTTAGTAACAAGTAGACATGAGGTCAATTCAATTCCGGAATTGGAACTGATGGTCAATTCCAATTCTGGAATTTGAATTGATTATTTAAAAAAATGGAATTTGAATTGATAAATTTTGAATTTGAATTGATAAATTTTGAATTTGAATTGATAAATTTTGAATTAGAATCGAAGTTTCCTACAATAAATTTAAATCTAAATTAATTTACCATTTAATTTTTTTTAATACAAAAATATTTCTTGACAAAATATAAACTACTCAGAGTAGGTAATCCAAGTAGGTACTTGGGGTACCTACTAATGGTAAAAAGTGGTAGATAAAAAGAGTCTGTAAAAAATGGAATTGAAATATTTTTAATTGAATTGATAAATTTGATTTAGAATTGACCAATTGGAATTGATAAAATAGAATTGACCTCTTAAATAAACCAATACATTGGTATACCTATAATAATAGGGTCAATTCCATTTGGTCAATTCCAATTGACCTCTCAATTCCAATTCTTCATCAAATTTATTAATTCCAAATTTATCAGTTACTTTTTTGCCTACTCCAATCACTAATTGGAGTAGGTATTCCAAGTACCTATTTAAAATACTTCCAAGTAGGATTGTCATGGAAGAAATATTTCTGAATTAAAAAAAAAATTAACTGGTAAATTAATTTGTGGATTTAATTTATTTTTAAACTTCAATTCTAAGTTGATCAATTCCAATTCCATTTTTTTAAACTAATCAATTCCAGAATTGAACTGACCCCATGTCTGAGGTGCTATATACTTATTTCATTATTATTATTATCAAGTACTGTTGTGTAGAGATAATACTGTTTAGGTATTTGGCAAATATCAGTCATTTAATGCATAGTGATTGTTGTTGTTATTATTATTATTAACACCAAAACTACATGAAAGGTACTCATTTTCCTATTTGAAAGCTAGAAATTGGATATTTTAACATGTATTTTATGAGAGTTATTTCATGTTTCTCATCTGTCACTGAATATATATATTGCTGTCAGAACATGGGAGGCTCTATCCGTGCTCATTCGGCCTCATTAAAGTTGAAGTAATATTGCTATGTTAAACAATAAGATAATAATATTAATAATATAGATGTAATAAACCACACTTATTAGGATGAGCCAAAGCTAAAACTACAATAAGACACATCTAATACTGAAACAGAAATATGAATAATCAATATGATGTATATGATGTCCTAAATAAGCTGCATTTCCACCATGTAACTACTGTGGTAAAAAGTGACTCGGTAAAGTTGGGTGAAACCTTTAAGTGCACCTATACTATATTGAATGTGCATTTAATATAGCTGCTCTCACTTTGTGGAACAGGTTGCCAACTTAGTCTAGAAGTGTCATAATCTTGAAAAGCTTTAATCTGTTTTTAAAACTTACCTGTTCAAGGTTAATTTTACTGATAAATAATATTGATTATTCATATTTCTGTTTCAGTATTAGATGTGTCTTATTGTAGTTTTAGCTTTGGCTCTTCCTAATAAGTGTGGTTTATTACATCTATATTATTAATATTATTATCTTATTATTTAACCTAGCAATATTACTTCAACTTTAATGAGGCCGTATGAGCATGGATAGAGCCACCCATCCGTGAACTATGCCAACTATCAAAATAAAATATTCTGAAACTGAGTTAAGTGCTGTGAGCATATATTCACAATGTATGTCTATAATGAGTTTATGGATACAAATTTTGCTAAAGACTTAATAGTTAGGGATATACAGCAATATAAAACAGTATAAATATTGTTATAATAATGGCTTAAATTCCATGTACACCGAAGCTTACAAAATCAAGAACTGATTCATCTTTATTCATAAAAAGTCCTGACAGCAATGGATATCTTCCCAGATTGTTTCCTCATTTAATGAATGGATTATGTACTGCATAAAAAAAAATTATATTACTAAATTCCTTTATTATTATTTTACCACAAAATAAATTGCAGCAAAATAAGTTGGCAGTTTAAATTATTTCAGAACAGAAATATTGCTCACTAAGTTTTGTGTAAAAAATCACTGGAGTACTTTATATAACTCCTATATTATTTTTCTTTTGAACACACCTATCATTCAAAGATATTACAACATATATATATATATATATATATATATATATATATACTAAGCAGAACAAAAATATAATAAGGAAATGATAGGCAATTAAAGATAAAATCAGATTATGTATGATTTATTTTGCACTTATCCAACAAATTTGAAATTTATATCAGTTGTCTAAAATGAATTACATTGCCATTAGTTAAATTAATTTAACCTATGATCGGATATTTTATGATACATCTCTCACTTCATGCACATTTACCTTCTGCCAATGTGACTGAGCCTCATCTAAAGCTTTTGCCATGTTCTCTCTATGTAGCAATAACAATTCTTGTTTTTCTTCCTCATGTTCAGCAATTACAGAAGCTAAGTGTGCCTCCCACTGTTCTTTGGACTTTTTATGTTCAGCTATTTGATCATTTAAACGTGTCTCCCACTGGACATGCAACTTCTTGTGTTCAGATGTCACAGCAGCCAACTGTGTCTCCCAGTGTTCAAATAACTTCTTCTTTTTTCCTGTATAAAACCAAGTGAGTTATCGTGAATTAAAGTTAACAGAAAGGAAGATTCAGATTAATTATCTGAATAGATATTTCATCCTTTAGTTGGTTATATACATTTACTGTTTATCAGAACACAATATTACATAAAAAATTTAATTTTGTTACCAAAATTACAGTATTAGGATCTGACTGACAAAATGAATATTATAGAGGCTGACAGAGAATTGAGGTGTTTGAAAATTATAGTGTACATTTTCCAGCTTTTCCTCCACCACTTCTGAAGAGCTCTGGCCTTGTTTTAGTGCCTCAAGTTCTGCTGAATACTGCTGTTTTAAGGCTTCCTAAACAAACAAATGAAACCCTATTTATTATTAAACAATGGAAGAGTGAAGGTGAATAAAAATTGAAACAGAACAATGATGAAAGCACTAGTTTTTTAATGTTTTATAATCCTACTGGTAGAGACATTTATCGAAAGGTTTTGGAAGATACTTATCCAGTGTACTCATCCAAATTGACACAAGATACACTTCTATCTAAAGGAGCTACAAGACACTCATCTAAAGGACCTAGGAGGCATTCACCCAAAAGGATTCAGGAGACACTTATCCTCCATCCTCCTTAATCAACCAGCTTTAAATTACCGCTTCAAGAATGTAAACAACAATTCATGAAGATCTTTGATTAGATGTATTCTACCTTCTCAAATCTGTATTGTTCTCTTGCATTACTGAGAGCTTTATTCAATGTATCCTGGTGTTCAGATAAGAATTCTTTGTATTCTTCTTGTATCTGTTGTATTTCTAAGTGTGCTTCCCTTTTTTCTGCTTCCTTCTGTTCAATCAGTTCAGCCTTCTCTTGTTGCCACAAAGCACTGCTCCTATTAAACTCTTCTTGGATAGCTTTCTTTTCCGACTTCATTTTGTCCAGTTCCTATAAAGAATCATACAGTTCGTAACTAGCATTTAATTAATTATTCATAAGTTTGTACCACTCAGACTGACTTATAATGTGATACATTAACACAATACTTCTTCATACCAAGATATTAAATTCACAATAAGATAAACAAACAATACCAAAACTAAATATGACAGAATTATAACAAGATTCAAGTTTTCTGTATTATCAATCATGTAAACCAATCATAGTCTTACCAATTTCAGACTTTCGTAGTGTTGTTCCAGTTCACGTATTCTATCCATGCTGACACTCTTATTATCTAAAGATGACGCATGCTCATTTTCCCACTGTATTCTGGCATCTTCCAGCATCTTAGTGATCTATAAGTATTATATAATTATTAATGAAGTCATTACCATCAGTCATACAGTTCCATAATCAGCAGAACTGTTAGCCATCAGAAGCTTCTTAACAAACATACTGTTTTTTGTTGTTCTTCTTTCAATTTCTCTTCTACATCCCTCGAAGCTTCTTGTTTAGCATGCACCAAGGCTTCTTGTAATTCTGTATTATGCCAGATTTCCTTTGCATTAACTAACTCAGTCTCCACCCATACCTGTTTAGCCGATGACAGTTTCTCTTCCAAGCGTCTCTGGAATTCTGCCTCTGTTTTACTGTTCCAGTTCTCTTGTACTGTAATAATTAAAACATTTACTTAAACTCAGTTTCTTCAATGGAAAACATTAGACCGATAGTATGTCTGTAATCATCTCATCTTGTCTGAATTACAAACCGTAATGCTAAATTGAAATCGAACCACAAAGGAAGCTGTAGCTTAATGGTATTCTTTCTTCAAATAGTGGCTTCATGATCAGCAAGTATTTACTCTCTGTTTAACTTAATAATCACTTAAACATGGAATTATTTTTTAACACGATTATGTACTGTGGCATTGTTTCAATATGATTTGTCTATGTAAGCTTTTATTTAGACTATTATATTTACATATGTATTTCAAATATGGTCTCATCACTGAAATAAACACACACCGGAAATAAGTATTCATGAAAAATATCACACACACACACACACACACACACACACTTGTAAAACCTTTATCAAGTTCTTCTTCAATTTGCTTGTATAATTCAGAGTCCCACTTTTGCTGCCATTCCAAGTTGTTTACTTTTAGAGCTCTTTCTACAGCTTGGTCCCTCAACATCTGATGCTCTTCAAACCATTTTGCTTTACGAGAAGTTACCTATAATAAGACAAACAACAATACAGATGAATTATATATATATATATATATATATATATATATACAAAATCTGTCTAATGGTGTTCATTTGATCCAAGAACAAATAATGATCTGTTCTACGGGATGGAAAAGGTAAAACTTGGATTGAACATTAAAATCTTATTACAGTTTAGACAAGAAGGAAGAAGAAAGAGAGAAAACTTAGAACTATTTTTAATGTTCAGATTATTGTGCAAAATAATTAGACAAATCTACCAACCTCAGATTCAATTTTCTTTGCAGTTAGTTCCTCTTCCTCACTTTTCCATTCTTCTTTCTTTCTTACTAAAATGTTGTCCATTTCTTCTTGTTTCTCTTCCATTAACTGTAAAATGAATGATGTTTAACATTAAGCAAATATAATACATAAATTAACACGTGACAGACTATCTGTTAAAACATCAAATTACTATCTTAATAATTAAAGAAATCTTCTTTAATTAACATAATTTAAATTAAAAGAGATCTGTAACAGAACAGACCTCAGATTTAATCTTTGTCATCATATTTTCTTCCTCTTCTTTCTTCCACTGTTCTTTTTTTGCTGCTAAAATTCCCTCCAGTTCTTTCTGTTGCCCTTCTTCTAACTGTGCCTTTAACTGTAAAGAGAGCAAACCAAAAAGGCACAGGAATGAATCACATGGTAATAAAATGCAATTTGTCTAAACAATTGGCTAAGACAGCAGGAAAATCTTAATTTAGATAATTGGCTGGGTTTTTAAAGTGCAACATACAATCATCTAACTACTGGGTGTTAATGTGATATTGTATGCACTGATTTGGCTGTTACAAAACATGTTCAACAGCTTGTTTTATTCATTACAAAGCATTTAAGATTGAGTTAATTTTCATCCTGCAAAATATGTTTCAACGGCATTTGGCAGCATTTGGAAACATAACTATGACAAGACTAACTTCAGAAGACAGCTCAAGTTATATACAAGCATGTCAAATTTACCACGAGTGTGTAATATATTGACATTTATGATAAACAGAATTAAATTTGTCCAAAAAATATAATTAGTTATGTATCTGATCAGAATATATTTGATAAAGTATACAGAACTTTCAAACAGTTCTTGCCTAAATAAAAAGAACTATGAAAAGATACGAGCTTCACAAGTATTATGCTTTTACAGATTATCACTTCACAAGTTACATGGTTTGTTAACATATATAAGTTATTCATAACTTCTCTGTCGTAAAATAAGTGTTATTACACCTTGTCTAGATTACAATGAATAAGAGTTAATGAACTGACAACAAAATATTTAGGGAAGTTTATGGTTTGTTTCAAAAGAATAGAAGAATAGATAGTTGGAACGGCTTTGTCAGTTTGGGACATTCTGATTTTTACCCATTCTGGTATGGGTAGAATATTTACTTTATTAATATCCTCTTTGAGTTTATCCTCATATTCTTTCCTCAGCTGATCTTCAAGTTGATCCTTCTCCTGACAAACGGCTACATAAAGATTCTTCACTGCATCTAATTCATTCTGAACAGCATTTAGTTGGTTGCTGTAATAAATAAAAGTTATATAAACAAAACAGCCATATCAGCAGCAACTGCTCTAACCATACAATTATGATTACAATTATTTTTAATTTATCTCACTCTATCAGTAACAGCTGATTAAATGTTTTGATAATGAACTAAGCCATAAACTATTTAATATAAAAACATACACAATCTGCTCATATTTAGCTTGCCACTGATTCTCAATCTCAGACTTTTCTTTGTTAAACTGATCTATAAGTTCATTCTCCCTTCTCTTTAACATTTCTTCATGGTGCTGAAGAATAGCTTCCTGGCATCTGAATGATTTTCACATCATATGTTGTATAATACATTATTTATTAACCGCTTAAATATTAAGATCAGTAAAGTTAACAATAACACTGTTTATTTATTAACTGATATCCTTTTAAAAACACAATTTAATCTATTTTCAACCAGCTTTGTGAAATACAGAACTACAGTTATAGCCAAATTATTAATTTATTACCACATGCATAGAATAAGTGAATACGTGAGTTAACAACAACAATAATCAAACCTAATAACGTACTTCTCTAATGCTTGTCTTTTATCTTCATCATATTCCTGTATCATGTGTGACATCTGAGTTCTAAGTTCTTGGTTCAGTTCTAAAACTTTCTCTTCATTGCTTGCTGTCTCATGAAGTCTGGTTTTTACTTCCTATAATATAAACCATCATATTATAAATAATAATATATATTTGTAAATTATGCCTTAGTGGCTAAGCATGATTCTTTTAAAAGGAATAATGTATTCTACCTCAAGTTCATCAGCCAGCATGTCTCTCTCTTTAATAACATTTTCTAATTCCTTTTTACTGAGTGCCTCTCTTGGGTTGCTAGCTGTTAAACAGTCACCAAACTTGTCTTCAAAGGTTTTTAATTTGTCCTGGAAAATATATATTGTGATTTATGAGCATACATACAAAGATACTTGTGTTCTATGTGCAACCATTGGGTGAAATAAATAAGATAGTGCATGCCTGTGTGTGTGTGTGTGTGTGTGTGTGTGTGTGTGTGTGTGTGCATGCTTCCCCATAGCAATAAACTTGTGTATACTTTGTTTTATTCATTAATAAACTAACTTTATGTTCTTTGACCTCCTCCTCAGCTTTCATTAACTTTATCTTATAATCTTCTAGCGTTATCGTCATTGATTTTTGTTTCTCCTGTAACTCTGTCATCTGTTCTCTCTTTTTCTTATACATCACAAGACATCTCTCTAATTCTGTTTTAAGCATGTGAACCGTGTCCTCACTGGATAGTGTAGGAGTCCCCAATCTAGAAATTAAATGAATACATAAATAACCAAAGGATGATGGTTCGCCGTGTTCCTAATTAATAAGGAGGACGTGACAAAATATTCCCATTTAAGATTTTAGCCAAAGAGCAACCGAACCATCTGTAATGAAGATAAGCAGTAGATGTGTTACTTCAAAGACAACATAATCTGAAAATTAAGTCCTGTATCATAGCAACAATTCATCTAACACAGCACACTTTCAAATATTTTCCCAAAATACATCATCCTGGATCTCAAGCTCCAACATAAAATCGTTTCTTTAAATCTCTACTAATAATTTCATTACTAGCTAAAACATTTTCGCATTCTTACATATTACTATTAAATTTCAGTTAAATTTAGTTTATTATTTTGACAACCACCTATAACCAACAGATGGGGGGGGGTCAACATATTCAGCTGGAACTACACAAAATAATAGAAATACAATTCATTTTTTATAAAAAAATCCCATAAGCTAACAACCACTATAGTTCTGTAGTAAAGATTAACCTGTTAGAATCTGGAGTAGGCCACTGCGGAGGTTGTATCTTGTTTTCAGATTTATGGATCCCTAGCTGTGCATAAGAGTCATCAAATCCTGGAGCTGTTTTGCTGAAGCCACTGGAAGTGGCTGAGAATATACCAAACTGAGAGACACTCTCATACATCATCACTTGTTCTTTCAGTTCCCTGATTTCTTCCTGTTATAATAAATAAACATGGACTTGAAGAGAAACAGCAGTAACAGTTATCATTTAGATGTCATCAGCAACACCTGAACACGTTAAGCTGTCAGTCAAAACCTAACTTTAGTTTTCATCGAGTTTCTTATTCAAACCTGATACAGATGATATATGTCTGAAAATATGTCAAACATCCATACTTGAAAAATAAAGTTAATATATGTGTAATAGCAGAATTGAAAAACGACAGGATATTATCATGTATGTATTTGTCAATTTGTATACACATTCTCTCCTTTATTTGATCAATGTATATATTTACATACCTAATTATTGGAACTGATCCATTACATGACTTATCAATTAGTTGATCAATCACTATTTTTTGCACACTTCCAGGTACAAATATCCTAGCTGCATGTTGATAATTTACTCTTAAGAAGATATATTATACTGATGGACAAGCTTATTTAGAGAACATTTCTTGACAATATCATGCTACTGGAAGTCTAACGAATGATAAATATCTGTGTACAGGATTTGATTACGCTTCAGCAAAAAGAAGGTTGCTTAATAACCAAATGGCTGAGTGAATGAATGAGTACTTTGTTTAGTGTCAACACATGCCATAACTGGATCCTAATACTGTTTGTTGATAAGACATAATATATGAATAAATATGTATATTATCTTAAAGATAATTTAATTATAATTCTTAACTGGATGATACTTGCTAATTTAATATATCTAAAAACACTGAGATGCAAGGTATACTTTGCACTGAAAGCTCCTTTCAGTTAGTTACCTGATAGATTTAATATAAACAAGTTTAATCATGTGTATATGTGTATGATCTGTAATTTTTGTCTATTCTTTGAGAGCTGTGACATGTCCCAGTTTCAGATGTTTACTCATCTTGCTAGACCTGACATTCATCTATTTATAACATTGAGCCGAGATGTATCAGAGAATATAAAGTTACTGATCAACAGATGATGAATATAGTTTTACGGCACATTGGCACAAAAGGTCATTTAATGCCAATAGTGTTGTCAACTTATGGCTATTGTTATCAATAGTTTCTTATTTCCACTGAATGTTCAATATTTTACATTTAGGATATACATGATGAAAACACATTTAGTGGACTGGGTTCATAATTAGTTTATTTAAATTAAGAAAAATAACAAAAACATAAAAAGGGCTGTTTCATTGGAGGAAACCCTTTTAAAACAAAAGGTAGTGGCGGGTGCATGGCCTCTTTATCAAGGTGACACAAGACGGGTGAGCACTGTATTTCTTATATAATAGTTTTAATGTACATAAACTAACCTCTGATTCAGTCATTTCCATATGTCTGAGATAATTTATTATTGAACTAAATGGGTTACCTTTAATTTATTCACTTAATTTAACTCTGGATTAAGGCACATTCAGGTTACTGGAAATGTAAATAGTTAGAAGGTCTTCATTATGGTCATGACATTATTGACAGAAGGTAAAAAACAAAATAGATTTAATGGAATGACAAACCTGTAATGCATTATTCATGTCTTCGGTTATACTCCTACTGGCAATTATCTCTTGTAACTGTAACTTTAATTTACTCAGCTCCTGACCTTGACCTAAAACATAATTATAATATAGACAAACAGACCAGCTACTACTTGCTCCCACTAAACAAACAAACAAACAAACAAACAAACAAACAAACAAACAAACAAACAAACAAACAAACAAACAAACAAACAAACAAACAATCTCTCTCACACACATACACACACACTAATTAAGGTCACATCTACATCAGTGTGTTTTGGAATAAATTTAACTACAATTATAAACCGCGTAATAGTTTGAACCAATAACTTCAAAACTATATACTACCTACCAGATTCTAGCAATTGCTGACATTGTCTCTGGCTATCCTCTAGACTGCGTGTTAGCTGATTTACTGTGTCTGCACGGTTTATTTGGGCATCTTCCGAACACTTCAGCAAACTGGTGACTTGCTTTCTTAAATTCTGTATTTCCAGATCCTGTACAAACATTAAAAGTGAATGAGGAAATATGCATCCAACCACACCATACACATAATACAAACCACATTACCACCTGCAATAATAACATAAATACACCGACTCTATCTAATAAATAAAGTTATATAAAATAACAATAAAAAAGTACATTTATTATAAAATGCCCAATTTATATGTAATATGCTATGTGACAACTTCTTAGTAAAAAAGAAGGTAAATTAAAAATACAAAATAAAACAAATGAATATAAAAGAAATTGTTCAATTAATTTGAAAAATCTAAAACAGACAAATCTTTAGTTAGGTTTTAAAACTTCTAATGATTTCATCAAGTTCTTCGACAGCTTTAGGTTAGAAATACTGCATGCTCTCACATTTCACTAACTTTTCAAGTGTTTCTACACCAGCCCTCTTGCTAAATACACACACACACACACACACACACACACACACACATATATATATATATATATATATATAACAATCTCAATTTACACTATACATCACATGTCCTATGTGAACATTCACAATGTTCCTAGTTCTCTAAGAAATAACTACAATCCCTTTCTTTACTGTCTTTAGAAACTGATAATTAAAAAAAAAACTAGTTAAAGAAGCAACATCCAGTAGTATATTAAACTGGGTGAGTATCATTTTGATGAGTGGTTTGTCCTAACTCCCAATATCCCAAAAGATGAGACTTATGGCCAGCCCTATATATATATCTTGGATTTGCCTATTGTATTCCATCAACTTGATTTATAACAATAAATGTTTAACGAGTATTTAAACTAACCATGATAACTGAACGCTTGTAACACATTTCAGTTTTGTTTACAATCAACAAAACAGAACTAGCAAACTGCTGCTAAGAATAATTTGTTTTGAGAACACAGAATTACAGTTAAGTATTTCACTCACATATGAGCACTAACTGGATTATAAGCTACAGTAAAAACATATATAAATATCATACATGAAGATTAAAACGGTAACAGTTTATTTAAATCTCACATAAGAAAACCAATCATTGTATTAAATATAATTGATCTACAGACAAACTATATATCTATTTTGTTTGGTACAGTGCATTAATATTACCTGAACTGATAGAAGTAATAGTGTAAACAAACCTTATCCTCAACAGTTTGTTCAGACTTATCTAACTTTTCCTTAAGCAAATAGATCTCTTGCTGGTGTTTCTCTTTAATCTCAGTCACAATGGCTTCATGTTGCTCTCGAGCACGAGACAGGCTCTCACTTGCCTCCAAATTAATTAACTGAGCATTCAAACTTTCTACTGTTGACTCATGAGCTTGTAACTTTGCAACAAGCTAAATGAAAATAATGCAAATCTTTCATTAGAAGATAATTATAATGTGCATTAATTTTCAAAAAGCAAACACTTCCCCCAAAAGTACATCCTTCTGGTAATGACATTAATGGTCTACTGCAATATAATAGGATCTTCCTATTTTGCTATTTTTATGTCAAAAAAGGGTCATGAAAATACCCAATGTTTTTTCAAAACAAAAATAATTATTTAAATTATTTTACCTGGCAAATATTGTTTAAATGACAGAGATGTGCACTGATTTGATGAAAAAGCTACATGTTTACCGTTTTAGCAAAATTATTACCTGTTGCTTGGCTGTATTAAGAGCCTGCACCTGTGATTCTAAGGCTGCTACCTGACCTTGTAGTTCAGTTTCTCTTAGTCTTGATTCTTTTACCATTTGCTGACACTGATCTAGACTCGTACCTAAGCCATCACGTTCATCTGACCAGAGAAGAATTGATAATGAATACAAGTCTAAGTTGGTAAAACTAAAAATTATATGAAGGATGGTATGCAAAAACTGCCATAATATCACAAATAGATTTAAATAGACAAATTAAACACTACTACATGCTATGGGAACAGATCTTGAATAGGAACAACACCAAACATTTTCAGTGGACACATTTAAAATAGATTAAGTTCAGAGGCTATGTTTCAAGATAATGAATCAAACATATTTTTTTTTTACTGATAATAAGTATGCCTACAGAGTCACTTAGATATTATAATAGACTGTTTTAAATTTGTTATTAAAAATGACTTCCAAATCTATGTAGATACATTGAATTTATCCACTATTTAAGAACTAAACCACAACACCCGAGTATGTAAGAACAAAAATCTCTGGTTAGATAACCATAAAGAGGTGTTTGTTTTATCATGGTTCACCAAGATATCAATGAATAAAAATAAGTTAACCTTGTGCTAGTGTCAGTTTATGCTTAACAATGCGAATTTCTCTGTCACTGTCTTCTCTTAATGTCTTAAGCTGCAGTGTCACTTCATCTAATTTGCGACCACGTGCTGCATACAAGATTTGCAGTTGTTCCACCTGCTGATTGGAGCCTGAAATTCACACAAGAACAAACCAAGTAAAAATTGTAAATCTTAATTTACTTCACCAGTGCCATAATCTCTCTCCCTATCTCTCATAGGCGATCTGATAGCACAGTGGTTAGATTACTTGTACTGAAAACTTCCAGGTCAGGGTTCAAATCAAACTAATAATCTGTGTTTGTATGATGTTTACCTGGGCAGTCACCTCTCAACCATTATCCCAGGTGGGAGCAGTGTTGTGGCTAAGTAAAGCAGTCATTCATTCACTCATTCTAACACACACACACACACACACACACACACACACAGGGTGCCTCCTTGGTCTAGCGGTAGCGTGTTGGGCCACAGATTACTACCACCCATGTTTGAATCTCAGTGTGGGCATATCTGAAGGGTGTTTCACATTTGACTTCACTTCATTACCTTTAGAGGTCGCTTGGATCATTTAGTCTACCAAGTGCACAAAAGCGGCTGTAAAACACCAATCATCAATCACACATACACACACAGGCAGGGCACCAGCATGGCCTAAATGGTAGCCTGCTTGGCCACAGATCTATAGCACCTGGGTTCAAACCCCAGCCGGGCTATGTCAGAAGGGTGTATCATCTTTCACTTCATTCCATTACCTTTGAATGTTGCTCGGCCCATTTATTGATTTAGCCTACCTTGGCCATAAAACAGTAACATTTAAATTCACACACACACACACACACACACAACACACACACACAGCATGCAAAATGTTAGTGCACACTGACCTAAGTAAAGGGTAACCTCATTACAATCCGGAAACCTCTGCATTTTGTTTACTATAATTATTCACAGTTGCTTCCAATGAGATTCTGCATCTTCCATCATTAACTCCATACTTAACTAGCTCACAAAATAGTAATACAAAATACAACACATTGACCAGAAGCTGACAATATACACTTCTGTAGTGAACAACATGGCTATCTATATATTGTGATAAGGTTCAATCAACAAAACATGTTTCTACTTGTCAGCCAATCATACACTGTCATCTACAGCCAGAGTAAGACCTGTCCTACTAAGGTCTACTAGTCACACAACAACACAATGTACATACAAAGCACACTGGGAATGTCAATGAATGAAGTACCATTTTATGCTTGAGGCCAGAATCAATGATCACAGGCATGTGGATGTTTACACTCAAGCAAAAAAAATAGACCATCTTACTGTGGGTTCATATTACCTATAAAATAATAATAGTATTTAGTAATAACAATCATTATTGTTACTATTACTGGTACGAGTACATCTATTACTATTACTACAGTACAATCAAGGAGGGTGATTTATCTTCAGTTAAAAACAAGATAATATAATTTAACTTGATACAAACTATACACTTCACTGAAAACAAAAAGATTTTTTGAAATAGTTATAAAACATATCTGTATTTAACATTGTCTTTTGTATGAAGCTGATAGATCAGAAAGCTATTTTTTACATCCAATTACTGTCATTTACTTTCAACTGGTATCTAATTACAGCTCATTAGTCTGTCATTGTATGTGTGCGTCCACACTGAAGAATGGCACAAATATGATTCACATTTCAACACACACTCAATAAGTCACTAATAAAAGGCTTGTTACCTGTTATTAATTTAGATGCCAGGTGCTACTGTTACTAGCACTGATCACATGTATCTGTGTTTCTATATAAAGTTATTACTATTATTAGTAATAGTATATCAGAATTCAATGGCAGTGTTCCAGTTAGGTTTAAAAAAAAAGACAGGCTGCAGTTGGTAGTTTTATTGCTCAGTAACTTGGTGGTGCCCAGGAGAAATGCAGTTATATGTACCAAACATCCTAAACCCAGAAGGGAACTAAATCCACTTATTCTTGTTTCTACTTGGCACTGAACATTAAAGTGGTTAGAAAAATAGCCACCATGCCATTTTAACTATTCTTTTTCCAAACTGTATGTGCCAGTATTATATTCTACAGTAAAGTCTAATTCACAAATTATTAAAGGACTGTTTATGGAAATGGCAGTTAGTCAGTTCCTTTTTGTCAAATCCAATTCCACTCAATTCCATTTGGTCAATTCCAATTATAATTATCTCTCTTTTTTTGCCTAATACATTTTACCATGAGTAGGTACTCCGAGTACCTACTTGGAATACCTACTCCGGGTAGTTTATATTCCAAGTAGGATTGTCATGGAAGAAATATTTCTGAATTAAAAAATTAAATGGTAAATTAATTTGTGGATTTAAATTTGTGGATCATTTTGGTTCCAGTATATTGGTAACACCACATGTAAGTGTTAACATTGTAAAGATGGTAAATTCATTTTGATTTAAATTAAGCAACTTCAATTCCAATTTTCTCAATTCCAATTCAAAATTTCTCAATTCCGTTTCCAATTTTTAAATAATTAATTCCAATTACAGAATTGACCCCATGTCTGGTCAGTTCTTATTATGAAAAGAATTGAATCATCATCCCACAGGTGGTAGAAACGAAAATACCACTTAATAACATTTGACCTTAAGCAAAGGTGGGTTATTTCAGATAAAGATGATAGGCAATCAGTTTTAATTATAAATGACTGAATCACATTTCTTCTGGTGGTAGAAAAGAACAGACTGATCCGAAACGATTACCGGCTTAAACACCAGTCGCGCGGTTAAAAATAACAGTTTTACCAAATCCAATGGTAGAATCATTTACTGAAGTGAGGCTTTAGTGAAAAATTGGCTGGAAACGCACAACATCCACATTATCATTGTATTGTATTAACTTAATTAAGCTGATAATCACTCCATTAGAACATGGATATATATATACCACATCTATAAATAGCAGTATGTCTTATGTAAACAATAACAGTGAGGACTAAACTATAAAGAGTTATCTGATACAAAGTCAACTAGAATATCAGCTATTAATAATAATAGTAATAATATAGCATATTTATATAGCGCCCTATTCAGCTAGAAGCTGCTCTAAGGCCCTTTACAATATTATTTACAATATTATTATCCCCAACTCAGACCTGTTTCCACCCAGCACCTATCTCAACTCCCAAGGGAGCATACAATGCATGCTGCCATTATAGGCGCAAAGCGTTACTCACACATAGCCATATCGTCCTGTCAGGTACTCATTTTTTTATGGATGAGTGAACCAGTTGCCACATGACAACATTGCAGTTCACGGAGCCTCGAACCTGCGACCGTTCGGCTACAAGTCCTACGCTTTAACTAACTGTGCTATCATTGCTATTAATACATATATAATTAAATAGTATTGAATTAATACTTTTTCATGAACCTGATACAAATTACAATAGTTATAAATATAATAGGCAGCGGCAGTAATTTTTTCGTCCCAAATTAACAGTTCTCGTTTTAAGTTAAATAAGTAGAACTTATTCATGCAAACGTATAAAAATTGTTTTTTTTTCATTGATTTTTTAGATATACCTTTCTGAAGTTTAACACGAATATGAAAGTCTGTCTTGGAAGCATGAATGGACCATTTTTGACCAACCACCAAGCACACAAATATATAGATACAATGTTCAGTGTCTGTGATTCATTTGACTGTTACAAGAATAAGACAAAAAAACAGATATATTCTGAAAGAATGATAACTTGCTTAGAAATCGCATTCATGAGGTATAGTGGATTTCATTACAGCTGTCTTTCATAAATACTAAACATGCTGTTATTTGTAGGAATCATAGACACAATATTCAAAGACGAAAAGGTTAGACACTTTCTGATATCTCACATGGTTTTGGTGACAGTATTCTGAGTTGGTATTTAATTGTAACATGGAAATAAACTGGTGCAACGATCTATCAAGTAGTCCCCAAACTGTCCTCTTTAATGACTGTCTGGCTACAAGCCTCAATGTTACTAAAGGTGAAGGTTTTATTATGAGACAATAACCTAAACAGTGACTAACTGCATATAATATACAAGCAGATAATTCAAATGTATATTCTTGCAGCAGATTTGCTGTAACATATTAGATATGATTGCTATCTCAGGTTTGAATATGAAAACTTGTGACTGACAGATTTTGTATCAGTGGTAACTTGTAAATAATAAAGATTATATTATAGAATGCCTGTAATTCTGTAAAATTTACCAAATTAATCATACCATTTAATGTTTTAAAATATTTAATTCAAATTAATGCTGAATAAATAATAACTATATATTCTGACAAAATATATTTAACATAAAAAATATACTTCTTGTGTGAATGGTACATAGACTGGATATTTTATTGAATATTTAATAAGTATTTGATACAGGAAAAAGTATTCTTTTAAAAAACCCTGAGAATTCACGGTGCTGTCTACAAGTATCCATTTACCTAACACAATCTCCTCATAACATTCTAAGCATATATAGTACGGAAAAGGGAAAGTCAACAATAATAAAATTCCAATCCACATTAATTACATGTAAAATAATCAAATAGATAAAATAATGCAGCGAAAACATAAGCTATGCTTGACCTACCTGTGTTGAGGAATTCTTCTTGTAAATCATCATAATTAATGTCAGTATTGGAACATTTTCCTGAGACCAGTCTACTTGAAAAGGTCCTTTTGTCTCTATCAGCCTCATTGTTATGTCTGGTTAATGGTGTTGGCCCCTGGTATGCTACTTTATAGGCATCGACATCTTGGTTAGGAGCAGCTGTGTATGTGGCAGTGTTTCCCTGGGCTTCCTTGGCCGGCATTTTATGTTCTGCCCAAAGTGCATTCGCCGGTTCATTCTGCCCATACGGAAGTGACTGAGGGAGGTATTTAGCCTGTAGCTGATAACCATAATTTCCACGATAATCATATCCATAGTGGTACTGACTTCCGGTGGACTGTCCATCATTTCCATTGTAACCCTGCATGTCCGCTGAAACAGTATCATTCTCATTTGCTCCCTCTATCTCTCCACGCTCTGTTATCTCGGGCCTGGCAATAATCTGACCTACATCGCCGTAATACTGATCATTTTTAGCCTGATAAATACCAAAGTTAGGATAATGTACATCAGGAATATTTGTTCCATCTTCTTGATTCCAGTCAATTTTTTTGTGACCAAAATGATCAGATGCTGGTGTTGCTAGCGGTGGCGCTCCCTGAGCGTTCAGTGGTGTAGATGTAATATGCTCTACTAGATGCTGTACATTTGCATGATTTGTATATGCAGTTGTGTTGTGGTCCACATAATGAGCTGCTGCAGCGTGTCCTGTATAGGGAGTGGTGGCAGCATGATCTGGGTAAGGAGTCACTGTAGCTTCACTCAGGTAGACAGGGGTATTAGTATGACCTGTATAAGGAGTGGTACTAGTGTGACCTGTACAGGGCATGTTAGTGTTGTGGCCTGTGTGAGACGTCATATTAGCAGCTTGTGTTGGCACAACATCATTGGTTATTGTTTGTTCAGCATCATTCTCATACCCTACATCACTGAAAAAAAGAAAGAAAAAAACAGGTCGTAAATTATAACTGTTGAACTCCTCAGATATAGTAAAATTCAGGATATAAGATTCCACCTCAAACTTTGGACCAAACAGCAGAAAAACTGAACAAACCCAATGTGTCAAAGAACTTGCAGCCTTTTCATTAGGGAATATACTAGGATACCCCTTACAAAAAGTAGGCAGCAGCTCACCTGTAGTGGCCTGTAAAGACACTGTGACATAATTGCCATAGCATTGCTGATGGGAGGTATGGATGCAGGGAGGGTGGAGGATGGGATAAGATATACCCAATATCTGACCTAAATTATTGAGATCGACTATCAGCCCTCAAGATGTACTCTCAGGAGAGGAGGATGGAAAGATACCGAAATATACACCTGGAAAATTCCAGAAGGAATTGGCCTAAATATTGTGATAAAATTGTACACATCAACAAGGCAAGTCCCTCAAATAAAACAGTGTGCAATTGGTAAAATTAGGGCAATCAAAGAAGGGAGCCTTCCAGTAAATACCCATGACCAGACAAGATGCTCTGTGACCAGTTTCAAGCACAAACTTTATAGGTACCTGCAAAACATCCCAGGCAAACCAAAAATACCAGGATACACAATCGAAATGGATACAAACTCCATCACATCTGTGAAGAGTTCCTGGGAAACCTGAGCAATACAGCTAAGGTGGAGTCACTGACTGGGTCAGAGAGATTATACTCTCGAACTATGAACTATGTTATAGTAAAATACTATAACCATAAAACAAAAACCTCTATCCATTATTTTAAAATAAATTGATACAAACGACCAATTAAATAAAAACAATTACTGTTCTACAAACTAAAATAAGAAATTTAACACCAATAAACCTGAATAATAATGTACAAACATTTTTCTCAACGTCTCTAGTTTTTTACCAGACTCTTCTGACATCATAGACAACCCATGATCTCGAGATACGTCAGAGTCTTCATCAGACAAATCATCATCAAAGGCATCTAATAAAGCAGCTCTAAGCTGAAAAGATAATGAAAGAATAAAAATAATTTATTTGATTAATATTTTGAGGCTTACATGGCATAATACAATCCATGAGTTAGAATCTATAGCACAAACTAGTGTCAATAATTTATTTAATTCTTAAGGTTCCAGTTGCATTAAGTGTTAACATATTATATCGATAAAAACAGCTAAAGTAAAATAATTGAGAGCATATTTTTAACTGAGACTTACTGTTAAACACCATTAATGACAAATATTTATTACATAGTCTGCTAAGATTTTGGCTAGACAGCCATCCAAATAGATGAACAAAATTAATTTGAAAGGGTGAAACATTAATAAAGACTTGCGGTCAATATAATACTTCAAAATATTTATCTGAACTACATGTATTTGATAAATTATAGCATTATTTTACTCCAACATTGCTGGTTGTATACTACATGGATCTATTGTGGTGATAGGCACTCCTAATCAATATTTATTTTGATCAAATACAGTTATACACCAGTGAGCTTCGGTGTCCTAGTGGTTAAGCACTCAGCACTTGGTGCCAACGGTCACAGGTTCGAACCCTGCAAGAGGTTGAAACTTTTCTAGAGATTAATTTCTCAGCTCATAACATCGTGGGTGGTTGACCACGTTAAATGGCACTGCCGTCTCCACTGAATTATTCAAAATAAAGGGGGACATTAAAAAAAACCTGAGGATGTAAAACACTCTGCAATGACCACCCTCAGGGTATTTCGGCTCCATCTTTCTGTATTGCTCCCCTGTGAGTGATGGGGGAGGAGGTTTCTCAACCACTCCAACATAGAGGCTGTGCCAAATAAGCGACAGCGTGGGGATTCTCCCCGAACAACAAAACAACAGCAAACAGTTATACACCAATCATCAACAATATATAATTCTTCCAAAAACACAACTCCACCTTCATACTATTAATTTTGTATTTCAGTCAAGATGCCTAAACATAGCCATTTAAAAATAATAATAATCAAAAACACATTATTTGTTTATGTGCAGAATTCACCCAAACTGATATGTGCCAACCTGATTGACTTCATGTCACACTTATAAGCCTAGCAGTGTTGTTACACACCAGGCCACCACTGGTGTTGAATTGACATTTAATCTATACACTCTCAGAATAAAAAACACCTGAGAAAACACCATGGCCTTGATGGGTATGGATTTAACAAACTGATTGACTGCTAATAAATAACATATCTGACCTTGATTATCCATTCCTTTTGACTAGTTTGTTAGATATCATTAAAATAAAGGCAAAGGAATATTGAATGAGATATGATAAAATATCTCCTTTCACCTCTCTTAGTCTTATATGTTTTTGAAACCATTCTATAGATTGTGGAAAAACATTTTCTGGTAAGAAAAGTCGTGAAATTTAATACTTCTTTTCTCAAATACGAATATTGCTCACAATGGTGCTTTATATTAATCAGATGCCCAGGTAGAATGTTTGCTAACCATCATAATCATGTACTCTAATCAACACAGAGTAATTGACTTATCATAGCCCTAGGAAATACTGAATGACAAACCTCATTTTCACGTTCCTTTTCTTCCCTGTGATATTCTGCCTCTTCTGCATCATGAATTGCCTGAGCATCAAAGTTAATACTAGTCCCAGAGTTAGACATTGTGATAAACTCTGAGTAGTACAATCATTAATACATTAATCTGAAAGAACAAATCAAACAATCATTTAATAGAAGTTCACTTAAAAGATTTAAAAGTATTTTATCAAGATACCAATTCAATCTTCTTTATGTTTTGCAACTTGAGAGTCAGCCTCAAAGTCTAGATTTTATTATCATAAACATTTGAATTGAATTTATAAAATATATTAACAGTAGACTGAGTCGATATTTATGAACATCACACCAACATGTCTGAATCTAATCTCACAAGATTCTGAGTTTCTGACCCCATAACCCCTGGCTTAATTTATATATAATATATATATATATATATATATCATCATATTTTAGTACTGTCATTAGTGTTATTTGCATTTTAAAGCTAAAGTGGTCCCATTAGGAGCTGATCTTATTACAAAACGCAGCTTAAATAATATATTTGTAACTTACACAAGTTACAGTTCCCTCAGACCCAGGTAAACAAATCTATGAATAACCAAGTATCACAACAAATTGTCCTGTTAAACACACACACACACACACACACACCTAGGTCTATAGTATAGCTTCAAAAGATAAATAAAATACCTACAAAATTGAAAGCAAATATTGAAATAAAGTTGCAATAAACATTATACTGCCATTCTGGTAGTGAACATAATATTCTGATAATAAGTTGAATTGTGTATCTAAACATGAAAAAGCGGTATTTAGTATTTACTTTGCCTTGACTTTGGTTATTTTTTACAATAATTCATATAGATCTAATTCTAAATATAGATTTAATAGATTTCAATTCTAGTCTAATAGCCTTGCCATTGAAGTTGATATAGATCTAAATCTATTCATTAATGATTAACGTCATATCGTAATTAAAAAATATCTGCACCACAACTAGATATTGAGTAGAAATATATCTACACGACTTAACTCGATTACTATATTATAGATATCTAATTATTTATTTATTACATTATGATTAGACCTTTCCATCTAGATAATAATAAATTATATCTAAACGTTTGTAATAATCATATAACTCCGTCGATACAAATCAATATAGAAGATTAACTTACAAATATAATGGGCTCCCCGTCATATCACAGGCTCACCGATCAAGAAGCCAGCACGATAAAACAAACGTATCCTAGATTAGATTTATTTGGCAAGATTTTTCTAAACTCATGTCTGGACATGACCATTATCCACATATGATATGACAGGTGTCTTATCAAAATATGTCAGTAAACATGTTGTCATAATCCAATATGTTAATTTATCTTAGAAATATTCCAATTACACGTGAATTCTATAATGGCATGATACACCACAAACATTATGTTCTAATCTATAAAATGTCCGCATATAAATATGTGTTGGGAATTCCACTCTAAATTCTTGTTCAAACTGAGCCGCCATAGAATATTATTCTCTTAGCGATTCGATAGGGGGAGACACTGCGGCAAACGGGCTATAACATCTCGCCATCCGATACATTTCGTCACTCGAATTACCGGTCGGGCGCACAAAAGGTCCTTTCACACTTTAATACTAGCAATGTTATAGTTGCATATTATTAAGATTAATTAAAAAAAGCAAACATGGGAATGGCAACACCTGTCATGACTCTACAGTATCTGTTGAAATAACGTGTTTACACCACATATAAAATGACTGGCATATTTTAATAGAGAATCACGTACAATGTTTTGCTCCTCATTTTTCACCATTTTTTTTATCAAAACCTCATCACAATTACCTTTAAAACCCTACATCATCATGTTGTGAAAGAATGATCGAAAATCACTAATATGGCATTTTACAAAACATTTCCATGCTGTTTTAAAATGTTATTGTGTTTGCTCGGCAATTATGGTATGGGAAGTTGTTTTCCTGAATTTCCGTTTGGTGACATGTCTGTTCAGGTAAAAACATTTGTCGCTGGTAATACTAAACCCAAACGGTCTCCATGTAACTAAACTTAGCTTTTTTAAATGTAGGACAAAGGATGAATAATCATAGGTGTAAACTGGATACTTTGAGTGAATGAGTAACTTAATGAATGAGCCAATGAGTGATTCAGTGAGGTAGTCATTGAGTCAGTGAATGAGTGGTTTAATTATTTAAGGAATTTTTCCACTACAGAGGGAACTTTAATTATTCGAATCGAACCCTACCTAAAATCGTGAATAGAGTGACCTAGATCCAGGGGTAATCAATAGTAGGTGTAACACAAATAGGTGAATTGCCACTAAGTATACTCTTAGTCTTGTAACAGACAGTCACTTGCAGTAACAGACAGT
This sequence comes from Paralvinella palmiformis, assembly GCA_025642065.1. Classification (NCBI taxonomy): domain Eukaryota; kingdom Metazoa; phylum Annelida; class Polychaeta; order Terebellida; family Alvinellidae; genus Paralvinella; species Paralvinella palmiformis. Next base: position 114,000 of record JAODUP010000740.1, read on the forward strand.
CACTTGCACTTTTATAATAATTATGGCCGAAATGGCAGTTGTTTTACGTGTCTTAGCTACCCCAAATGAGGGAGACGCACATGGTCTGTATGGTCTGTACTTTACTGCTTCATCACGGGGAATAATTCTAAATAAATTTACAATAGATGGTATATTCAGCGGAGAAAATTTTATTAATTCAAACCAAATATATTTGTCACAATAAATCTCCTAATTTATTGAATTACATAATGTATTCATTTAAAATTCACTATATATATATATATATATATATATATATATATATATATATATATATATATATATACAGTGTGTGAAACTAACTTATAGCCTTACTGGACCTGCAGGTCTACTAAAATATTTTAACACTAGACATGCTGTGCTGACATTAGACCAAGTGAGCGCAAAAGTTACATAATTCAGATCTCCATGAAAATTATGAGTTGATCAATGAGCTAATTACGCGGGTCTGTTTGTAATGCACCAAAACACGTTAAATCAATTCTGTGGTTGTCAGTATCCCTTTCAGATTTATTCAATAGCTTTAACATATTGTTTTCTTTGCTTGAAATACATTGATTGAAAAATGTAAAAACCTTTTAAATATCATAATTGTAACCGGCAATGGATCAATAAAACGGTGCGTACACGTTCACGCGTACGCATATAGAGTTTGTTTCATGACGGCATTCAATAACCTTATGGGGAATCATCATGAATATTCAGTACTATCCTTTGTCTCTTAGTAAACTCCGACGTACCTTTGGCCAGTGAAATGCTATCATTTATAAGTTGTTTGTGACGTCACCACTCTCCGTATGCATTCACCGAGCATGCGTGTATATACTATCGCATAATTAATTATCCACATGGTTGCCAGCTCAAAGTGATCCATGAAATACAAAACCTATTACATTTCTACCCACTCAAACAATTTATGTATTACATGCAGGATAAAAGTGACAGAGTAACCAACCATTATAATAAAAGTAATTCCTATTAGATAAATATGAAAATGATATTGGCCACCAAAGAATTGCTTTAACCACAATTAACGCGTCCCCGTATAATCCCCGTATTTTTCATGCATGACGTCAGTCACTCGTTTTACGGAAGACACGTGGTCAGGATAGAGCAATAACTTTCAGCCATTCAGTGTGCATAAAAAACCTGAATTATCGGCAGTATATTTTTATTGATTTATTTAGCAACATTCTAGTAAAGTATACTCGTAAAATAAGTTATTACTTTCTCAGATACATAAAATAATGTAAGTAAAATCTATAATAGCCCATATGTAAAATAAATAAATACTTAAATAATAATAATAATAATATTGTAGGATAAAACAAAATGTTGTACACAACACTTGTATATGGCGATTATACATAACTATAAGTTAGATATCTTACTTATTTTCCAGTGTGATTTGAAAGTTCGTTTGGTCTTGTTTAGTTCTTTTTTGGTATTTTGCTTGAGATGTAGTTCATGCTTTGTCAACTTTTAATTTCTGTACACTAGACCTCTTCACTCCTTTTACAAATTACCACATTTTTAACAAAGACGTATATCCCCCACAAACACGACAATAATTGAAATGGAAAAAAGACGCTGAAATTCCAGCTGACGGATTTTAGACATCTAGTATGTAGGCCTAACACCTTTCTGTTCGCTTTAAAGGCTAATCTGCATATTGTATACCAGCTTAATTTGGTGACAGCAAAAATGGATGATTTCGGCATTTTGAACATATTGATGACGAATCTAGGACGTTTTGGCCAGCGGACGTTTTGGCCTGGACGTTTTAGCCTAGGAAGTTTTGGCCAGCTATTTGAAGATAGGACGTTTTGGACAATTTTTTTTATTTGTTATTTTATTAATACAACTTTGAGATGAATGCCGTAATGTGTACAATAGTATTGAAGAGACATATAGTAAAATACACAATCAGGATCCCAAACCATATAGAATTTAAACAATTAACAAGGACATAGAAGTAAGCTAATACATGCCACTTTATAATATATGCAACTCTGAGAAGCCATACAGAAATAAACTTCAATTAAATACAGAACCCACATCAAGGCATTAGCATTTGATCATTTTGTTAGTCATTTGTAGTTCATACATGCCTATATATAAAACATGAAATGACTTCGCTTTTTATGTCACAAATATACATTTTTAGATAATAAACACAAGATATTATATTTGTTTGCTTTTTATGTCATAACTGTACATTTTGAGATAAAAAACACAAGATATAATATTTGTTCGCTTTATATATATATTTTTAAATATTTGGCCAAAACGTCCTATCTACAAAAATGTCCTAGGTCAAAGCGTCCGCCTACCATTGATGACAGCCAAAAATGGCGATTTCTTTTCTGTCAGGAAAGTTGATTTTTGATTTCTTTTCTAGGCCATTCAGGGAAAACCGCATTTCAAAGCACGCCGTTATTGTCCAGCTATAACTAAATCTGAAGCAGACTAGATCATTGGCCTTTATGTAACGAGCAATTCCATTCTAAGCAGATCTGAACTAGATGTACATTATATATAGTAATTGACAAACCATTACCACGATTGAATGGCAACAAAGGTAACTGATATGCAAGCTAAAGACAAATTGCAAACTCAAACATCTTCACGCAGAATGGTTGTTTCATGCATTTGATTTCGCCACTCGACAAACTGATGTGCTCAAACATAGCTGGAAAAACAGGATTTCTTATCACTATTATGAGTGCCCCTGACGGGGACAATGCCAGGGACGAATGAGTTTTAAATTGCAATGTGAACCGATTGTTGAATAAATGATAATTATTTCATATTCGCCAAATTAAACTGATCTAGAGTATTCAGATACATTCCAGAACACTCATTACGCTGGTCAGTTGGGAACTTGCGAGTATTAATTGTGACATTGCCAGGTTATGCCAATTTGATTCATAGCCGGAAGGCATGTGTCCAAGATATGACGGGATATAGCTAGTGAAGTTATTTGTGTGTTTGTGCTTTGATATGTCACAAGTTCATAAACAAATTGTGAGTTTGGTTATTTGTCGGTTAGCGGTTAGAATTAGCCTGTAGCTCACTAGTCGTTTTTATCGTTTTGTCATTAAAATGGATCCTAGACCGGCAGGTCGAGCGAGCACTGTTGCAATGATGCTAGACACTGGTCCCGGTCGATCATTAATGTCGCGCGCGCGCGCACACACACACACAATCGACATATTATATTGTCTAAAACTGTGTATAACCCTATTGTGTTGGAGATGTGTTGGTATCGAAAGTTCAGCCGTCTGAGTAGGATTAAATGCTGTAGGGAATTCTTGTTTCAGGGATATTTTGGTCGATGGTGATGATGATGATTAATGTTTTACGGCCACTTTTGTGCGCAAGGTAGGCTAAATGGGCCGAGCGACCTCCAAAGGTAATGAGACGAAGCGAAAGACGAAACAACCTTCAGATATGCCCACGCCGGGATTCGAACACGGGTGGTAGTGACCTGTGGCCCAACACGCTACCGCTAGACCACGGAGGCGCCCAGGATATTTTAGTCGAACCTCCTGGTTATCTTCGTGCAGGCCTCTGTACAAACTTGCTAATTGTTTACGATTTCGGATTAAGCATTTCATATTAAGACTCATGCAGGCAGTGTCTGATCAAACTATCTAAAAATAAATAGACAGAGAGAAAACATTATTTATTTCTAGTACAGATAGAGAGAATCCGCTAGTCCGACAAGTTTTGTCACATGATATAATATGTCGGATACAAGTGAATATCGGAATGTCGAGTCTATGAAAGATCACACAATTGTGTTTGTAATTAGTCATGAATTATTATGATTGGCTATGAGATAGCCACATGCAGGCAGTGGAATCATCGTGTGTTGGCGTGTATTGTCAAAGACGATTGTAATTGGTTATGATATAGCAATTATCGCGCGCGCACGCGTGTTTAATTAACCATCACAGACAACATGTCGGTGAGTCTGGCTTTACCGAATCAGCGGAAATATTTAGCAACATTTTCGTGTTGTCGTTTTATCAAGGTCATTTTACATCAAAATGTCACATTCTGTTGGCGAAATGAAGTATCGGAGTTGGAACCCGAGTTTGCTGAATTAAGGAGTCATTTAATTATAATGGAGCTAAATCCGTCACAGACAACAGTGTGTCGGAATGTGCATTTACTGGATATAAATGATATCCGTATTAACGGATTCTCAGGTACTGTACTACGATTTTATTATTAAATTGTAGTTTAATATTTACGTGTGCACACAGTTTCCTATATTCGTAAGTTTTAACTTCTGTTCCAGTAATTAAGATGTTAACAAAGGATATCTATAACGGTTAATTCTTGTTAATTGTCTTTTGGGGCCTTTTAAATATCCTAATTATCTATGGATGGTACTTTTGGATTTCTAAATTCATTCACGCGAACAGATATTAATGATTAAGTGGCCGGTATAATGTTAAAATGCTATGTCAGTTTTTAACTTTTTTTTGTAAATGTAGATTTAATCCTGATTTAACCCCAATAGCTAGGCTGTAATGGAGGCCGGCGAGATCGCCATAAATGAAAATATCTACTGGGCGAGATCGCCAGGCATTTCATATATACCTGGAAAGTATTAACGCTGTTTAAAATATGTATATATCCCCAAATGAATGTTTAAATGTATAATTAGCCAGGTCCTATATATATATATATATATATATATATATATATATATATATATATATATATATATATAAATATATATATATATATATATATATGTTATTTTTGAGTAACAAAACAACATGGTAAAATTAAGTATTAATTAACATCTTTTAATAACTCATGCCACGTCACATGTTGAATGATAATGTCAAATCAATGACACTAAGCCGGAGCATGCTCGCAGAAGTTTCGCGGCACTTCTCTCTCCGGGTTCATACTTGAGTGTTCATTCACAAGCCAAAACTCGCACAGATAAATAAATATTAATATCAAACAACTGATTATGTTGACTAATTTGTTATTTTAATGGAATACTAGGCCTAAACTACGACCACTAGTTAGTGATTCCACATTTTATAGTGTGTGTTTTTTTAATTAAATGCCGTACACATTTTGATTCTGGTTGTGTCTATTTGTTGTTTTAAGGGGATACTAGACTACGACCACCAGTGATGCCACATTTTCTAAAGAAGTGTTTTTTCTTTAATACCCGGGGCGAAATTGACTTGTGGCGAGATCGCCATACTCCGATGTATTTGTAGGTGTGATGGTGTTTAGTTTTTCTGTTTATTGTACCTCGTTTTGATCCAGATCTAGATGATTATATAGATTAGATCTACTCATTCTAAGCTGGTGTAAGATTTTTGTATCGTTACAGATTACTGCGTAAATAACACGCGGTATGAGAGACAAATAATATTAGCACAAACGACTGGGTATATAACACCTTCTTATCGCCAGTTGTTAATTTAAAAACAACACCGTTTTTATTGAGTCTTTGACTTTGTCAGTTTGTGATTGAGGTCAGTAGAAATGTAAAAATAAAATATAAATAGCTTGAATACCGCTCTCTGGTGCCTGATCAGAACAGGGCCATATATTGGCTAAAATATGAAGTGGTTACGTATCCGAGCATCGGAACCCTGTGCCTCATCGTTATACTTACAGGTACGAGCACTCAATGCGGCTGATGCGCCAGTTATTCCTCGTTAGCTATTAGATCTACTTCCGCTCAAATATGGCGGCGGTGCAGGTAGTATAGTTACATTTGGATTGAAAGTAGAAGATGCTTTTGTTAGTTTTGAAGAGGTACAAACGAACATCAAAGAACTAGAAGATAGAACAACCTTTTTCCTTGGCATGGGGCTTTAGAAATAATCGGGATTCCTACATGTTCCAGAAAACCTGGAATATGACATATTCATTTTCCAGGTCTTGGAAATGTCCTTGAATTTTACAAAATATGAAAATCTCCCGGAAAAAATACTGCCTTTGAAAAACCCCACAAAAAACGTAAATAAATATTATACCTGTAGAAAATAATATGTTCTTGACTGTGGAAACCATGAAATACTGCATTTCTTATAAATGGCAGACTTTCTTTTTAACCTGATTATAATGCCTATTAATAGACTCAATCCAGAACTGCCAACCCTTATGATTTCTGCGGAATCATTATGATTTTCTGTTTGTACTCTAAAAACTAGGATAAATCTGCCTTTTTCCATAATAGTTCCATATGGTGCAGTTCTGTCACTGTCTTAGCTGCACACTGTATCACACAACTTGCATGCTTGTATTTCGGGGAGCATCCCCAGGCTGTCGCTTGTTCAGCACAACCTCTGTGGTGCTCATCACATGGCAGTTACTCTAGACCGTATGACTTAATAGATGTTGATGTGCCAGCGAATCGGAATGGTGCATCTGTGCCAGGAGGGCCCTGAATTATGTAAAGGTGATTTGTTTTACCTATGTAGGAGATCCTCTCTGTCGTACAATGTTTCTTGATACAGAGATAGAGAAAAAATATGGCAGTGGTCCAGGGCCAGAAAAATTGGTAGCCCGGATGCCAGGGACATGTGGATTTTGTCTTTGAGCTAGTGAATAGTCTAAAACACTAGCCCGATCGGGCTACTACCATTTTCATATACATACATGTGGCATTTGGATACGGCAAAAATGGAACAGCATGTAAATAGATGAGAGCGATTCCATATGTCCGGATGCAGCATGCGATTTGTCCTGTGGCTGCATATCGATGCGGATACGGCAAACTGAATCGCTCCATGTAGTGAGTTGTACAGAAACTTGTAAAAACCAGCCGGGGAATCTAGAATATGACATCAGGGGCAGGTGTTTTTTGAACAGTTTGGTAGGATTTTAGATTATCTAGTCAACCTGAAGTATTCCAATTTCTCCACATCAAATTGTAGTTCAAATCTTCGGCGTATTGCTGAATATGCATTCTAAGGCTGTAACAACAGGATATTGTTTTAATAATAATTTTATAACTATTTTGGGGAATTTAGATCTATAATGTGTAAAATCTTTATGGGGGAGTAACTGATCCCCCCTCTACACAAACATACACACCTGTGTTTTTTTTCTTTGCTATCTGTATTTCTGTTGTATTGCCATATTTTTAGCATGAGAGACTGAAAACACATTGGAATGCACGTTCATATGGAATCGCATGCCGGATACGGCATCACACACAGCATCATGCATACCACGTATATGGAATCTAAGCCATAGTCTCTAGTTCGTTTACTGTAGAATGATTTTCTGCTGTTTGTGAGCTCTTCGCGGTTGAAAAAGTATCATAGTTTAAAGCACCCTCACCGATACCTCACGAACCATTGCTAAAAAGCACTGTTCGACAAATATTTATCATCTGATAGTTTCCCGATCTGAAATAATGCCAAAATATACTGCTGTAACTATTTCAGATGTTATATTTATAAATATTTACTAAATATAAGAACCACGCTTGAAGGATGGGAGAGATTTTGGTGAGCTGGTGATCTTGGCTGGTAAACGTGCATTTTGCATTATGATGGTCACGTGATTGAAATATTCTCTCCTGATTAGCTGGTTATCTTCGTTTACAGTAAATAAAAGTGTATGGTCTTGTTTAGATGATAGATTTCTCTGTCACTTTCATGTTTATTTGTTTGATCACTGTGGGTTTTTCCCCATTTATGTTAATATTATGATAATAAATATTACAGCAATCCTATGAAGATTTTAGGATAGTTTGGAATATGCATGATGACTTAATTAATTGTTATTAAAGGTGGAGAAAAAATTTAATTAAATGAAAAAAAAGTTGAACCTTTCACAAAAGAATACCTATAATGTTAAATTCTTTTAGTATCGATAAATTACATGGTTTTATGATGCATAGGGTCATGTTAGTCATGGGTAGCATTTCGCACGAAAATTATTACTCTTTCCAATTTTCAAATGTTGGCAGCTATGTTAATCTAATATCTTTATTAAACGCTAGTAGCAATAATTACAACTAAGCTCCAGTCACTGAGACTGAAGCGAGCAGATGAAAAATTAAGTACGATCATGAAATAATTATAATAACATTGATGAACATTGTCGCGTCACTGAATGGTCAGATCTTTATTACCAACAAACAAGATTCCGATGCCTGGCTTGCTGCTCTACGTCAGAGCTCCGGAAATACCCAAACTTGGCGCACATGCTTTGATTGCTTGGACGAAGACGATTCCGATGCTTGGATACGTACCAATAGCCAATAAAATATTGCTGTTTAGTGTTTTACGGTCACTTTTGTGCACAAGGTTGACTAAACCAGTAAATGGGCTGAGTGACCTCCAAATGTAATCAGGGGAAGTGAAATATGAAACACCCTTCTGACATAGCGCAGCCGGGGTTTGAACGCAGGCAGGGCAGGACATTAACACTTGTCCGAGACAAGTGGTTTTGCAAGCAGGACAAGTAGATTGTCCCAAGTACTCACCCGACAGGACAAGTAAACTGAAGCATATCGAAAACGACTATTTATTCGTCATTTCTTGACATTTCAATTTATGTGTCATTTTCCCCAGATCACCATCCGCTAAAAGTCTGAAACCAGCTGCACATATCGAATGCATGAGCCAATCACAGCATGCATTATCAATGTCTGCGGTTGTTTAGCCAGCATAAAGTTGATCGTGGTTGGCTCGTTAATGTCACCTGGTCACAGAAGTTTCAGTCCATGTGCTTGTGTTTCACAAATAAATATACCAACAAACAAAAACACCTTCTTTATTAGATGCTGCTAATAAATTGTAACTTCACGTAATTCAGTGATATTGTGGAGGTTTGTTGGGACAAGTAAATTTCAGATGGGACAAGTAAAATTTTGCAATACTTGTCCTACAGGACAACTGGATCTCTGATCTGTGGCCAACCATGTGACTAGTAACCCCTTGTCAGTAGAGATCAACACTAGATCTAGACAAGACTCTACAGTAACAGTGTAGGCTAATATTAAAGTAGGCCATTGACCAGGTCACTTTGCAGCCTTGTTCGACATACGTCTGCTAAAGCACCGACATACCTGCATTCACAGACACTTGAACTATTTCTACTAATTGTCAAATTAATCACTTTCTACTGTTTATAATTTGTTAACTAAAATACATATTATGACAAAAGTTTCATCAGGCATGGGGTCAATTCAATTCTGGAATTTAAATTGACAGGCGAATGGAATTGCTTATTCAAAAAAAAATGGAATTGATAAATTTGGAATTGAATTTTGCTACAAAAAATTTAATCCACAATTAATTTACCATGAAATTTTTTAATTAAAAACTATTTCTTCCATGACAGTCCTACATGGACTACCTAATCCAGTTGGTGATTGGAGTAGGTCAAAATTGGAACTGATAAATTCGATGTAGAAATGGAATTGGCATTCTGTATTGGGCTATTGTGCATGAACTAAGCTGGTATGGCTGGGCAAGCTTTGTTAGATATGTGGCCACAGGCATAGAATTGTTATATGTGGCATAATTATTGGCATTGTTAAAAGAAGGGTTCTGAAGAAAATCCTCCATACACCCAAAAAGGAACAGTTTGTAAGCATCACATAATAGGAAAACCATTAGATTAAGAAGTAGGTGTCATGCTGTCAGCCATACGGTGCTGATGCCTGTTGGCATATTACAATTCATCATGAGATTGCTCAGTTCTGCCACCTATTGTAAACTGAAAGTACTAATGATTGGTGTGTATATCATCATCAAGACTGGTATTAACACGTGATAGAAAGTGTGCACAAAACTAGAAACTAAAAGAGTAGAAGATTATGTATTTTGTTCAAAAAGGTCATTTATGAGCCATGGTAGTGTACAAATTTGGTAACTATATTTTGCATTAGTTTGCATCTGTACATATTTCTTGTTTGTGTAGAATTTGAGAGATATATTAGTAACATGCCTTTTGGCATGCTTTTATGTCCATTGCATATGTAGACTTGAAGCAACTAACACCCATAAATAAACTAAAAGCAGAAATTGGCACTTGGGTTAATTTCTAATTAATACTTGCAGTTGTTATAATGTAAATATGAATTTATTGGTAGCTGTATATACACGTGCACTGGTTGGAAATGGAAGTTTGTTTGACAATGTTGTGTAGTCTTATTATTATATGTTATTTGTTCTGGTTTTATGGACATAATGGAGTTTTTTCTTACTTTATCAGTATATGTTGCAGCTAATAACAGGGGCACAGATTGAGACGAATAAGTTAGTGGTCCACATTCCTGTCACTGGAATTTGGGTCTTAAACTAAATAGTTACACTATATACCATAATGGGTCAGTGTTGATAAATCAGACACCTCAAACAATCTTTATTTGCTAATTTTGCAAGTGATATCTATTTTGGGGAGATCCCTTTAATAAAATGAATGACTCCATGCAAATGTGTTAGTAAAATATATTAATTTCTTATATTACTAGTTTATATTTTGCATATGATATCGCCCATTTAATGTTCAGTAGAGCTGTATGAGCATGTAAGGATACTAGTAGCCACCTGCCTGTGTTATTTCATTTTAGGCTTCGATTTTCTACTTCTGCCTAAAGAAATGGCTGTGTATTATTAATTAAACGAATTTCTTGTTGACACATGCTCAAGCCTGAAATAATAAACATTAATCATGTGTGGGCTTGTTTATAACAAAGATAATAGGATGGAGTACTTAATGTCATGACACTTAGGATGATTCACTAAAGTATATCAGTGCTAGTGAATGGACCAGGTTCTATTTCATTCAAATAAAACTGCATTTAGACACAAGAGATTACAGGTTATCAGTTTTATTAAATATGATAATCCATAATGAAGAACATTTAGCAGTTTTGTGTGCATGAAAATAAAGAGAGCTATATTGCTGAAACATGTTTCACTCTATATGTAGTTTTATCTTCCACAATGTGGACTTCTGCCGTATTGCAGAAATTCCAGTTTTTGTTTCTTCCTCTCATTTACCCTACATGTATATCAGATGGGTGTTTTATCTTTCACTTTGCCTCATTACCTTTGGAGGTTGCTCGGCCATTTAGCCAACCTTGTGCACGAAAGAGACAGTAAAAGAGCAACATAACACACATCCTCTCACTCACCACTTAGAATTTTGCCTATTTCTTACAATAATACACCTCATGGTAGAGTTCTTAGGAACATTGCCATATTTTTTGTTAATATGTCAACTTCTATCTTTTTTTCACAGCCGAAAATAAAGTTTTTGTGATTCCTATAAATCCGGTAAAATTAAATTGTGTTGTTGGGAGAGGGGGGTGGGGGGTGGAGTGTGGTTTCTGTGTTTCTTTCATGGTTCGTGTCTTTTGGCAAAATGGATCGCTCCATATAGCGAATACAAATCGGACGGTTGAATCCAGAATTTTACGACCCGGGTCGTAAAATTCTGGATTCAAGTCTGCAGACAGGCTCTCCCAAGGAAAATAGGTCAGAAGGTGAGAGGTTTGTCCGAAACACATGGATACTGCAATGTCGCATTCGGCAACTCATACCATGTATATTCAATATACATGGCTTTGTTGTTCGGGGAGAATCCCTAGGCTGTCGCTTATTCGGCACAGCCTCTATGTTGGAGTGGTTGAGAAATCTCCTCCTCCATGACTCGCAGGGGAACAGTATGGAAAGATGGAGCCGAAAGATCCCCCTTTATTTTAAGTAATTTAGTGGAGACAGCAGCACCATTTAACGTGGTCAGTCACCCATGGTGTTGTGAGCCGAGAAATTAATCTCTGGAAAAGTTTCGACCTCTTACACGGTTCAAACCTGTGACCGTTGGCACCAAGTGCTTAATTGCTAGGCCATCAGAGCTGACTATCTCGGCTTAATAGTTTCTCTGGGCCTTATATTGAACTCTGCCCGGTGTGACACACAAATCATATCTATTGTCCGCGGCTTTTCATGTTTGTAATATTGTCCGTTTGCTCGGAAAATGTGACCAGGCGAGACCGATTTTGCGACAATATGCAGGAAAATATTTGAATGATATTTGTTTATATGACTGAAATATCGAATCGAAAAGCGGGAAAATGTTCGAACATTCGAATCGAATATTAGTCCGATCCTCACCGCATATTAATAATTGACATTGTTGCTGATAAATTATTAATGAGCTACTGTGATAAGACTGTTTTTCGGGGAGAAGGCCTCCGTCCGCATTCTTTTATAATATCGGCAGTAGCCTTATCAAGGTGATATTTTCGATGGCGATTTTAAGTAGATTTCCACAAAGTTCAAACTATTTATGTGTTTCTCGGTGACGGGGGAGTTATAATTAGTTTAAATTTAAACGATTTCCAGGTTTGAAGACCGATACAAATAATCTTTCATTAAATTCAACAAGATTGTTTTGTTTTTCTTCAGACTGTCTTGTTTTATTTTAGATGATGTAATTTATACAACAATAATTTTTTTCCAGAAAGAGAATGGGTTCCTCATATCTTAAGAATCATCTTGGCTACAGTTTGACAGAGGCAGAATTTGAAGATATACCAAATCCATATTTGGAATTAAACAGCCATGTCACTATGAAGACCATCCAGGCTGGTACCCTTCTTGGTACACTTGTATTTGGACCACTAGCTGCTGTGAGGAAACAGTCAACGAGGAATTGGGCTGGCATTGTTCAGAAGGCTACAAGATTTGGACGCAATGGCATGATCATTGGTGTAGGTCTAGGTCCACTGCTGGTATATGCAAGGACTATGAAGGATCCTCAAGAGAAGATCATTGACAGAGACTTTCGCTTGCGCCACAACAGGGGTCAAGTGAGGGTTGATCGAGGAGCAATTGTTGGTGGAATTATTGGTGTTGGAGCAAACACCTTGCTGGGGAAACCGAAGTTAATTGGAGGACTAGTGGGAATAACAGCTGGTGTGATTGGCATGGCAGTTTACAACATAAATCAGAAATAACAGAATGGGAAAGTGTTTGTGCAGTTGTGTTTACCAAGATATGTATTTAGTGTAGATTGCTTTTTAGAAGTGGCTAACCCAGCTAGATGTTGGATGTAAAAAATTCTGTTATCTAGAAGCATAATATTATCTGTAATGCAGGGGATTTGATTTTTTAATAATTTTGCATACTTTTACATGAATTATCTCTCAATCTGAGATGCATGATATAGTTATGAGCTGCCTATTTGTTTCACACAAATTGCTACAGTTTCAAAGTGATATGCTTATTAATATTTTGACTGCTTTTTAGTGATTGCATAATTTCAGTGCTTTAATTATAAAATGGAAATTTAATTATGAGAAGGAATCATGGAAATACATTGTTATGTGATTTTGTTAAATATATATATATATATATATATATATATTTATTTAGACATATACACAGTTATAAATTGTCTTCCTCGTTATGTAACCAGCATCTAACTTTGTTATAAACATGGATTTCATTATGCGATTTTATATATATATATATATATATATATAAATCTACTGCAGTTATGGATGCCCAAACACAGCATCTAATGAATGTTAATGTGATTAGTTTTCAATAAATAGTTTGCCGAGACAGATACGGTTTAAAATGGTAAGATGACATCTAAATAAATTGAGCAAAGATAATGACTTATGGAATATGTAATGGCAAATCATGTCCTGCTGTTGCTTTATTAAACTTAGATGTCATTTTGTGCCAATATTTACAAATAAATTTCTACCCTTTAAACTGAGTACCGGACTCTTGGCAAGAGGTTAGCTCTGTCAGAGAGAACATGCTCGTATGTATTTTACACCAGTTAATAAAGAACTGGGTCTTGTCTAAATGAGAAAATTGTCTACCCAACACTTGGTCAAGCCGTGGTTATATTATATAGAGAAGAGTGTTTGGTAATGATTTTGGCATACTAGTGATTCATGAGCGAAGCCTGAGTCAGATGGAGATGGGGGTCTTAAATAAAACTTAGCCTTATGGTGATTATAATATTACATGAAATGCAATATGATTTCAGTGAAGGATAAGGGTGGTTTTGGAGAATATTGCTGAAACATTTCAAGTTAGGGAGTCCCAAGCAAAGCCAGTCATATTTATCTGGGGTTGAGTGAAGCTGTAAGCCATTGAAATTTTGTGATCCAAGTATGGTTCAAAAGTTGGACCATCTTACAAAATGACTTCAGTTTTTCAACTATTCAGATAATTATAATCAAGTTCATTTCTTAGTGGATGCTGTGTCTCGCATATATGTTTTTGACCATTTGTATGATATTTGCTTCTGTTTATTATAATGAAGTGAAAATGAAGAGAAGTGTGATGCATGGCATCTGTCTTCTTTAAAAAAAAAATCTGTTAAAATGAAATACCATTGTTATCATAATGTAATATTGGTTAAGTACCTATATCATACATTTTTGGACTTCGTTTGATGACTAATGATAGGGTGACCTCTGTTGTGCTGAGCCAGAAAGGATGGAGCCAGACTAAGATTGTCATACATCTAGGATGGTCTCACTGTACTCTTCAAGGTACTTTATCACGCAACCAGGTGACTGGAGAATACAAGGATGTCCTAAAGATATCAAGTGAAAGAGATGACAGGATGGGTCACCAGCAAAGATGATTGTTATCTCAGCAGCTTCTGAGTGCCTAGAGTAAATGTTTCAAGCTCTGCAGTCAAGAGATGCCTCACGGTTGCTGGGCTACATAGTCACATTTAAGAAGCCTCTAATAATAATAATAATAATGCATATTTAATAAAACACCTTACTAGCAGGAGCCATTAATGTATTATGTCTGTAAAAACCTAATAACGGATTTGAATGATGATAATTATTTATCTTATTAATATTTATCTGCGAAATGACAGATTTCTACTATACACCAGCAACCTATTCCATAAAGTGGAGGTTGTAATGCTAAATGCACAATCACTATATGACTCAAGTCGAAACACTGGTATCTGCAATAGTATATGACTGGATGACCTGAGTTTTGAGGATTACTTTCTAATGGACACCAGTTCACACAGGTATTCAGATGCTCTTTCATTGATAGATTTATAAGTTGTTAGTAAAATCTTGAAATGTGATAGTCAATGTCGTTTTTGAAGAATTGGGATGATATTATAATATGTGATATCATATTTTCAAGTATTTGTCACTATGCAACATTCGCCCAGAGACACCATGTTTTTTTATAGCTTTAGTTCTGTAATGAATATCAAGACTGGATATGGCAGGACTGGTCTGTGGTGATCAACAGTGATGATGGCATGAAGTGTGTATAGAGAAGAAGCAGAGAACTGTTGACTGGCTGATCAACTGGTAGTCCCAAATGTGAAGTTTGATTTGGGGTACTACAGGTGCCAGAGGATGGTGACTTTTATGTTACTGATTATGTTGACATTGTAGTCATGGCCGGTTGTCGAATTGATTTATGTAGGGAGATTTAGTAGTCGCCCGTTCATGCCGCTCTAAGGCTTGTGGCCGACGAATTGTGGGGTTAATGGGTGCGAAACCATAGTGCTCCTATTGATTGATGTGCGAAAGAAGTCGGTGGTCACCCTTTCCGTGCCGCTTGGGGATTTGTGGCCAGCCGGTTGTTGGGATCTCACGGGTGTAGATGTCGTAGCCGCGGGGTTTGGTTGGGTTTGTACACTATTGATGTTTTCGTGGTGTGGGTTGAATGAGTGAAAGCTTTGTTAGTGAATGTTTGTAATGGTACAGCCAAGTCAGCGGAGATTGTGATCAAGGGACATGCGAGTCTCCACTGGACAACACGCTGATTGTGCTGGGGGGGGGGGTATTTTCCCCTTTATATACCTGTTTGAATGTGTGGGAGGAGTTTTAGCTGACGGTGCTGCAGGGACAATTTCCTATAAATATCTGGATTTTAGTAGATTTTGAGAGTTTAGTTTCGATAGGAGTTTCGACGAGTGTACAGTTTTTGTACAGCTTTGAGTAGAGAAATAAAGTAGATTCTAGACCACGTGAGTTCGAAGTTGTGAAAGAGAGAACTTGGCTAAGGCCGAGGTCCGGGCCGAGCTCGCCGCGTCCCGGACCTCGGTAATTTTCAACATCCTGAGTGACTTTCTAGTAGTTTGCTCATTTACTTGGTTATAGTGAATATCACTTTACAGGATGACAATGCCCAATGTCACAATAATGACAGAATGGAAGAAGGAAATTAACATCCATTGTCTGAATTTCATTGAGAATCTCTGGGGTGATGTGAAGAGAAAACTAATTGAGGGACAACGCTCAAAGAAACATTAGAAAGCCTGAACAGGCAGTTCATGACTATTTCGATGTCACTGGCAGTGTCATATGCACATAGTTGATCCAGAGCACGCCTACCAGGATCTAGGAGTGATTACAGACCCATGAGGGACATTTCTCTCAGTGAAAATGTTTATTAAATTAAATTCTATTGTCTTGTCAAGTCCCTCATCTATTGTCAAGTCCCTCACCAATCACATAATATTATTTTATTACATGATTGTTTAAAATTATTTCAGTAAGTGTCCATGAATTTTTATAGCTAGTGACAATTTTGTGGAAAGATTAATGTATATATTATACCAGTATAACTGATAATATTGATGCGCTGTACAAACTATTCGATAGATTAACACAATGTTTTGACAACCACCGAAGTACCATGCAGCACTTAGTCAAACAATGTTGTATCTCAGACGGATTTCCCTCTCACTCATTCCACTACCTATAGAATGTCGAAGCTAAAGACCCTAAAAGGCTAATACGAATTCCTATGATGCAAGACAGCAAATGCTGCATTGTGTGTGATGCCCATTATCACTCTATGATTGTGAGGGACATATTTAGACGTTTTTTTTTACTTAGGTGAGAACAATATAGACATTACTAAACACTTGAAAGATTTTACCTTTTCATGATATTTTCATAAATCCTTAAGGTAAAATTAAGAACATGTGTACATAATGTTTCAGATGGATAATAACAACATGATTGCAAGCCGTCTTGATGTATGACTGCATAGACAGTTGTGCATATGTGATGTTTCAGGCATATTTAACAACCTGATTGCAACAGCCTTGACCTATGACTGCACAGATTGTTGATCTACTTGTATAGCATCTATTTGAACATCGTCTACTTCCGACATAACAATTTTCAGTTTCAAAAGAAAACAAAATCTGTTTTAATTTGGATAAAAAGGAAATAATCTTTTATCTACAACATAAACTATATATATATATATATATATATATATATGATAGAATAAAGAAGAGGAGACTGAATTCTGTAGTTAGTCTTTCATGGGTTAAGAGTTTGGCTTAGTGTTTGATTTGGTGGTAAATTCTATGATATGGTTGTCTAACCTCTCTGAAAATCAAATAGTGATGGATAATTGGGACTAGCAAATCTTGGATAGTTAATAAATATCAGGTGGTAATTGAGGAAAATAATAAATCTGAGTGACAAAAGAGTAAATCAAGTAAAAGTATTGTGACAAAACCGAATACAGATGTTCTATTGTCAAGTCCCTGATCAATCACATTAATTCGGGTACTATGGGGCTAAACTCTTCAGGAAATGCAAGATGCTACCAAAACAAGGTGGGTAAACATTGAAATCAAGGGCAAAATTATCATATATAATAAACTATTATAGAAATATAGTCAAAATCATGTTTAGTTTCACAATGCACATGGCCTTAATATATTGTCTATGCAATTATCATATACTTTGTTTCTTCACGATCTCAGACCAACCACTAATAAAATGGCTTGTCACACACAGATATATATATATATATAATAGAGACAGATGCCTATCAAAGTTCACTCGCTAAACACTATCATGAATGATGTCAGTTTTTCTCAGAAAGACACTACCAGTACCTTGGTGAACTTTAATACATTTAGAGATAAGGTATGTAAATGAAACACGATACTGCTGGCATATTATTATTATCTAGACTTAAGTTTGTTATTAACCGTATATTGGCAGTTACAGCTCTTTATTGTAAATGACTACTGCCAATTTATGTCTACTAACAACAAGCTACACTTCACGATGCCTTTGGTTGATGCATTGAGTTATAGAAAATGGTACACTCACCAGCTACTCTATGCCGTTTAGATTTGTCTGGTTGAAGTTGGCAGTAAATAAAGCTATTTAAAATATTTAGAACAAGAAGCAATTAAATCTTGATGCATGCATAACTTGAAAAGCAAATTTCCACATATTGTACAACTGACTGGGTGTACGATATCATCATCTTAACCAACTTAGCCTATCAGCAACGAGTTAAGGTGCCAGTTGATAGGAGTACTTAAGTAAATTAGTGGAGATATGTTATCCCTGGTTTTAACTAGGTGCTTGAGTCAATCACAAAATATTCTGTTGCAATGGATGCTGCAATTTATAAACTCTATAGTGTAATAAATGATGCGTTCTTATTGGCATTTCTCAATGGGAGAAATGCCTGACATAGAGCAAACCTCATGGGCATTATTAGCAACAGTTTATTGCTGATCAAATAACAAGATGTGCAAATCTGTTCCAAATTTTATTCATCTTAATAACAATTACAAGTAATATTATCATGAACAGACTGTATAACATAAAATGTTAAGCTATACTCCTATACCATACTGTATAAATCTGTCTTCTTAAAAATTGCATTTCTAACTAAGTAATTATACTATGAATTTAATGGACCATAAAATTCTTCATCCTTTGGTTTGTTTTCAGAACTTTGATTGAGTATTGATCACATAAAAATAACTATCTATACGGTCGACTTCGGATTAATTTATTTACAGATATTTCAGAGTTCAATGATAAGCAACGGTTTTAGATATATTCAACATGCAACAATATCTGAAAATGTACTGTAAATACTAAAGCTTCTTTCTCTCTCTCTCACACACACACGCTGCTTGTACACATGCACATAATAACATAATATAGCTAAAGATGAATAAAAACCTGTGTAAGTACAATATATTTTTTACCTAACTTATCCATCATTCACGATAATGACTACATAATCTTAATTACTTTTGGCACTTAGAGAACACACCAATTTAACAACCTCTTCTCTTGCACTCTTTTCCTCAGTAATGAGAACATCCAATGGTTGTACAAATACCAGTGATTTCACAACACAAGAATCAGATCCATCACAAAGAAATATACTACATTCAGTCACCAACTCTACAGCACATGACTTGTTATATTGTGGTACATGTATTGTGCACAGTTTACTGGATGCAAGCGATTCTATTTCACCTGAGTTCTTCATGGAAATAGCTTGTCTCAGTGCAGCATCTGTAATAAGTGAACAATGACAAAGTGAAATACAAATAATCATACCAGAAATAACTCCATCATAAGACAAATCAAGCATAAATTATTCTCACCAGCATTCATGTATCTTGTCTAGCAATTTATCACTTATGTGTTCATTCATTAACCATAGTACAAACACCCAAAATGTTTGTGTATACTTTCCATTTCCAACATTAACTTCAAGTACAGTCTGGATCTGTTATAAGGTGCCCGTATATATCTATTTTTCCCTGTCCCTATATTTATTTTGTTCCAATTGTTACAACATTATTTCTTGTAAATTTTCATGAACATTGAACTATATTTGGGAGGAGGGGGGGTGTTCAACCATTTGCTTGAATATATACATAGAAATGACCATAATGCGATATTATGGTAAATAAGTGTGCACTTAATTAATCAGCATCTGAATTATTTATAGGTTTTTTAAAATATGTACTCAGTCAGCTAGGTTGTTTTAAATAGAAATGCCACTTTTTAACATGTTTACATGGAAACCACTGCAAGAATAAGTACATTTTCCAGATGTCTAGACCCTAGCATCTGGATGCAAAAATACAGCAGTTAATGTTTATTTGATCCTGATGAAATGACTGCCACAAAGAATGTGAACAACTCATCATAAGATGCTCATACTCTAGATACAAGATCATCTACAGCAGGTCCATCTAACATAACAAGATACTCTTTGGGTATATGAATCAGTCACTGAGATGACTCAGAAATTGTTGGTTCTCGTTTGCCTACTGGACCACAAGTACTTTGATGTTTAATGTTCCATATACATGATGGCTCATCTGCCAACAGGTTCAAATGGTGAAGTGCCACTCTCATACTTGCCAAGCTTCATTCTTTTTATGACAAAGCGAATGTTACTGGTATATCTGATAGCAAAGCATGTGAGAACAAGCATTGAACACTAAATTGAGGGAAATCCCCAAAAGTCCATGAACATTCAAGAACATTCTCAATGTGGTCAGTTTGTACTGAATTGAACATGAAAAATTCTGAAGATATTCAGTTTTTACAATCCATGAAGACAGATCATGTTGCTAGCTTTGGAGATCATGATCATATTCAGAATAGATTATAACAGATCAGACATAGATCAGAATAACGTAAAATCCTGGAGAAATGCAAAGAAGAAAAATCACAAGTAGAGATGGCAGAGTAGTCTGCTACAGTAATACTTAACAAGAATTCTGATTCTGATGGCACTGAAGATAGAGTGGATCAAATAGCAGGAATCTTAACTAAGACATACCCAAGAAAGAAACATAGACAAGTGAGTAATGGTAATGTGGCTTTCATGCCACATAACATCATGCAATCCCCAAAACTAGTACTAGTTGCAACTAGAATAAAATTGACTCCATTGCAGCAGGCTGCTTTCACTGAAGCAGTTATCCAGAAAGCTGGTGGTGACACATCAAATTTGTACATCAAATGCTTTGGCTGATAAAAACATGAGAAGATTATTGGTCAGTCTGGATACAAGTCTGGAACAGACAGGAAATCTGGTGACATTATTTCAAATCTTACATTTGATTTTTACACAATTGGAACTGGGTAGACTCAATCTGCAATATGGTGTTTGACACAACCACTGGCAACACCGGCCACATATCTGTGGCATGTGTAAACTCAACAGAGCTGAGGATCTCAACTCTTTTGGTTTGACTGTTGACATTATATAGTGAAGTTATTCTAACACATCTGTTTGGTGACATAAACATCACTAGGTGTTATACTTTTCACTCATCCAAGAAAGATCTGGGACTTATTCCTACAAGACAGTGATGAAGCTCAGCACCAATTTCAGGTGTCATCTATTCCTGTGGAGGCACAATTTCTTGCACCTGATACCACTCCCGATATATTTCATGGTGTTGAGGGGAAAATGACTCATTTAACTCCAAACATGGTAACATCTTATCATATTTACCATTTAACATATAAAAGACTGACCTTATGAACCAAATGTATCAAAACATATGTTCAAACTATATGTGAACGAGCTAAAATGTAAGCCTTAAAATATTTTTGAAGCTGCCACTGGCAGTAAATTTGTTTTGCACAAAACCCACTTGCATTTATAATAATCTTGGATATGAGTAGCCAGTAATTTAAACATTAGATAAATACACCACAAGATTAACTCCTTTCAGATATTTAAAAGTGATATTTTCATGAATTCAATAAAACTACTGTAATTATAGATATTTTTGGGTGTTATTAATATCTGTAATTACAGTACTTTTTAATACTGTTCAATGTTTATTGGACTTACAATACCTAAAATTACTAGAAAATTCATAAGCTTATAAATGTGAATGTGTGTAATTATAATCTTTACAAAAGTACAAAAAATAAATGTAATCTGTATTAGGAAAATAATGAGTGTCTGTGTTAGCACGCATAAATCTGGCACCAGTAAATTTACATACAAATTAAATGATTACAAATATTTAGCTACAGGAAATCAGAAGAAAAACAGATGCAAATATTATGAAGAGATATTAAATCTTCATTGATGCTTATTGACATCACATCAAATTATCCTCACTATAAATAAAGTGGGACAAATACAATAATCCATACCTTCAGTATATAATGCCCACTTATTGGGTGCCTCTTTGTTGAAATAGCATCCATCAACTAAGCTAATGTCCAACTGTACATTCAGTCGCTCTCCTGGTCTAACTGTAACTGGATCAAGCACAAGTTTTTGGGGACAAACCATCTGATTGTCAGATTTAGTATTATCAGTGACATCCACTTTGTTTTCTCCTGGGAAGATTACAGGTAGCTGCAGTGTTCATGAGAGAAATAGTTTACTTACAAATACAAAATAATTAAACAAAACAAACACAGAAATAACTGAATAATGGTCTCAAATATAAGGGCAAAGAGTAAGGTCTGTGGCCATAATCAAATAGTTAAGATCTGTGAAGCAACAACAGCAATCAAAACTACAGAGTTAAAATGCTAAAACAAGTCCAGATATTGTTATTTATAATTTCCCAGGATATGAATGGATGGTGTTATCCATGATGTCTGATTCAAGTCCATCTACATGGTTCCCACAGCCAAGGAAATGTTATTTTCTAGGACAAAATTAACATCTTCCAGGACAAATTATATAAGATTTAAAGGTGGTAGTAATCAAGATAAGTACGAAAAAGCATATCATATTTATTCAATGTATGAGCAATTATTAACATTTTTATGGTACAGCCTCCTCCTCACCCATTCTAGCAGCCTGGTTCACCCATCTTTATTTAAATTTGAACTAATATGGGATATCAAGACTATGTACAGGTACTCGTTTTCTTCTACAGGGATACTATTTATTCATGGGATTATTTTGTTCTAAGTGGATTTTTTCCAGAACATTTCCCGATTTTGTAAAATTCAAGGATATTTACAGAACTTGAAAATTAATTTATTTTCCAGGTTTTCCAGGACGTATGGGAATTCTGATTTAGCTCACCTCAGAAAACTCCATGATGTACATATTGAGCTGTTTTATACAATGATTGTTGGTATCAGCTATGTAGATGTTGTCTCCACTTGGATGCACAGCCAGACCACCAGGTTCATTTAGTATGTCACCATCCAGTCCAGAGT
Organism: Paralvinella palmiformis; assembly: GCA_025642065.1. NCBI lineage: Eukaryota > Metazoa > Annelida > Polychaeta > Terebellida > Alvinellidae > Paralvinella > Paralvinella palmiformis. The sequence continues at coordinate 137,005 of JAODUP010000740.1, forward strand.
TGTGACCAGGTTGACCAGATCCAATAATAGTCACACAACTTCTGGTAACTGGGTTTACCATCTTTACCTGATGAGTAGATTACTTTAGATGAAAGATAAAAATCTATCACACACACACACACACACACACAGGATAATTATTAGTACACTGACACAGATCAGAAATTGTCAATCTCCTGCTAGCAGCTGCACTGGAGATATCTGATAGAATGATGTCATATGTATACAGATAGGTAGTGAAAATTGGTATTAGCTTTATCTATAGATCTGGTCAGTATTCTGAAATATTATCTGCTCACCACACATACAATTAAATGGATGAAGTGATCAACTGATAACAGTAATATTTGTGGGTTTTTTTGGTTGATGTAATAAGATTTACTTCAGACAACTTGTGTAAATATATTGAACTAAAGTAACATTATTTTAATTTTATACTTTGGTCAACATACGAGAAAATATTCTCCAATTTATTTAATTGATTACTTACATATATTTAAGAAGCACCCCTCCATCAACTAAACATATTATTTGCATCTATTGTATCCGAATATATTACTTATCTAGATCAAGTTTCAAGCTACATGTAAATATTTCCATTTTGAATCACTGTAGAAAAAAACTCTTGGCTTCCATAAATATTATCAGTGTTTTCTTCAGTGATAATTGTAAAATGTTATTTAAACGATGACATCATATTCATATGACATCAAAATTAATCCAAATTCAGCAACATGCTGATAATAAGTAAAAACGGATCAATATTGCTATGTTTCTCCAAGAAAGGTGAAAAGGATATAATTTTATCGAGGTATTTTTGTGCAGTTGGGTATTGAAGAAACCTGCCACAGTAACCAGAGATATAAATAGTATATTAGTTCTGATCTGTATTTAGAGAATGCTGAGTGGATGATTGTGGAAATGGTCCTAAACTATAGTGTCTATTTATATCTGTATTGGAGAGATACACTTTATTATCTTGACAGTACTTTTTTAAATCGTTGTTAACAAAATCTCAAACATCAATTTCACAGTCAATTCTTTAGTAATAATAAATCAACTTATACAGGAATTTTACTTAAGGCTATACAATACCAGTAGATACCTTGTGGTTATAGGAATCAGCGACAAAGAGTACACCCTGCTGTGGTACTACAGCTACTCCGAGAGGATGCTGCAACTTTGCTTTGGTTGCTTTCCCATCAACATCACCAAAAGCGAACAAATTCTGGAAAGACACAAATTTTGAACAAATAAAGACCAATTAGCAAAAATGGTCAACCTCAACTACTATATAATCATCACTGAATTTTATTTAATTAACTTTTCTTCTTTCAATATAGACCTCCATGTTGCCGCATGTTTTGCATGAACCCTCCAATAAAGTCGTGTATATAAACAAAGACTCATGTGGTATGATAAGATTTATTTACGTTTAAGGCACTCGTATTTAAACCGGTTTTCTTTATGGTAAGCCATCTAAGAAACCATGATTCTATACATTACCATAAAAGAACCAAGGAAAAGAAGAAAAAAATATACAAGAAACAATTTAAATACTTGAGTTATGTGAGTGAAACTGATTTATGCCACGATATTCACAGCACACATGACATTACATACATTGTTTCATTAGAAAAGTATGTTTCACCACAGCACCGAACGTAATGCACAATTACCAATGGATCTATATCACCACCAACAACACTCTTGACCGAACCATCTTTGAGTGACACAGCTCTGATTGTTGAACTTTCACTATCAGCTACGAACAGTGTACTGTATTCCATCTCGGATGATGTCTTCCCAATTGCAATACCCGAGGGCTGGGCAAATCCAGCAGACTGTGGGTAGTTGTTGTTTCTGTTTTCTTCTCTACCACTACCAGCAAAACGCATACATGTCCCTTTCTTGTAAAAACTGAAAATAGGTCATTAACAAAAGCAAAATAAGTTCAAAATGTTTAGTAACACACACACACACACACACACACACACAACAACAGATACAGACAGACGGACATATACATTGAACTAACCTGTCTTTAATCCACTGACTATCAGCTAAAAATAATACCCATATCTGGTGTGTGCCTGCCATAGCTATAAACAGCAAATTGGGATTGTCTTTGTCTGAAAGATTAAGCTTTTTAATGTATTGCAGATAAATAATACATACTAGTAACAAATAAGAACATTATCTATAAATGTTGAAATGTAATCTAATAAAGGGAAATGAAAACTATTAATATGAAGGTAGACATATCGTGAACTTGCAAATGGTTAAAAAATAAATACGAAGCAACAGGTGTCCGGATACATGCATAGCAGACATTCTGTTCAAACTGCTCTGTAAAGATAATTTACTTATCAGTGTTTTACAGTGAAACAAAAGCAAAGTTCATTGTAAGCAATATAGTGTGTAGTGTTATATATGGTTTCATCAAACACTGTATGGTGCTGTGTATTATCTTTTAACAAACACTGTTTTGTGTTATATACACGTAGTATCTTTCAACATTGTACTATCCAACCATTGTACTATTACTTGGACCAGGTAAATTTTATGATATATATATATATATATATATATATATATATTTTTTTAAAATAATGGTATGATAAAGTATATGGCCAAGCCAAAAAACACGAGAATGTTCAAATTATATTTTTAAAGCTAAAAATCTAGAGGAAACTGTAAAAAAATCACACCCCTCACGAAAACAATATTATTATAACACATTACTTAAATTGCACAGATTACAACCAATTAACAATTTTGTCTTCCTTCTTCAGCTGTGTATTATATTTGTGATTAAGACGATCAAACAAGTAACAATAACTCACGAAAAGGTTGTAAGTTATGGACATGTAATGGAGAAAACCACTTCCAAGAGTTATGTGAATATCTTCACGCTTTATGAATTATTACAAGGATTATGTAACCATACTAAAAAGAAGCGATAAAATAACGAAGAAAAAAATTGTCCCAGTTCCCATATAACAAATGCAACACCAATTAGTTAAAGCTGAAACAATCATAATAAGCATACCGTAAATACTCGTGGTTAAGTCATCGATTTTTGGGAGGGAAATGGGAGTTCTCAGAAGTGCCTCGACTTATACATGCATCATGTTTCCTACCAGCCAAGGAAAGATGGTTTGGGCCATCCTTGATACAAAACACTATAGGATTCAACTTCTTGCCCCAGAGATATGTGCATCACGGAACTGCTTCATGGGATTCACTATTTTCTAATATGCCATCAGTACTGATTATAATTACAAGGCCAATTATATTTTTATATACAGAATTTCCCAAACATGCCAGTCTTTACATAATAATACTTGATAGTCACGCTCCATTACCGCTGGATGATTAGCGATATAATAGAAATCACTGCTCAGAATTGTTTACTGGTAGACAGGACTGTGATAAGTTTGTTTATTAATTATATCATCAAAGTAATTATGAATGGAAATCAAAGGTAGTGATGAACAGGTTTTGATCTTTTTTGGCAAACTGTAGGAGCAAAATCTGTATCTTTAGGTAACCTAACGAGAGGTGGTCATCGGGTGGGTGAAATCCATGTGCGAGCATATTTCATAACAAATGGTCTGCAAGTCCTTCTTAAGGTGTAGTATTTCTAACAAGATGGACAGAACAGAAGATGCTGTCCATTGTGAAGATTTTCTTGGCGAAAGTGTTAATGAAACTGAGGATTTGGCGATCACAACGATGGCTATGCTGATTATTATGACGATTCTCCTGCAACACTTGAAGATCCTGGACTAGAAGCTGATGTTTACAGAATGTCAATTGGCTGATACTGTAGTGATAAAGGCTATTTAGATAAATATCTATTTACAATTTGTAACTAAATCCAATGTGTGTTTGATTATGAGTGATATAAACTGATTAATATCACTCACAAATATTGTTTCTATTGTGATGTTCATTTGTAATATATTATTAATACCTCCCATAAATATAGAATATTACATTGTTTTCTCGCTACTGCCTCTGGTGTGAGATGTACAGGTTGAAATGAAATGCAGACAAAGAAATAATGACCGAAATAGGTCATCAATTAGTATCAACCCAGGATTTCCAGAAATACACGTCTGGGATAAACTTTGTAACAAAACGTACTCAGAAATTTCTGAACTAAAATTAATTGAACATACCCCATGAAGTGATTAAATAGTATAATACAAAGTTAAACACAGACATGATACTAAATTGATGATAAATTACACACCTCTAGCTTGACTCATGACATTTTCATATACACAAGACTAAATCACTGTTACAAGAGCTAATTGTTGGTAGATATTTTATAAGATCAATTATACTCTGATCAAAATATGCATACCTACTGCAACATCCCATGGAGAGCTGATAGCTTGAGCTGTTCCCATCTGACCCCCTTCCATGTCAGTTCCCTGACAACCTGTACCTGCCACAGTAGTCACCTTATATTGCTCCAGATCAATCTATAAATAACCAGTTATCAATACATCAAAATGACATTACAATTCAAAAACAGATACTCAAATAATTAAAATTTAAAGAATGACTGTATTATTAACATCAGTCTCCTAGTTATTGTTCTGCTTTTAGGTTGTCCATGCATACAAATATCTGTATATTTCTATGTAGACGCTGTATTCATAATGTGCTTGACTTGACTTTTTGGGGGAAGGTCCTGTTGAACTGCAGCTTATTGATAAACCACACCTGAAAGCTGCTGATGAAAGGTAAACATCTACTGCCCACTGGTGTTCTCAAAATACCAAAAAGCATACACAATTGTTTCATCCAATAACCCAGATTGTCATTAATTATCTTTCAGATAGCCATATGGACAATCCTTCACTGAGTGGATTAGTGTTGTCTGTTCGGGTTTTACAAACATTTTAATCACCTTTCTTATAGCATGGTTTTCTGTATCAGCTACATATATTTCATTGTTATTTCTGAAGCAGACACCCTGCGGTGATTTAAATCGAGCAACGCTGCAGCAGCCATCTGAGAATCCTGGATCTTTTCCTCCAAAACAAACCTGTAATTAAAGATTAGTTGTTTAAATCGGGGAGACACAAGAGTACTAATTATGTGAACATTTTTTTAACTACCGTAAACTAGCAATAAAACACAACAACCGTTACCTTTATTTTGCTTGTTTTACTAGCATAATCAATTTAATCATGTGTTAGTGCCTAACATTAATGGCAACCGCATAAATCACCAAAAACAAAACAACATAAGATACATTCATAACTTATTACCTGAACAATGCCATTATGATCAGTGATAATAATACGGTGATATCCTGTATCTGCAATAGCAAGCTTCTTCCCATTAGCACTGCAGCATATTTTACCAGGAAACTGCAACACAGTTCCCTGTATGCTGTCCTTCATCAGCTTCAGTGGCACAGGATCATGTGAAACTTTGGACTTCTTCTCATAGTAGTGGATAGCCTCAGTGACAAATGTTTTCAAGGTGTCCCTGTTGCCTTCACCAGCAAGCACAAATATTGCACGCCCATAAGGATTTACTATCACCAGGGTAGGCCAACACCTTATACCTAAGGCATGCCAGAGTCTTGCCTTGGCATCATTGACAACGGGATGCAGGATGTTGTAGCGCAGTACTGCACTGATGATGTTTGCAGACAGCTTCTCATTATCAAATTTGGCAGAGTGCACACCGACAATAACCAGGCCATCAGTGTCTTTGTGTAATGATTCGAGTGCTTCTAGATCTGGCAGGACATGCATACAGTTTATACAACAGTATGTAAAGAAGTCCAACACTAAAATTTTATCTCTCAAACTGCCTCTAAATGATAGTGGTTGGTCAACATTGAACCATTCATCATCTGTAAACAAAATTAATTGAATTAAAAATAGTAACAGGCGCAACAGATAAATAAATGTTCTCACTCACACAATGTAATTCTGCACTTAAAACTGTGAAAGTTTTTATTAATGTTTTATTACCATGTCATGAACAGTTTTTCAAATCAAAGTCAACACCCTACTAATACTATAGTAGACACTTTATACTCAAGTTATATTTCCTACTGAATTGTTAAAAAAATTAAGTGGACTCTCATTTCTGTTCAACCAATTAAGTGTATTTTATTCACTAGAAATATTAAACTTCAAACTACTTTTATTAGAAGATTGGAAGTGTGTCATTTCTTGAAAAGTTTAAATCTGTTCTAAAACTCATCTGTTCCAGGTTGCTTTAACCAGTAAATGATAACATTCATTAAAATTTCCATATAAACTTGTGTACAAGTCGATCTCATATATAAGATGGGGTCAGTATATCAGCCAATATAGGCCCATACTGGAGTGTAAGCCCACTCCCCTAGATGAGTTAAGTGGGTTTATTGTGGGGTATAAGCCCAGACCCTATTTTGGATCTTTCAGTACAAACTTTCAGCTAGAGGGACATCTCAAACAAACATCCGGATTACTGTTGGATATAGATATAGCTAGTTACTGGTAACAGATAATTGGGAACTTTAAAGTAACACTGTAGAGATTCTGTGTTGTTTGAATATGCAAGATTAAGCTGTAATTGTGCTATATTGGCTAAACCTATTCATGACAGTTGTCTAAACAATTTGCACTATGCAAGACACTGTGTTTATAAGAAATACTGAAGCCACAGTACGTATGATTATATGTGTGATAAAATAGCTACGCACCATATAGCCTAAATGACATTTCACCACAATGCCACCCAAACATAGGGCCTTCACAGTGACAACAAAAGTCCAAGTTGCTGAATGGCACAGGGCACATGGTAGCAATCAATCAAACATGGAGAAAGAGTTGTTATCTATTTCTTTAATGTGTCCATTGTTGTTTTTTCATAACTAGGAACTTCAAAGTAACATGTCCAAGAAGATGGGGTCTTTCTAGGGTATAAGCCCAGTACCCTATTACTGATAATTGAACTAGTTGGGCCCCTTGGGCTTATACCTCACAATATATAGTAAGTAATTATTTAAATATGGTATATTATTAATCATATTACTATAAGGCAGTTTGAAAATACCATCATGATCTTATTCCCCTAAAGTATTTGAACCAGTCACTTATTAAAGGAGTTGAAATGAGGGAATGAAATTTTTGTCGGAAAACAATCCTTGGCACACTGGCTTAAAGTACAGGAAATGAGGGGCTACAGGAAGAATTACGTCATTGCTTTTATCATGTGGTGGGACTTTTCCTTCTTTTTGCACCCCCTAATAGTCTGCTCTGCATGTGCTACTATTCTTAAAATAATAGTAGACATAATTAGTGAAGTCAACTGCTCTTGGCATTTCCTGGACACCTGCCTGCATTCATAACATGATGCAAACTAAACCATCCCTTGAATACACCCTTTTTGTTGCCTAACATTACATTTGGGCTATTTGTCATTATAAACATCACTTGATCCAATTTAATACCAAATTTGTTGAGAGTTTTACTACTGTATGTGATCTGTAATTTCCTCTGCTTTTGGGTGGGCAGTATATTTACGCCCATTAAAATCTGTCGCTACTTCACATTTGCTTTCATTATAATACCAGACATTAATTTCTAACTGTTTCTTATCAACTGTATCAGTACTCTCATCCAAATCTAATGACAGTTCCTCATCGAATGTCTCACCGAAGGCATGTCTTATAATGTAAGATGTCTTTGTTCTACAACTTGAGAAAAACTTTGCAATCTTGAAGTCAGGGCAAAGTTCTGGTAGAAGTTTTGAAAACGTATCAGAAAATCTGAATGGTATATTGTTGTTTGCAAAGGCCACCATCCATTTTAATTCATCTTTTGTCACAACATCCTCCCTACTAAACATTTTCTGCACACTTTGTTTTCCTTTCCTTTTTGCAGTCAATATGTTTGCCATTGCCCGCATGTTGTTGCAGTCCTGTTTTGCCCATGGAGACAACAGAAAATCCACAGATACACCCCTTGCATCTTGCTTTAAAGATCCTTGATCCAGCACAACACCAGTCCTTATATTTGTCACCATTGGGATCAGTGTCTTCTTCCCATGAAGGATTGTATTTGCTTTCACTTTATCCCAATGTTGAATTCGTCAAGCAATAGATATAAATATATTTCCTGCAATAAATCATGTATTAGGAGTCATGTCCAAGGTTTTCCAAATGTTTTCTCCCCCCCCCAAAAAAAAAACAAAGGATGTGGCCCCTTTATTTTGGGATCATTTGTAAGTTTCATTGCCAAAATGTACAACTTGTGGACACACTGAGTTATGACCCCAAAATATGTGTGTCTAATTTAACCAAATGTTCAAAGTTTGATGTTAATGAGTCTGCAGAATAAAGCTTTCCCAGGTCCAGGATTCTGGGTATGAAACGTCAACAGTTAACACTGAACAGATACAGTCAGGCACATAAATGTGTATTTGTGCTATTATGCAATTAAGCTCCAATTATATATTCACATCTCTAGTTAAGAGCAGATACTTGATACAATCACTAATTTTTTTGAAACGATCATGGCAAGACTTCTATTGATAGTACTTTTATTTGCATTCACTAACCTTAATTATTTGGACACACACACATATATATTTAGTATACCCATAAAATTTTCAAATGCATTTAAACAAATAAATAATCCTTTTGAAATATACAGATTAATGTGAATAACACCATATCATGTAAATTATCAGAATATCTTTGTTGGCCTACAAGTTAAATACAATTACAACATGGTTCACTATGTGACTGAAAATTTGACAGATGGATCTGCAAATTATTATTATCCTTTGCCAGGCAATTTCATTATGAATAGAAATCTATACTAACTACCCAATATTATTATGTATCACTATAAGGTTAATCTAAATATGATTAAATGAAGACAAACCATTTCAGCTTATTGGAAACACCAATTCAAATAACAAAATATTGAAACAGATTGACAAACTATTACAGAACACTCCTGTAATAAATTCACTGGAAAACATCTAAAAATTCATACATCCTACTCTGTTATAGTGCTTCTTATCATGTAATATAAAGGCTGAAAAAAGCATAGAAAATACCTTGAACTATCCACTTAACTGGAGTTTTAATAACCTTTGTTATTAATCCTATATACTAAACATCATCATGGGTGATAATCCATGAATTTAAGTGACTTTTTACATTTGATTACTTCCGATTCGCAGCAAAATATCAAGCTGACTAAAGATTTATTTTGTTGATTTTTTATATTCTTACTTCATAATTATCAAACTAGGCACACAATTCTTCACATAACTTGTTCACAGAGTTTTTTTAAATATAAATGTCCAATATTGTGCCTGGCGATAGATAGCATATTCTCACAAAACAGCAGATTAGTATTAATCTATAATAGTTTAATATTGTATTCTTCATAAACAACAAACATAAAGTTCTTCAGTTCCAATATAAATGAAATAATTTATGATGAAATACTTTGTTGTTATAAATGCTAAAAAATTTTTTTAACTTGAATAAGACATGGCTGTTTATCCCCTATGATGATGTCGCTGGTGTTCACATTCACTTGTCCTGGGTTTATTTATCAAGTTCAAATAACCTACATGTGCCATGATATGACCCGGACTAAGGCCTAAGTCGCCAAAGGATCGAGGTTTACGTGGGCCGAGGTCTACGGTATTTTCTAGTTTAATTAAGTACAAATCTGAAATCAAATGAACAATACAAAAACACTGAAACCGGGTCCCAGATAATCTTGACCTTTTATATGGTCATTCGCATCACTGACTTATCACAGATATGTCAGAGTTATAGATAATATCAAACTAGTTAGAAGTATAGATCTAGATCTACCGCTAAGCAAAATTTAACAGCCTAGTTTAAATTTTAACTTAAGAATAAGACTCAGACTGCCTTTGGCAACCAAATTATCGCTCACCATTTTCAAACTCTGGAACTAGAATACCATCCGTATCATTTAATGCCTCAATATATTTTTTAATGTAATCCCTCTTCAACTGAGGATCCCTCTGAGATAATATTTCATTCTGAATTTCTGAACATTTTAGATGAAAATCAAGAACATCTTCAGATCCCATGACGGAATGTGTCATAGAAATGCCGAATGCAGTGTGCTGAATATCGCCATCATTCGGAAATAGGGTTTAATCATTGACCTAAATAGGGTCAATGCGTTTAATCAACGATTAGCAGCAGTCCTAGTATAGTCATTGTGAGTCAGCAAAGAACAAATTACTTTCCGATTAAAATCTGTGACAAGTGTTTTAGATTATTACAATTATTCAATAGATATCAATCAGTTTAAATCTTATTGGTTTTCAAAATTTCTTTATCTAGTATATTAACCAACAGGTCCGTATTGAGCCATGGCCGGGCACTTAGGCTTTTAGGCACTTCATCCCCCTTCCGGTACGTTCACCCCCAATACAGTTGACAACCTGAGTGAGTGAGTTAGGTCCTGACCCTGGTACGTACGGTAGGCACTAAATAAGGATTATATATATATATATATATATATATATATATATATTCATACTAATGAGAGCATAGATAAATACACATGTATATGCGTAGCTTAGGCGCAGAGTTCAAAGTGCCTTTAAGTATTGGAGCCCTAAATGGCCTAATTAAGGCGATGCATGATATAACAGTGACTCAGCAAAAAAAATTATGGCTCATATATTGTATATTCCATACGGGGCCCAACTAATTATGTAAGATCACAAACTAATAAATAACTAACTCCAGTATTCATTATGAAAATTTCATATTCAAAATATAATGAAAAATTTAAATGATTTAGTAATATTAATGTTTATGAATATTATTCAGCAGTTTTACAACACATGCAATAATAATCCTTTTATAAAATATTAATCTTAAATTATATTAATAACTAATTTTGGTCAAAAGTTTGTCACAATTAATCCCTGAATTTTAAATTAAATACTTGGGTAAATTGCTTGATATTCTGATATATTATGGCAAATCTACTTACACAATATGCGTATGAGTAATAATCCTTTTAAAAAAATATGGTACATCTTTTATATTTTTTTGAACCAATCAACATAACTGTTCATCTGATGTCAAAATAAAAAAATCTTCATATATACTATTTAAAAACTCCCTCCCCAAAAATTTGCGTTTTGTAAGAAATAAATTTTAAAATAACCCGCACTGAAACAAAAAACACCCCAATAACAGTTTTGGTTTTACTGTTAAATTTGCAAGCAAAAAAATAGTTTTTCTTGGATCTCTAAAACGGCTTAGGGAAATGGCTTTTTAACAAATTTAAAAAAAAACATTTGATGTAACAATGTTTTGGAAAAATCATGAAGTAAAATACAAACCCCGTTCCATGAAAAAATAAAATAATACTAAAATAATTGTTATAAAAAAATGCATGAAAAAATGTAAAAATTTTGTTCAGAACCAAAAATCATAAAAAATTTTAAAAATTTTAAAAAACCCGTTTTGAATCAAAAAAGAAATAAATATGTTCAATAGACTATTTAACCCTGAATTGTTTACAAAACCTTATTGCACTTTTAAAAAAATGTAAATCATGTAAAAATTTTTGGGAAAGATCCAGCTAGTATTGAGTTTAAAAATCAAGTTTAAAACCAAAGCAAATGGATTACATTTAACAAAAACCAAAAACACTTTCAAAAATAAAGTCACAAGAACTTCCATACATGGTTTTTAAATTCCATGGAAATTTTCCCATTTAACAGTAGATTCTGTCTAAATCGGAGGGTTTTTCTGGGAAAATTCGGGCTTGCCAAGCTGGAAAATCGGGAACTTATTATAAAATTCGCACAGATTGCTAATCGATCGCCGACACTAACTGCACCATTCGTCGTACCGGTCGTGATTACGCGGCAAACAAAAACGCGTCAGCTATAGCAGACACAGTTTGGACAGTTTCTGCGAGACATTACTCAGGCAAAAGTAAAAGAAATTATTCTCTACCAAGCTTGATAAAGTAAAATTTTGTGTGTTTGTTTGGGATTCGTTAAGAACCGGGAGATTCTCAGGCTCACGCCGGGAAACCGGGAGATGCAGCTCAAAACCGGGAGGTTCCTGGCGAAATCGGGAGACTTAACTTGTCTGGAACTTGTGACATAGAATGTTGTCCAGAACTAATTCAGTCAGGTGGTTTTCTTGTTATGATGCTACGATGAGGTGTTGGAACTGGATGTTTGATAGGCACTGTCGATGCTGGCCCAGGAGACATCGGCACAGCAGGTGCTGGCACATCAACTATATTAGTCCGCACTACATGGATATGGTTGTCTTCATCTGAGCTGGTACCATAATCAGAATCGTCGCCGCCAGAAGAATGTGATAGACTATCTGGTTTCCGTTAATCTAACACAGAGGGATTGCGAATCACGTTTCTGGTACAGCTGGCTTATGGTCTCTTGACAGAAATCCGATGGGCAGAAGTAAATTCCTGTGAAGAGTTCACAGTACTCCAGAGTCATCTTCCTTCTTCCCAACATATACTGGTACGTCAGGATTTGGCCGACCGGCCACAATGTATACATCATTCTCTCACTTGTCAGCTATTTTATGTTTGCCATCGCAGGCAACTCATAGGATTTGTTTAGACGAGTCCGTTGATTTTCCATATATTTGGTGTATTCCTTTTTGTGCACATCTGTCGAGCTCAATTCCAGAACGACATCTAACACTAATCTTGGCTCTCTCCCAAACTCCAACGAGTATGGTGTGTGACCAGTTGTTTCATACCGGGTGCAATTATATGCATGGACAAGCGGTGCGACCTCTACTTTCTAGTCATGTTTCCTTCCCAAATCCAGAGTACCGAGGATGTCCAACAATGTCTTGTTCACCCTACCACTCCCAGGGTTGGCAGGTTTCTGACAAGACGGTAAAAACTGCCGTTAAGCCGATGTTTTTACCGTCCGGTCAGAAATACCTTTCGGACGTCTAAAATGTCAGAAATCGCCAGAAATACGTTTCTGACATGTAAAACGTAGGAAACCCACACTTTAAAAAAAATGCTTTAAAGGCATAAAATAACTGAAAAAGACTGAGCTGCACTATTGTATTATCATATGATCTGGAATTAATTAGCTTTAGGAAAAAAAAGTTCTTGAGTTGGAAAGAACAACCAAGTGTGATTGTCATGTGTGGGTCAAGCCAATTGAATGAATATTACAACGTTGCACCGGCTTCTTTTGCCTGTTACTGAGAGTTGTATCTTGGTATGATCGTTTAATACCAGTTCTAGCAGGTGTATGGAAGATCGTTATGCAGAATATAGTATATGTGCTTGTAAAGGTTTTAGGAGCAAACTAGAACGTGGTGTTCGCTTTGTAATGTTGTCACATTACATTGCATTGATAAGTTAGATGAGTTGGAATTTGTTAATAGAACAGTTTTTATTTGCTTTCTATGTTAATTGAATGTTAATAGATTGTTGCAGATTGTTGTACAACAATGTCATGCATAATTTCAATGTGAACTGACGTAAAATAATGAACTATCCATATGTGATGAATGAATATGTTAATTAAGCATATCAAATAAATATAAATATATATAACATTCCTAATGAGTTTTTTGTTCTTTTTTCAGTAGGCCCTATAATAACCAATATCCTACATTACCAGAGGAGATTTTAGTTTCTGACAGTTTCTGACGGTTTCTGACAGTTTCTGGCGGTTTCTGACAGTTTCTGGCGGTTTCTGATATTGTCCGGTCAGAAATACCTTTTGGAATGTCCTTATTTCGTCCACATAACATGAAACAGGCAAAGATTTGATCTTCAGGACTTTATATCATCAGCTTCAACATCATTAGTAAGATACCTTATCCTTGAAAAGTTGACTAGTCTTTGGAGAAAGCTTCATTGTTACTTCATTGTCTGCTGCATTTGATGCAGTTGACCATAATGTACACTTTTCTAGGTTGAAAGACAGCTTCTGTCTGTCAAGTAAAGTACTTGAATGGTTTCAATCCTACCTAGAACAATGCTTCCAGAGAGTGTCTGTTTATGGCATTTTATCTGATATTAAAGTTTTGTTATCTGGTGTACCACAAGGTTCAGTACTTGGTCTTTTGGCTTTTGAAATGTATTCCCGGCGTACCAATTTCAGGATTTTTCTAATAACTTTTTAATTTATTAATGACTTGGCACCTGAACACCTGTGTGAACTGGTGTCCATTAGAAAGTTATCCTGACAACTCAGGTCATCCAGTCAAATACTATTGCAGGTGCCTGTGTTTCGGCTCAAGTCATACGGTGATTGTGCATTTAGTGTTGCAACACCCACTTTGTGGAATAGGCTGTGGGCAGATATTTGAAATACGTCGTCTCTTGAAAGTTCTAAAAACATACCTGTTCAAGGTTTCTTTCACAGATAAATAATAATTATCGCTTAAATCTCTTACAGAGTTTTTACAGATATATTATTTGGGGTAACATTTTACAGCGTCTTTGAATAGGTACTGCTAGTAAGGGAGCTCTATTAAATATACATTATTGTCATAATCATTAAAATATCCATGACGCTATAAAACAGGACAGTATGTTTGGTTACTTATGAGAGAATTTCTGCGAATAACGAGACCTTACTCTTAACAAGTATTGGTTGGAGACGATGATCAGGGAAAATTCATAATCAACTTCTTTAATTGAATCACTAGCTAAGTATTTACCATTGACCTTGTAAAGTTAATCTTATGTGATGCCATTTAACTGAGTGTATGAGACAAATGCATTCATAAACCTTGTTAATTTGGATGAAGGATCAGGGGCGGATCCAGTATTATTTGGGTGGGGGTGGGTCTAAACAATGTTCCGAGGAGGGGTAAGTAAGGGAGCGGTTCTGCCAGTTTCTCTGTGGAAGAAAAATGGAAATCAAATAATACTTAGATGTCTTCAGAAGGACTACAAAATGCGAATTATTGAAGTGTATACTGTGTATAAATACTGGGGGAAATAGAAACTCCTGTGACGAAAGACCCATGGTATGAGACTTGTTGATTGGTTCGGTGTCTATACAGATGGTTAGGATTATTGGACAATCATGTGGATTAACTATCGCATTAAGGCAAGTGACCACGTATACATAAAGCTCAGCACAAGAATGTCTTTCAACCCAGCGTATCTTGCACAAACTTATTGTTGAACAAGTTATTATCCTAACAGAAAAATCACAATTATACTTTGTTATACCAAGAAAAATGTATGCCAAATAATAATGCTATCAGACACACATTAATGTGTGGTTATTTAAGAATGACAAATTCGCAGTACTACTAGTAGTTATTGTGTCGTCAAATGATATATTGCATTTAAAGATGGAGGATCCCCTACTAGAGATGGGGGTGGACTTCTGAACCTCTGAGAGGTGAGGGTCCTGTCCCTGACCCTCTTTAGATCCGCCACTGAGGATGCTGTAAGTTTTTTTTCCTAACTACATGATCAATGCTTTAAACACAACATAGAATATGTTTGATGGCACCGACATCTAAATCTTGTATGTGGCTAAGATATTTGCCATGGAAAAATCACTTTCTTCTTTTAACTGGTGATTGATAAGTGGCAGCTGAATATATCTGGGCATCTCTCTCGTTTTGATATTGGAACACACGATTCATTCGCATTATAAGGCTTTACTTTTTAGAAAATATTTCATTATGCCATACTCAGTGAAGATAATATGGGGCCTCTATGTAGGCTTGTGTGTGCGAAATCAAGTTTAAATAAGTATTCTTCACCATCCTGCGGGCATTTAGGACCTCTTCTGTAGATTGTACTAGAAATCATTGGTACACCTAGATTATTCGGCTCATTCAGAATATTTAATTTGGATGTCACCAGCATCCCTGATGCTGGTTCACTTAACATGACCGTATGTTCTGATCAGAGGATATAAACTGTGTCGTTAGGTGATATTCATTTGAGCCTTTATAGAAATATCATTGATGCCCCTACCTTGACTGCCGGGCCGTATTGTACAGTGATGTACTCTGTGACTATAGATGACCACTCAGGTATCAGGTCTATGTCGTTACAAAACATATGATTACCATCCCAGATGATATAAGCTACAATTAAATAATTCACGATAATGATGTTTGGATGTCGGTTTGTGTTTCATCTTTGTTTCATCTTTGGCCTCGCTTTATTCCCCGGATGACATATTTGATGACTTGTAAAATACGGTGTTCTTAATTATTTTATGTAACCCTATTATCCACCTTACAAACAAATGTATTTCTGCTAACGCGTTTCTAGATGTACTTAAATGTACAGAGGTATCACCTATTTTTAAGAAGGGTGATACTTTGAACAAAAAGAATAATAGGCCGGTAAAGAGTTTGAAATTATTTTAATTGATCAGATGAACGTTTTACAGGAAACACTGTTTTCGTCTCATTTGTGTGGATTAAGAAAAGGTTACAGCTGCCAAAGTGTACTGCGGTGCTTTGTTGAAATTTGTAACTCTAACTTAGATAAAGGAGGACTCAGTGGCGCCCTCCTAACAGATCTTTGAACAGCTTTAGATTGTCTATTATATAAATGAATTATTTCAAAGTTATGTGCATACGCGTTTAATGCGTGCATGTTGGTAGCAAACTATTTTACAAATCATAAACAGCGCGTCAAGATTGGTGATTCACGCAGTGAATGTCTAAATCTGAATAGAGGAGTACCATAAGGCTCATTAATGGGAACTTTTTGTATAATATTTTATCGAATTATTTGTTGTATTTGATCAGTAATTTGTATGAGATATATAACTACGCAGATGATAATTCTATATGTGTCCATGGCAAAAAGGTTAACGATATTGTCTCTAAAATCGAATCTGTATCGAAGGTAATGTTTAGTGAAAATAACCTACAAACAAATCCTGATAAAAGTCAGTTCATACTTGTCACAAATGATGTCCCTTGTAATGCCGTAAATATAGATAATATCATATTACACCCATTCGGATCTGTGAAACTTTTAGGTGTTCATATTGATCGTGAGCTTAATTTTAATGGCCATGTTACTAGAATATGTCACTGCCACCCGTGTTCGAATCTCGGCGTGGGCATATCTGAAGGGTGTTTGTTGTCTTACGGCCACTTTTGTACACATAGTAGGCTAAATGGGCCGAGCGACCTCCAAAGGTAATGAGACAAAGTGAAAGACGAAACAACCTTCAGATATGCCCACGCCGGGATTCGAATACGGGTGGTAGTGATCTGTGGTCCAACACGCTACCGCTAGACCACGGAGGCGCCCATAAAATAGAGGGAGCCTTTTATCTGTGATACTTATACAAGTTGACTTGGTATTCGCAAACTGAATGAAGTTTTGAGAGTACAGTAATGCCCCGCTTTAGATCATTTCGATTGCAATTAAGCTAACCGTTTTAATATTAGTCGCTTCATGACGCCTGCCCGTTGTACAAACTGACCTTTGAGGCAGTGACAATTGGGTTATGTAGTTTATATAGTATTGCTTTGAAGAAAGATACAGCAATTAAAAATACGTATAATTAGGCTGCTTAGATAATTAATCTAAACATTCTCACTACTGCCGTGATCTGACTTTGGTGTTCTACTCCCAAACCCCACGGCTGTAGATGATACGCCTTTTGTTTTTGCTTGGCGCCTTAGGGACTGGTGAGACATTATATATGTCTCAGCAAGAAAAGTCGCCACTCTGGATTCAATCCCCTGAAGAAACGTCCAGAGTTTGAATTTACGGTTCGAGATTCTCTGTGCCTGTGCCTTATTACACCCCCCCCCCACACACACACTCGAATACAAGGTTACTAGGGATTTACAGTACTGTTTTTTAATCACTACATTTTCCTAGTGTCCGATATATGTTTATATGAATGTATATATATTTAATTACCAGGTTGTGGCTCATTAACGTGATAAATTCGTCCACATATTAAACCGTGGTTTCTTGTTGTCCGAACATTTAATCGGTTTGGGCAAGTTGCATTATATTATAGAAATTCAACTTGGAGACTGCAACACCAGTGTTGTGATGGTGTTTCTTCGATGTCCAGTGTAAAGGTTTAGTTTAGAAAATTATTTATTAATCCTCAAACACGTTCAACATATTCGCGATAAGTTGCTGTTGTATAAACCCATTTTAGATCGTACTACCTGGATATAAGTTTTGTTTGTTTTATCATCACGGAATAACATGACACACGTATATAGAAAGAAATGTATCTACTTCAACAATGGGCCAAATAATGAAAAAGTGGCTGTTCGGGATACACAGGACAAGGTGACTAGAAAGACGCAATTATTCTCACCATTTTATAACGTTTATGTGTACACCACGTCAGGATATTGCTTACAAGCTTCATGACAACAGTATTAGTAATATACTTTATGGATGGAGAGACACACACTCTAGAGCAGTCGACCTTGGGTTTTACTCCGGCATCAAGTCCTTCTAGTTGGGCATCGCCTTCTTGATAGGATACCTAACACCTTTTCATAGCTGTACACTGAGGGAAGAAGTGGCAGAAATGTACACTAGACGTCTTTGACGCTAACGACACTAACAGGATTTTTGCATAGAACAAAGTGGGTATGTTGGACGTGGGGGAGGTGTTACGTTTTATGTTATGACTTTCAAACGTGTACATTTCTTTACTTAAAAGCTGATGCATAGAGAGAACTGTGGAGAACCCCTGGGAAAAGGCCTTAAAACATCACCAATTGTTAGGTTTTCGTTTTAAGTTACCACAGGGATCCGTATTATGACCAAAGAATTACTGTATGCATACTAAACCAATTGGCGAAACTATTAAAACGGCACACTTTAAATATCATTGTTAGGCCGATGATACTCAGGTCTACATGTCTTTAAAGCCATTTCATAAATGGGATGGCATATTACTGCTGAATGTAAACTGTGGCGTCAAGTATATATATATATATATTATCTACACTTTGTTTACTGTGAACTGTGGCGTCAAATGGCCTTTTTTGTACGTGCTTCCGCCTTCTCTACATAGCTTACATACAACCCCTTCCATGTGGGCGTAACACATTTATCACGCACGAAAAGCTGATTAGCTGAGCCTCACAGCTCATATATATATATATATATATATATATATATGGAGATATAGGGTTTTGTATATATATATTCAGTTTCATGTATATACATTTATTTATTTATATGGATTATGGAGATATAGGATTTAAATTATGTATAGGTGCTGACGTGCAAAATAATGCAATGTTTTCATGAGGTAAAAACCGGAAGATTTTGTTAACTTATCAACATCGGATAATGTTTTAACTTTATAATATTTAGTATTTTATGTGTGTTTTACGGGTTTGATTCGCTTTCTTAGAAGAGGTCGTGATCCTATAAAAAGCTAAGAACCACATTGCCTATAGACT
Source organism: Paralvinella palmiformis (assembly GCA_025642065.1). Classification (NCBI taxonomy): domain Eukaryota; kingdom Metazoa; phylum Annelida; class Polychaeta; order Terebellida; family Alvinellidae; genus Paralvinella; species Paralvinella palmiformis. The sequence goes on from JAODUP010000740.1 coordinate 156,458, forward strand.
TGTAATCGACATGCGAAGGTTCATTCAGATGTAGAAATCGACTGACGTAAATATTAGCCAGTGACATAGCCAATTCCAGATCCAGGTCCCTGGTGTCTATGGTTGACATTCTATAGGTTTCTCTTAGACGAACGTGTATGGGTCGATGTTTCTTGATGCCGAATTAAATGATCCATTTCCACCTGAAAATAATTAAATAATCGTGAAATTGCTCTGTTAAGGCGAGGTATCAGTATTTGTTTAAGTTTGGTAAACGCTCATCATAGTCGTCGCCAATTTTTTCTTTTTGTTGATGGTAGACATTAAATAACTGACAAAAGACATTTTCTATAAATATCCGGCAACATATTGAAGCCATCGCACTTGATTACTTAGCGGTTACAGCGTCACGTTTCACATTGAAAATCATGGATTCTGTGAAGCGAAATCTGTATGTACATATGTTTATAAATCATCCGAAAGGATCGTTATTATAAGATAAACGCAATAAGTTATATGAAGCGCACAACGAATTCCACATTTTACATTGCATTATTCTTCGCCGTCTTATCCTGTAATATCGCCCATCCTTGTCGGGTACTTTAATTGTGTGGACTCTATTTCTCATCACATGCAGCTTCTAACAAACGGACTTGTACCTTAATTATTTTTGTTTGAGCTGCAAGGAGTAATGTAAGCAGTTTAAATGAAGAAAAACCCTTTGATTCCCCAGTACAGTCCCGACCGTGATCTCAGATACTAGAAATCCCGTACAGAAGGTTGAGCGGAACAGAATACAAATACGTCTCTCTTAAATCCGCCAGCTTTAGCGCCTTTCACGCTGTTATGGCAGTTTGTCCATCAGTGGGATTAAATTTATTCGACATCACCATTCATTTCCTTTGTCCGTCGGATTGCTAATCTATTCTTTGAGCAAAGGCTCGTCACATTGTGGAGGCATTTCAATGAGACTCCTTCGAAAACAGTATTTCGGGATGAATGGGGGGGGGGGGGGCGCGTTCACGACTTTTAGACCGATGGAGTGGTAGGCACGCAAGTGGATCAGAAGTCAGTAACATGTTAAAATGGACAGTGATGCAGACAGACACATGAACAAATAAATAAACAAACACGTATACGTATACGTGTTTCCATACCATTCCATACCATTATTCTTTCTCTCTCCCCTCACACACACACACACACACACACACACACACACACACACACACACACACACACACACACACACACACAGACATTCTATGCAACCTGATGAAGACTCTGTGCCTGTGCCTTATTATACACAGCTAAAACACACACACACACACACACACACACACACACCATTCTTCTGTTTGGACGTGATTAAACCTGTTACATTAGGGACGACCAGTGTCTCATCAGGACCAAGTAACCAGCTGTTATTGGGATCTATGTATCTGACCGGAGGGACCTAGATCTATTATCACTTTGACAGTAGGTTTAAGTTATCATACACCAACACCGTTAACATTTGCCTCCAGCCATTTTATAGAAAATAAACACGGTTTAGATTAGCAAAGGAAATGAACAGTAGCTATAGGTAAATATCACTAAGGCGAAACGTTATCCACCATTAAAACAATAAAAGTGTAGAAAACACAGAAATCACCACACACACACACACACACACACACACACACACACACACACACACACACACACACACATCACAATTGGTAAACATCAGTTCTCACACCACAAGTGACATATATTTGTTTCGATGGAACACAGATAATGGTATAATAAGTCATTTATTGTATTTTGTGTTAGTTAGTAAATAGCCTAGATATAAATAATAACAATAATAATAATAATAATAATAGCTAATAACGGTTCGATAGATTAAAAGTAGTTTAAAGATATTCACAAACGGAATGCCTACGGATGGGGAAAGACACGGTGACAAGATGAGGTAACTATGATATAAATAAATAAACTTAGATGCCACACGAATGGCTGTAGGTTATTATTAGTAGGATGTATTAGTAATGGGTGCACTATTTCTAACTGTCAAGAACGTGAAAGACGTTGTTAAGTGAATTAAGACATAATAAGCGTCAAAGAGTGGAATAAATACGTCACTGGGAACCTGAGTAATTTATTGTAATCCACGGAATGTGGCAGAAAGTGATTAATGACTGGATCGACCGTCATTTCCAAGTCGGTTCAGCAATACTGAGAAATGTGTACTGACAGACCAATAGTTTTTTTAATACATATCTGATATGTGTATGTCATATACAAACACTTAGATAGCAGTCAGATGTATTTAGACAAATCTGCTTTGTCGCAGGTAGTCCCCCCAGAGCAGTTCCTCGCATCGTTAGGCTTATTTTCCGCAGCAAAACTAAAAACGAGGTGAAGTTTATTTATTGTTTTCAAATTCAGGCGATTAAAGGAAATTAAGGTAGATGCTGCACGTGATATTTATGTTCTAGCGTTCGGAAAATAACTGGCCAGGATGTTCATATTTGATATAAAAAGTGAGAATCAGGATACCTCTAAAGGCAGAAAGAAAGTAATAAAAAATAAATTAATACACTATTTCAGTGTATATATATATTATGACAGTATTAATAAAAAAGGTTGCTGATGCGGTTCCAGGTTGGCTAATGCTCGATGATATGTACTGCTAGAAGGCGAACTGCCTGATATTGAAACGATCTAGTCAGGCTCGAGCTATATAAGGAACGGGTTTCAAAACGTGAAGTACATTCATGTAGAAATAACACTTATTAGGTGATTTGATTATTGCTAAACTAAACAAGGCAAGATTTGTAATTTACGGTATCGTTGTCTCCTTCGAAGAAGCCATTATCGCTACCGTTGTTGCTGACTGTATTCATCGTGTGCTTTATTGGGTTGATGCGTGTCAGCACACAGTCGACCATTTAGGATCGTCCCACCTTCGTCGGCTGCCACCTTACACGGGCTCTCGTAGATGTGTCTGTCGATGTCCGGATAGTTGGGAGCGACGATGACGCCATCTATCGAGTAGCCGACGTCCAGCATCGATTGTTCGCTGCGCGATAAAGTTTGAGGCGTCACGAATACGTTCTCGCCGTTGACGTTATTCGGAGCGGGGGGTGCCAGTGGCCACATCTCCCGGACGTACGTGTAGTCGGTGTTGGTGTCGTCGTTATCTGGATTAGCTTGTTTTACGGATTCGGGTGGCTCGTCGGTGTATATCGAATTCCGGTTATCGCAATGACTCTCCTTGCAGTCTTCGGGTGGAGACGGGGACGAGTTTAATTTGGTCATTGCGGCCATTATCTGAGCCCTTTCTGTCCGTTTCATCTTCCTCCTGTTTACATACACAACATCCACAATTACATCCACAACTGAACGCACTTACTGAGTTCATAAACTACAATTTTAAGTTCGCATTTAAAATATACGACACATTGATTTGGATTTTCTCTTTTTTTGGGGGTGGGGGTGGGTGGGCATGGGGGTGGGAGAGAATTAGTTTGCTGATTAACATAAGTCTAATTAACTGGCTGTAGATTTTCATAAATTAACGTCGTTCAATAAAAGTAACTTACCATTCAAGAAATATCAGAGCAACTAACATTACAATAACGCAGGCAATGATAGCTAATCCTACTATGATACCCACTGATACACCTGAAAAATGTATGGTTCATCATAAAAAGACATAGAAAAAAAGAGGCTAATTCACTGGTGAGTATATCATCTACTAAAACGAGTTTGTTTAAAGAGATAGCTAAACTATCCACCTTGATCAACATTGTTATTATTAGTATTCAAAGGAGTCAAAACACATACCGAACGGTAGAGATATGGTACCCCATTGTACCATAGACGGGGAAGGCGTCGGTTCTAAAAAAAAATAAGTCGTATATATAATTAGAAAATAAATATATCTGTTCAACAATTAGTACCAGTACTGTATCATAACCAAACAAAATGGCCATATGAGATATGTATTACGATGAATAAATCACACTATGACATTTACATCCATTCTAAAACAACTTAGAACGAGGGATTTCGCCTCTCTATCAGCATGTCTGAAAGTCGGTATCCAGCTGTTTAAAAAAGCAACACATTACGCTAATGCTACGGACTTCCGTATAGCCACCATGAAACATACAGGTAAAACTGGACCAACCTTTTCTATTATAAGGAATACATCAATGACCATTATGTGTTAATAATGAAGCAGCACGGAACGATTCGTCTTTAAACATTGGCATAATTAATATATTAATATTTTTCTTAAAAGATACAGTTACCGGTACATGACATAATTCAACATTGAAATTCTCTTAAGTGTAACATAACCCGGTAACCTTTAATAAATGCAATTAGCAACATAGGATTCCACACGCATTTATAGCTTAACCATATTAAAAGCTAATATCTATATACAAAACAAAAGACAATGAATTATTCAGTGTGTGATGACAAAGAAATGAACAGTTTTAATGTTTATTTCATTAATTAGAACCCTAACACGTAAACATATCCGTGTTTGTGTAATTTTAAATTAAGCCGATTTATTTAATTCATATTTAAAACTTGCTCCGATCTTTTACAAAATATGCAGGTTAAGTAACCTTTCAAAGAATTATTATACAATTTGTGGGTTCGTATATTGTGTTTACCTTCTAAGTTTGTAGGTGTTGACGATAACAATTAGATCGTTAGTTATAAATTAGCCGATTATCTTTTGTGACGAGACAAATTTCACATATTAATAGACAATGATGGATGTGAAGAAGTAGAAGTGACATTGTTACAGGAACATCGACGACTCGGTATGTTATCTTAAGCCGACGACATGGAAATATGAGAATCAGGAAATTAAGTAGCCGAGTCCCATATCTAATTAGATATTACTCAGCATTAAGAAACTATGTCACTGTAAGGCAGTGAAGCCATAGTAATAACTGTTTTATATAAATCTATAATAAAGTCTCAGCCAAGCCAAACAATACGCAGGATGTGTTCCCGACTCCAGACATATTGAAGGGAAGTTTTATTGTCAGGTGCTGAATATTTAATTATTATTGCCCGCTGTTTCCATTCTAATCTCTCATTGTGTGGAAATACGATGGCTGGATGACTTGAAATATTACAACTAATGGTTGGAATAGCAAGAATTAAAATTGAATTTTTTCGCTTCCGTATTTTTCATATTAATGGCATCTTCATCCAATTAAGGGAATACAAACCCTATATAATCGTTTTTGTCAAATATTTGGCATTAATATTTAGCATTAAAAGCTTTATGACATATTCTGAAAGGTAATTAATTAAGATACTATCATATATATATATATATATATATCTGAAATAATCTGTTTTTTCTCTCGAATTTGTTAAAGTAAGTGGCAGTTAATTTAGACCAGTCTTGATATTTATGTTGTCGTGACACGAATAAAAACCATTGTATAAAGAAATATCAATCTTCATAACTCTAGTGTTATTAGACTCCGAGGCGACCAGCAGAAGATTGATGTCCACTCAGCAATATGCCGGTTTTACCGATCATCCCCTAAAGAATAGATCCGTCTTATAGAGAATTTGTGGCGAATTAGCTCTCTGACTGGTTATGAGTTATCTCGGACTTTTCACATATCGGGCTGAAGGCTTGGTGCGAGTAATCCCTTGTTTCACGGTTCATGGATACCAGACGGCGCGATTGAGTTCACTGTAAATGGATCATTCAGCAGGGTTGAACATCCAGGACTGTATCGTTTACTTGGACGATAACGTCGCCCGTCTATTCTCCCACAACCCCACAATGTTTGCGAGTTTAATCCATTTAAAGGTCGAGTTTGAGTGAACATAAATATATATGGATTCGTTGGTCGTATTCAACTTAAAGGGCCGATCTTTCACTGGATGTAATCTTGTTTTAATGGACGGGCTTCTCCATATTTAAACTCACAGCTCAGTGGGCCAATCGAGATTCCTCTACACAGCTAGCTCTATGGAGACAGCGGCGAAGTGGAAAAAGACTGATTTCGTCCTACAGAGTGGACTATTGTTCTACATTGATTGTGAAATAAAAAGAAGACGAAGCGGAAGAAGAAATACACGTCTTAGCTAAAACAGAATACAACTTCTGATCTATTACTATTTGTTAAGAACGAAGAGAGTACGTGAAGTAAAGCAAACATTCCGTGAGTTTTATTCTCTCCGTATAAATGAGGATGCTAATGTAACATCGCCGTAAATCGAGTTTTTCTCAACAAACAGAGATATTAAAAATGAGCTAACGGTCCGTTGTTCGATTTAAAAACCTGTCGTTGTCTTTCTCGTTTTCATTTTCTGAATGGTAATTCCAAACAGAACATCAGACCGTTTAGCATACGATATGCATAATGGCAAAGCACTTATTAATGACGCCGTGGAGCATAATTCACGTAAAGCTTGTTGACGTATTATGTTGTACGACAATGGCCGTCAGAGATGATCCATTTGCTGAGATCAGGGAATATTTGTTCATAGCTTAGTTCTTCTAGTTCAGATCTTTATGTAATTATGATTGTTTGGTCTTCATTTGTATTTTTATATATGTAATATCCCTGACCGGGACCACCTTTATCGACACACTGCCGCCATACTTTACACCGATGCCTTTATTGTCAATATGCCAAATGTATTTTCGTTTTTATTATTAATGTTGGGGCCAAGGGGAAGACAGCTTAGGCTATCTTGGTCCTTCAATTTCCGATTGTATTGTACATGTGTTTAAATACTACATTATAACATTGTATATCTTTGTGGAAATTGAAAATATAATCTACTCTACTCTATTCTAGTCTATTCCATAGTAAATCTACGACATTAATTCAAAGAACAGTCTCACTCACTCACTCACTCACTCACTCACTCACTCACTCACTCACTCACTCACTCACTCACTCACTCACTCACTCACTCACTCACTCACTCATTCGCTCACTCGCTCACTCGCTCACTCGCTCATTCGCTCACTCACTCATCCACTCACTCGCTCACTCGCTCACTCGCTCGCTCAATGAACTTTTGTCAGTGTGGCCTCAATATTAGGTACATTTACCGAGAGGAACATTAGTCGGTCGTGGTCATGAATAACTCAGACTTAACTGAATACAAATTAAATACTACAATGAATAATCCATATGAGTCATGGCGGCTTAGCGATAAGTGTGATAGAGTAGAATCTAGGAAGACCTCAGTTCGAACTCACCCTGTGACTATTATTCGTTTTACATGCTCACTGATTGACTCGGTTATAAATGGTTAGATGGTGATATGGTATCGGGGTGTTAGTGTACTGGATATTAGTGTAGGGACGTTAGTGTACGGACGTTAATGTACATAGATGTTAGTGAACCTGACATTAGTGTACTGGATGTTAGTGCACTAGACATTAGTGTACATTGAAAATCTATGTCTAGAATTAAAATCTGACACAACGATGAGATATTTTGAATTGGCCTCAAACTGGTGATGTGGATCGTTGTGGATTAACCGCCTGCGGTTGAGAACACGAAGAACCGGTTTCAGTGTTAAATTCCTCAAGTAAATCCATTCTAGGCTACAACAATCCGGATCTTAATTCATGTCCTAGGATTTGTCGGAAACGGAAGCCAGTACAATGTCCATCTAATTGCCCAAACAATCATCTGAACACTACGGCGTGGCATATAATTACGTCAGGCATCTGTGTCTATTTACGACCCTGAACCAGACATACAAGCCAGCACCTTAGCCAATAATGGGATCAATTCCCTTAACACTGCCAATCATTGGAAAGCTAGGCGCCCATCTCGTGGAACATGTGGTTTGGTTATGTCAAGTCAATCGAGATTCAATACTGTTCTCAATACTAACTCTTTGTTGTCATGTTGTTGTTGTTGTTGCTGCTGTTGTTATTTATATTATTATTATTATTATTATTATTATTATTATTATTATTATTATTATTAACTATCATGATTATCGAAATTATGATCATCGTGATTATGATTTTTATTAACATAACGGACATAGATATGTTGATGACGTAAATGATAATAATAATAATAATGATGATGATGATGATGATTGATGAATATCATCAACAAAAGCAGCAGCAACAAAAACATAGCTTTCTCATGTATCATTTACTTAGTGGCCATCTACATAGTAGTTTAATACTAACCGGAAGTACAGTTATGACTTGGTCCAATCCACTCCGTATCTTTGCAATACCATCTCCACGTAAACGACGTGAAGTTGCAGCCAAGTAGCGCTCCATCTATATCACGTTCTATCCAGCCATTGGCAGGCGCCTCCGGCGACGGACACCCGACAGCTATCCGACATCAGAATGTGCACATTTTAACGCCATTTTGGAACATGCCCGATAATAGATTGGATGATTATGGTCATTAACAGATTTATTACCTTATAGGAAACCATTCGGTGGATTAAATCGTTTAACAAAGCGTTAATACTATCACCACTGACCTTCGTATCGGAGTAGAAAGAAGCTTTCGTCACCCACGTGAGTAGCGCTGTTGGTGACGATGCGTATTTCGACGGAGTTCGTTCTGGATAGCATCACGTGACTCTCCCGCTTGTGTCCGCCGCACACTCTGACCGTTCGATCGGCCGACCACCTCTCTGTCAGAATGGCGTACGGATACTGGCACTGGCGGTCCTGATCCAGGAAGCCATAAGGCATCACTCCGGATAGCTTAGAATAAGTTCGCCTATCGTATTCCGGAGTAGAAAAATCTATTACGGTTATGTTCACTCGTTGCCCTTGGGGAAGGGTTATCTTCCACGGGCACGTCAATGAGCCGTAGCCCCTCTCACGCGTAGTAATACTCGCAATGTAACCTGACGGAGAGCTGACATGGATGAAATGGTCGTGGGCGCAAGCCTCATTCCCTGGTGGCATTGTAACTGGCAGAATATGGTGGATTGTGGTGAAGGAAGATTATCGGCGGACGACAAAGAAACAGGACAAGAAAGTTGAAGAAGAGAAAGAATGACATAACATTTATCATGGAATTCGTCAGAATATTGGATAATCATCGAAGATTGCATTTGAGCCAACCGTGACATGTATATACTCAATTCTCGTTTCATACCTTCGCATACACAATTCAGAGACCATACGGGCGTTTATGCAACACATACACGATCACGTACAAGCCAACAGATGAACAGATATACATGTAGGCAGAGAGAGAAAAACCTATACCACCCCAGAGTGTTATAAAACTCAATTTTGTAATATTATATACCCCTAGGAGTAAACACATATTGTAAGCTAGGAATTTAACTTACTTTTAAGGCACTCGTATGAAACTAAGAAATATGTCTTAAACTCAACAGGACACGGATGAGACAGATCGAAGTCAGCGTCTGGGATCCGTATACGGCACATTCTTCTTCCAGAACATCGTCTGTCTGTGTGTCTGGTAACGTCTCCCTGACAGCCAACATGACCATAATCCTTCTGTACACAACGGCCTAATGACATCCTGCCATATAATGCTAGTTTGATGTAAATAACCTTATCTAGGTCAGGGCAGACTGCCCCAAATACCTCAGTTGGACAAACCTCTTCTGCTTCGCCTAGATAATGGAGAGTAATAAAGCATTAAATGAGGTGTGTGTGTATATATATATATATATATATATATATATATGTGTGTGTGTGTGTGTTTGTTTGTGTGTGTACGTGCGTGTGTGTGTGCGCGTGTGTGCATATGAGTGTACATGAAGTGTATTATAATACCAACAGCATCGTTTTATTATACTTATCGCGATAAATAAATAAAATTCAAATAAAGAAAAACTTGTTCATTATGAGTAACGAAGATATACCGTTAAAAACAATTTATGCTATATTTTTATGTAAATAACGAAGAAACAAATGTAAAAATATGCATGTGTCTTCAATATTTCTCCAGCTGTTCGTGACAAGGCGAAGTAATCGTAGCCACAAAAGGATATTCCTGATCTGAATCTCATATGTCGCAGCCGATTTCTGTACAACCCTTTTCGAGACCGACTGCTATCTAGGCCTGTTCGCCAGTTAGTCACCAGGGGGCTATTTTCTCCATCACCGTGAGCATAGTTCTCGAAGGTGATGGGCTCCTTCTTTTGTCTCTTGTCGTGACCAGATTTGTCATCAGCCATCATCCGTCTTTTTCCTCATTAAGCAGCCAAAATACGATGGATTTTGTCCTGTCAGCAGCACTTCTCGGGAACATGCCGGTTGAAATTGCTGTGACACCGAAATATCTATTTTCACTGTTCAACACCGGATCAGTGCAATTCGTCCCCTGCTCCGAGGCATCATTCATCTTTTTGTCCTGTTGGTTTTTTTTTTAGCAAGCTGTCACACTAACCCTGGCAGGCAGCTGGTACTACCGTCACCTCTACCGTATGTTGGCGGATGTCAATGAAGGTTCACCAGTTCTTACCGATTATATCCTTGTCTTTCATTCCCTATTCTCCAAAGAACTGAGCATCTACCGAGATGGCGCTCCTGTCTAGCTTCTCATCAATCATAAATCAAGTAAAATTTGATTTCCACATCCTGATTCTCTTTCACCTCCTTAGAAATTCTGTCAAAACATTATGACGATGCCATTTTGATTTTTCTGAAAGTCGGAATTCAATTACAATCTTCTTGCCCTCTCTTGGTCTCAATCAATATCGATTTATTTTCGTCTTCGGATAGAATAAACGCGCATTACAAAGGAGACTAGATAGACGTATGAGACGATTGTCAGAGAAGGGCATTTTTAAGTAAGAAAGAATACCTTTATTAAGGCCGGTTTCTTATTATCGATTTTGTAAAATAATTTCTTTGGCGAAATAAGTCGCGAATAGTGATCTATTCTGCGGCATATAATAGCTTTATTGATTAAAAGGCCTATGAAAACTGCACGTGTGAAATTGTAATCTAATTTAAATTTAATCTAATTAGTAACAAGTTCAGTGAACCAATTGGTACTGTGGTAGCCAGACACCTGCATAGTTATGAATATTTCCGATCATAACAATCTATATGCAGCTATTTAAATAAATTATAATTGTGTCATCAAGTATTAGCCTAATTTATCCACACTTTGGATCATATTCAACTGAATTTCCGATTACTGTAATCAATTATTTAAATGTATTCGATTACGAATACCCGTCAGTAACTATCTATGCGAGAAGAGTATTTTTGCACAGGAAACGTGTTTCAAGTTTGGGATTGATCGCCAGCATGCTCACGCATGCAATCGTGTGGGTTGGGAGGGATGAGGGGAAACAAGATAGGTCGTATGTGTTTTTATGCCCATATCTGGGTCTTTTTGAGGTCAGTCTTCTGTACTCCTGAAACTGTACTCTTGGAATGTCCAGGTAAAGCTCAATCATCTTTCTTATATTGCCTAATAATGTGCAATACATCTATATTTCTATATCACAATATTGTCAGGTGTGCTGACAGTAGTAATAGTTGTCTTGTTCCAGTTAAGGTCACACGAATTATCTGTTTCCGTGCATATAATACGCGACGTGTCTTTGATTATACGTCACTATATCCTTTATCAGCTGTCTTGGGATACAGTGATGTCTTTTCTGTTCTAATAACCCAAGAAACTGAGGTGGGGGGGGGGGGAATCCTTTCATTTTCACGATAGCCATATAATAACATTATACCAAACAAAAAAGCACGATGCTGTTCACACAAATTCTGTTTTAATTTAGACGTCAAAATGGTAATAATGAGATTGTGCCCATTCTGATTTGAAATAAAGTGATGCCACTGATATGTAAATAGCCACAACATCGAGGTGGAAATACTAACCCGGATATTAACGGATGAACGTAGCTGGGCAATGAGATTGAACAGAATTGGACGACATCCGTAGAGCGTCTACCGTTTGATGGATACCCCTCATTGATTGCCCTTTCACCCGAAACTCACCCGACCTAACCGGAAGGTGACATTTCACCCCCTCCCCCCCAGAATCGACGCCCCGTTCGGCATAACAACGGCCACCGAAGACGACATATTGGATTAGAACCCCGACAACAGATTACCGACATCAACCAACCAACTGTTAACGGGATATATCATTCTACGTACGGAGACAACTGGGTGCTCGTAGGAAAGAAAAAAAAAACGTACGCCGCGTAAAACGACTAGTAATTGTGAGCAATTTGTGACATCCTCCACGTTATCATCATCGTTATCTTCATCATCTCCACCGCTATTATCATTATCACTTACGGTGTCCTAATCAACCGACCATCGGCGGTTTGTTGTCGATAATTTTTCCGGAAGTTGTCGGCCTTATTTACTTATTCCACATAAACACGATTACGTCACGTTGGTATTAACGTTTTATATCACAATATGTCCCGTGTCTTTAGGGATGATTCAGCCTTGGTGTGTATATATATATATATATATATATATATATATATATATATGTACGGTACATAAACGCTTCGGGGTCATCTTACTCCTTTCTGTGATGCACGGACGGGCGCGTACTTCCGTCGACGCGCGCGCGCGCACACGCACACACACACACATACAGAGAGAGAGAGAGAGAGAGATAGAGTGATATATATATATATATATATATATATATATATACAGTGTTTACATACAGACCAAAGATAATATTGATCTTCCAATTACTGGCGTCAGTTACTAATATGTAGTCTTCCTATGACCTGATATGTATAATTTCAGGAGGAGGATGTTAACGATCACTGAGAGCCTCATTAAGAACCATTAGTGCGTTAGCACTACTGACCAGCGTCTTCTTTCATGTGGAATGACTAATGCTGCTATTGGAATAGCCGCAGCGAATTGCCCGTAAATGTTCGCTATGCAAACAGACACATAACATGATCTATATCAGTCTCTAGCCTACAAGTGACCATTTACCAAAACACCACACTGTACACTAGACCAAGCTATGGCAGTCCAATTATTTGCATCTCACGGACGGTATCTAATAACGATCCTTATGGTATAGCAACGTGAATTTAAAATGCCATAAATATATCATGAAAATTTCAGTAAAATCTATAGCTTTCTGTCTGTTTTAGACTAAATGCCGCTGGAAATGGGATGTCTCGTTTAAAATGAATCGGGACTGATTTGTAAAGTTATAAATACAATTAAATAAACTATTCCTCTCCAGGCTAAAGCATGGGAATGACGACTAAAGGATTGAGTGATCATAACCTATATATATATATATATATATACGCGTGTGTGTGTGTGTGTGTGTTATAAACTTACTGACAATCAAGTATCGTACATATTTTGGTGAGTAATCTTTCTTTCAAGTTCAGTACTTAAACATTTTATGATATTGGTAACTATAGTTATTACTAACATGTTCAGACGGATGACATAATCACTCTAGAGAGCGAGAGAGAGAAATAGAGAGATAGATAGATAGAGAGAGAGAGAGAGGGAGGGAGAGAGGGAGAGAGAGTGGGAGAGAGAGTGGGAGAGAGAGAGTAGGAGAGAGAGAGAGAAATGGCAGCACGGTTAACACTGATCTCGTTATGACAAGAGGCTGTCATACTCAGACATGTATTTTGGCCATTCCAGGAGTAAGAAAAAAATCAATATTTAGCCAACGCGTTATATTCTTTCACTAGATGATTCATCAGGTCCAACTGTCTGCTCAGTCGCCGCGATAATTGGACGAGGTTGATATATTTCGGGCTTGGACGAGCACACATAGTTGACGTCAGCTTAATATTGCTATCTCACTAGTATCTTGTTCGTCAAAATCCCGATTTCTTTCCCAGTTTTTGTCCTAGTAATATATTTCCCTACTTCTCTATGTTATTTGTGCAAAATACATAACAATAAAAACAAATGTGCTGTTGTTTAACAAGAAAGTGGACACTTGCTTGGTAAGTAAATATAATCTATTGATTTAATATCATTTTGAAAGGTACGAAATAAACTTATTTTATTTAAAACATTATTTATAGAATCGTATTCCTTAATTAACGATTGTTATACAATTGACATGGAATGATACGTGTGTTATATATAAATATTTGGACTGGCCACATCTGAAATATATTTATAATTATTAAATACTGTAAGATAATTGACAGACGCTTTATTTGTATGAGGTTGCTGAAGCTAGTCCAACACAGTTCATCCTGAACAGAATATTGGAATTAGATAAGTCGGAAGATTGGCTTTTCTGGTAAACATTACAATTATCACTTGGTTGCTTGTGTATAAAGTTGCTATGTTTTTCACATACGCCAGTATATACAACACACATATCCAAGAGCGACGTATAATCGTTCACTTCCTGTTGTTGCACATACACATTTTCTAACTGATTTAACTTTGGACATACAGCTTTTACTAATTAGTCATATGTACACACTGACAAGGTAAATAAGAAGGCATACACTTGATGAGATTATTACAAAACACTCTCAGTTTCTGGTCAGGGAGGAGTGAACTAATGTATAAGTGTAAATATGAAAGTAATAAGTTTGGTACTGCTCTCCCCCCTCTCTCTCTCTCTCTCTCTCTCTCTATATATATATATATATATATATATATATATATATATATACATACAAATATCCACCACAATTTAAATACATATAGCGATTGTTTTGTTTAAAATTAATGGCATATGATAAACATGTATAAATTTCTATCATTATATTTTTCCAGGTGACTCAGATTCACTCAGCTATGGCTCACAAACAAACATAGAGAGTTACTCAGCTAGAAGTTAGTGTAACTATAGCACGCTCTAAGATGTACAACCCAGTAACAAGTTAAGGGAGGACGAATCATTTGTTTATCCCCGGGTTTTCTCGATTAACCTGGAACGAAATCTGGATCAGGAATTGGCATGGTCGAGGATCATATCGTTTATGTTTGGTATTGTTACAAGCTCTGTCATTCTTTATCACGTCCATTACTGATGCACAAGAGTGGTATTCATACTGATAGCGTTTGGTTGACACCATTTCTGTAGCAGTGCCTTTCTTTATTTGGCTCTATGTAATCCATCCACCACCAGGATCACTGATATTTATTTATCTGTATTCTCTTGGAAACTTCCAGGATGTGGGGTCGAATCCAACTGATATCTTTATTTCTAGGTATTTCGTTAGGGAGTTACCACATATGTTCTAAGTGTGACCAGTGCCTAGGCCAAACACTACAGGGATATTCTGCAAGGAGTTTTTTCCCAAGAGTGCGAAGTATAAGCTGTATCAAGATCCCATACAGCGGTTGGTCGATGATTTCTTCTCGAAAAACACGTACCTACCAAAGGCTGCTTCCAGCACCTTCCACAGACAAATGGAGTCAGGATATTCGTTTATTTGTCGGCCTGTTGGGCAGACTGATCTTTCTCCCTGTTGATGATGGCATCGATTGTCTCCGCGAGAACGCGCCTAATTAGTAAAATGCCATATTTAAACTTGTGGTGTGTTCTTTACCAGTTCCTTCTATCACTCTGGAACACTGAAGTGATCACACTGAATGACGAAGCACGTAGGACGACCATGCAGCCTGTCAACAACTTGTAATCATCTGTATAGACTTAAATGAATGTCCTACACGAGGACCTTGTCCTTGTTGAGACCATAATAATTGGACTAACGATGCATCGCAACGATTTCCAACCGAGCCTCATACTTTATGCGAAGACTACTTCTGTAAACAAGGAACTCTGAGACATCCTTCATTCTGTTTCCAACATTATTAAGCTTGCAAGAACGTGAATTATGACCACGTGACTGTCCGAATTGCGAATATGCTTATTGTCGACTGCCAACGTAGTCATATTTATCTTATGTAAATGAAGTGTAATAATACTGGATTCTGATAGCTTTGTTATAATACATTAAAACATTAATACTATACCATTATTTTACAAATGGGACTTTAATTTATTAATTAAAAAAAATGTTTTTGTCACTTTTTCATGTGACCATTGGACAATCATTCTTTAGTTATTTGTTTACTGGGGAAGTGACCTACACTGAAATACGACGATGTGATAGAGGATTAGGCGAACTGTGTTATTTTATTTCGTGGTTTTATGCTATTCTTAGAGTGTTGTGGTCAGGTTTCATTGAGTGCTATACGTTCTTCGTTTGTTAATGCTATTTACTCACCGTGGGTTCGGACGACCAACTACGACGGATCTGTAATAGCTTCGTGACACGTCAGATACGTTCAGAAAATCTATAAATCATCCTATCTCCTGGACCACACTGATGCCGGACATCGAATTAATTATATCTCCAACATCGGAGCTATAACTGGCGTTGAACATGTAACAGTGGCGATGATTCGACATTTGTATTTCGCAAATGTACTCCCCTACGTTGTTAAGCCGAGGCCGGATTAGACATTTGAATTCTTTTCTTTCGTTATCATTGGAATACTAAGTGTACACAAAGCTAATAAAACAACTCCATATGTTGCTATTTGTGACATTCCTAAGCATATTTTGTGGCCAGAAATCAAGCATTTGTTACCGTAGCCAAGAGAAACAGAGAGAGAGAGAGAGAGAGATGCTATGGTTTTATCTAATGACGGGGATGCATCAGCGATAAATTATTCGTTAAGTTGTACTTGTTTTGGTATCTAGGCCTTTTCCTGGCATGTATTGTGCTGTGATTGTCTGTGTATTGTACTGTGATTGTCTGTGTAGTGTTCGCATAAGTACACCGTAATCATATGGGTGTTAGGTTAATGGTATTCTATTGCATTTACCGCTGAAGGTAGCGTTTTATCTCATATATTGACGAGTAATGGAGAACTCGGATGGATCCCTTTCTAGGCCAAATGTAAAAATCGAACTCCTTCGGGTAATTAATTAATAATACATCAGTGTATCGCTGAGATAAACTATTCTTTTCAAATTAACGCCAACAAAGTTCGTGGTGTATGCCATATTCTGGCTAACAACACAATTACTGTAAATCATATATATATATATATATATATATATATATATATGTGTGTGTGTGTGTGTGTTTCGTTTGTGTGGGTGGGTGTTTGTTTGTGTGCGTATGTACGCGCACATGTATGTGTGTGTGACTTTAAATGTGTGCTTACATGCGGAGGTTAGTGCATACAGATGTACATATGTGTTTATGCGTGGGGGGAGTGGTGGTTCGGAGCACTCGCTCAAGCGAATGTGATCCAGCCTCTGTTCACATATTCGGAGACCCCCATAAAGGTATACAAAGGTAATAGAAGCAACAGCTAGCCTCCCGTATCCATTACACATCGATGCCGAGTTACCCATCGTTATTCATCGACCGGAATTCATTCCCTTGCCTTAGTTTGCATCACGTCGCCTTCGGACATTAAAGCAAACGTTGGTCAATAAACCGTATAAGCGGAGGAAGCTGATTATCGTTCGATGGTTATAACGTAGCGAGACACCACTATCACTATTAATTCTTCATGCGGCTTACGACGATCCATTTCTAACAAGGCTATTGTTGGCTGTACGACGATTAGCCGGAAGAGTAATATCGGCGCGTGGGAAGGCTGAGGGGTGGAAGAAAGGTCCACATGTCATAAAACGACAAACCATATCAGAGGCACACCCGCCTCGGACACACCCCCTCTTCCCCTCCGGAGACTCGGCATTCTGTTGGGTTTGTAGAGAGGAATATCACGCGATTATAAGCCGGGGAGGAGAACGACATGGTTTATTTTGGAATAGGGCTTTGTTCTGACAGAAGAATCGGCACAGGATGTAGATGCTTAATTCAAAATACTGCTGGAGAATTCGATTTTCAACTACCCAATTCTGACCCAGAGATCATCGAATGGTACATAGATAGATAGACATATAGATAAATAGAAGGATAGATAAATAGATAGAAGGATATATAAATTGATATATAGATAAATAGATAAATAGAAAGAGAACGAAAGAGAGAGAGAGAGAGAGAGAGAGAGAGAGAGATTCAGAGATAGAGAGCTAAGCAGCCAGTTGCCTTCGTAATTAACTACCGAATTTGTTCACTCCGGAAGGGGAGCGTTCTGTGGTAGCAGACGACTAGCCTTTCGCTATCTTTAACCCCAAAACCTCGAAACGACAGGCAAAGATCGATACGAGGAAGAAAGATGAAGACAGCCATGTTCTCCTTTAACCCTGTTCTCTGGTACCGTCATTTATAGCGTCGTACACAGTTACCGAACGACGGAGAACGATTCCATCCAACTCGTCTAGCGGTGTTCTCTGTTCCATGTTGTTATAGCGCGAGCGGAGACCAATATTCCTTACATTTTGTTGCCATCAGTCAGAAAGGTGTCGGTAATTGTAATTTACTCGCGTCCACGACCCAGTGGAACCCGCGACATGAATTACAATCATGACCAATTCAAAGAGTTCTCGTGTTTGGTTTCGGCTCCCCTCAATGGGCGTGTTTATTTATGATGAGTGCGGCCCGGGCGGGTTCGCTTAAGCCTAATAGTATCGATCGTGTTTTGTTCATTCCCCTGGAACTTTAATACCATCTTAAGCCCGCGATCTGCCAAATTCATAAATAAATAAATGGCTCGTGTTCCGCTGGGGTTAGATGCCTCCCGGTGCGCCCGAGGAGGGAAAGCTGATGCTCGCTAACAAAGTACCATCTTGAAGCTATGATGACGTCATATGCCAGGCGTCAGGTAGCCGGCAAGTTTGTAAATAGTTTATCCGCTAATGAATCGTGCCATGGTAAAAACACGACAGGCGCGCGCGCGCCCAAACGCACGCACACGCACACGCACACACACATATACGCTCTCACGCACTTTATGAAGTTACACATTAAATGCCATATTTTTGCCTCACACACACACACACACACATTAACACACACACGTGAGTAATCTGTCCTTCACAATTAAAAATAGTGTTCAAACCTTGCGACAAGGAGCTAATAACTGAACATGCAGGTCGACAGATGGACGAACAAACAGACACATAGGGCTTCGGGTTAACGACAGCGGCTACCCAGAGAGAGTGGGCGGTTAATAGAGCTTCGACCGTAGGCTTAATTCATTGGCGCACATTGAGCTTAGTCTTATATTAGCCAGCCGTTGTTCAGGGTAGGACATGACAGATTGGAACGGACACATGATCAACGTTCTACCCATGACCAACATATACATTAGCTACCACTTTTATGAATGAATGCGCCGGTATATAATTCTGGCTGTAAGCCCACTTGTAACACACGTCCACAGTTCTCGCCGACAGATTCATAGCTGAAGAACGGTTCACGGTAAACAATGTTGATTCATCGGTTTGGTAGAGTACTTACTTCTATTAATGTCATCCCTGAATAATAGGAGTAATATTTTCACCATTTTGTGAAAGAAATGAGTCATGTGTTAAAGTTCTTGTTTATATGTAATGCAACGACATACAGCGATAGGCGGGAAGAGATGCATGCCTAGAAATACATTCGTACATACGTACATACATACATACGTCAATACGTACATACCTACATACATACTCATATATATATATATATATATATATATATAAAAACTAGGAGTATATACATACATATAACATAGCCAGCCAGCCAGCCAGACAGACAGACACACACACATAGACGAACACGTCTATCACTGACCGTATTGTTGGTCTATATCCTGATGGCTGTCACCAATCGCCAGGATCGGCAGGATGATCCAGATACATACCGAAGTATAATGCTGCATCATTGTCAACACGACGTCAGCCTGTAGATAGCGCTATCCTTGTTATAGTTTGTTGAACGATTTTCCGTTTTAGACGTGAGATAATGATGTCATAGCGTTAGCGATGTATAACAACGTCGGTAACCGATACATAACGAGTAGGCCCGTACTAGTGAAAAAAGGGCAACGGCATTCATCGTAGATGGTCCATGAAGGATGCCAACATTCCTCCAGGCGTCCGCTTGGTCATCAATCAGCCAGACTGTTGTGCCATTCACGCCGCCGAGACAAGGCGATCTTGCCTAACGAGTAACATTCGATTATTGGCTCGTCGGACCTCAGCCTTCGGCATGTCGGTGGCTCGGTAGTCTGGCCAACAAATCCCTATCAGAACCGAGCAATCTTAGCCAAGCCGGGGCACCTCCAACGGCAACGGACCGCTCGCTCAATCGTATCGCCGAGCTTTAAATGACGAAACGGGCTTCTGGATATCTGGATACGATCAGTCTCGGTCCGTCTTGAACGTGGCCGTCATACGAGCGCCGTATGCGGCATCACTCAGTCTGTGGCCGTCGGAGAGCTGACAAGAGCAAAGCGTCGTCATCGAGCAAGATGAATACCTTTCCGCTTTGCTCTGTGATGGAGGCAAACGGAAACGTTTTAATCTTCGTAGCTTGGCCGACGCCGGCAAAGCAATATGAGCTTATGGTCGGCCGGAGCAAGGAGGACGCAGATGGTTCTCCGGCGATACAGTAACTGAGCGGGGGTAGAGGGTTGACCCACCAAAACCAGCCCAGGCAGCGGCACGACGGGCATTGGTTAGCCTTGCCGCACCATTGACAAGCTAACAACTCTCTATGGCCCACTGAGGACAAGTTTAAACTGGATTAGAAGCTCGCCTTGTCCTTCTTTCTCTCGCTGAAGTCAGACTCCACCCCTTCTACAATGGTACCAACAACGAGGAATTACCAGTACATGTTTACATATTGTACAGTTCGGTAAGATGGCTAGGTGTTGGTATTCATGAGTGCTTTGCCGTCTCCAGGCGAGCATTTCTTTGATTAATTCATTAATTTGTTTGCGTATTGGAACGATGATTGGCTCACAGGAGATACCCCACGCCAACAGCTTAATTTACAAAAAGCGAGTTGGCGCTTGACTGTGTTTTTTGTGCTTCTTTGTCGCAAATGAGATTAATCTGTCATAGTGCAACAATGTAGCCTTCCTGGCCATACATTAATGATTACCGTATGAAAAATGAACTATTTAAGGGTCTAGAAACACTGCATCGCATCTCGAGCGGTGGCATTGGACACAGCTCGTGTGGTTGGTGTGTTTTATATAACAAGTTTAATTGTATATATAATTCACCTTAGTTATTTGGGGGAATATAATTATCTTTCCTAGGTCCAGTTATGTCCAGTTTGTACTATGACATTCAAGATTAGCTCTAATCTGCTTGTCATAAATAACATTTAAGAACTACAATAGTTAGAATAGCATAAATTAGGTCAGGTTTGAAAATAATTCAAACAGTACGGAAGCTATGACGCGATAATACGGTCTGCTTCAGCGCAGATGTCAGTCTTTTAATAGCAATTAAGCTAAATGGTTTTAATAGTAGTCGCTTCGTGACGCCTGCCCGTTGTAAAAACTGATCTTTGAAGACAGTGACAATTGGGTTATATGGTTTATATAATATTGCTTTGAAGAAAGATACAGCAATTAAAAAATAGCTATAAATAGGGCTGCTTAGATAATTAATCTAAACATTCTCACTACTGCCGTGATCTGACTTGGGTGTTCTACTCCCAAACTCCACGGCTGTAGGTGATTCGCTTTTTGTTTTTGCTTGGCGGCTTAGGGACTGGTGAGACATTACACATGTCTCAGCAAGAAAAGTCGCCACTCTGGATTCAGTCCCCTGAAGAAACGTCCAGAGTTTGAATTCACGGTTCGAGATTCTCTGTGCCTGTGCCTTATTATACACAGCTAAAACACACACACACACACACACACACACACAGACACACACACACACAGACACAGACACACACACACACACACACACACACACACACACACACACACACACACACACACACACATACAAAACCACACACACACACACACACACACAACACACACAACACACACACACACACACACACACACGCACACACACACATTGCCTGTGCCAGACACCATACCTACTTCGATCAAGATTTCGTATTAAACCAATGTAAGAACGTTATGTCATTATTACAACATATTTTACTCTATTAGCTTTGCTATGTGTTAAGTAGAATCTATATTGTTATCCTCTTGTGTGGTCTGGTGGAACGTCCTATTATTCACAAAATGCTGTTTGATGGATTTATACTCCTGGAGGCGTTTGCTACTCCGGCTGACATCTCCATGGGTATTAAGCTGCGGGCATTATTTTTCCCACATTAGGAGTAATTAGGTTACACTCGCATAGGAAAATTGTTGAATGTATAGCTATTATAATCCCAACGTGTCATTCGCAGTATCGAAGATTTGCCTGAAATCCGCTGTTCTCGACCATGGGTCAAATAGACTAACTGCATATACTCAGGGACACTAAATTAGGGGTGGATGAACGTTCACAAAGTGATGTAAGGGAAACGTATGAGGATTAGCTGTTAGGTTTGAGTAAATCATAGTATTTACTCAGGATCTTTGGTTCTAGTCCGGTAATAATCTATTGTGTAGTATTGCTATTTAGTTATATTAGCTAATTCATTTCACTGGTTCCATATGTAGGTAGTGTCCATCTTATCATCTGCTCAACAAACTGTGATGTTGCTTAACGCGCAGAGGGCCTATAGAAGGTCTAACTCAGGTTAGAAAACAACTTACGATTTCAGACCTATCGGACATCAATCAATACGGTTCATATAGGTAGGGTTTATTTGGTTATTCGACCACAGAATAAAGCTGAGGTCAGCATCTGGAGTGTTGAAATATTCTATGTAATAATTTCTGTTGAAGTACAGAAAATTAGTACTGAATGTAAAACGTGGCGTAAAACCAGTTATCTTATGTATGTGGGAATTCAACATTGAAACGCACGCAAATGTGGTTTACCGCAAGCTGTAGTGTCGAATGGTATTTTTTGTACGTAGCCTGCATGTTGACCTTTCCCTATTGGCGTGACATAGTTGTTGTGTACGAAAAGCGGATTAACTCAAGCCCACAGGCTGATGAGTAGCCTGTACACACGTATAGGTCTCCGTATATATGCATAGATATGTGGAGATGTAGAACATTTTATGTTAAGATTGATGTATGTATAGTTTTATTTATATATAGATTTATGGAGGTATAGATCTCAAATGGTGTTTAGATGTTGATGTTCTGAGCCTTTGCCACACACACACACACACACACACACACACACACACACACACGTTTTGGAGTGACACATTATATACCCCATTTTTGCCATAAATGGATACAGGGAAAGTGTACAATATTTATTGCCATACGACTCGGTTTCCTAGACTGTTTTATTTATAATATAATAATAGTGTTCCATATTATTAACCTCCGTCGTATGCGTACGTACAGTTCAATACAATCAAGGCTATGAAATTCAAGACTAGTTTTAGTCTGCATGTCATCGATAGCATTATAATCTGTTGTACATAATAGTATTTGCAGCATATTTTAACAATGGTAACATATAAATTTGCCTTCCAACCAAACCATAACGATTTGCTTGACTGCAAATACACTTTTCAGATAGCAACTAATTTTAGTTTTAAGATGTCTATGATTTTTAAATTAGAGCGTTGAAGAAAATCATAGCAATCAACAGATGACAATAAATACAGATTATTCAGATTTTAAATTAGACAGTTTCCTGTGCTTAAGCGTCATGTTGGTGCAGGTGATTTTCCCTTTGGCATGTTTGTTAAACGGAGATTTAATGATTAATCACTAAACATTTCAACATGCAAAATCACTCTAGCGTACTCAGTTATCTGATGAATCGTTCGGCTGTAGCATTTACGATTTACTCTCTCCTGCACGCACGCACACACACATGCATGCACACATACACGCACGCACGCACACACGCACGCACGCACACACACAATTAATTAATATCAGCTGAAATCGACCTAGCAGAATCCCATGAGAGTTAAACCATCTGTACATCCACATGTCACTAGAGCGATAAATATCCGAAGCAAACCAAATTCAATAGAACTAATCTGGTAATTATGTTAATGACATAAAAACTCTAATGCCGTATATATACAACTAACTGAGGGATACATTGGTCTAGTTATGGAATGTTCAAAGTTAAAACTTAAATCAGGCCTTTTCCGTTTTGTGAATTAATTATTACATAACAAAGCAGACTGTCTTCCAAAATATTGTTAACTCAGAGATTCTTTGCTTTTAAAACCTTTTCTCAAAACAAAGTTAAAAACACACAATGAATGGATTCTCTTCCAGCACCTTATTACGGGGTGTATGATTAGCAGAAGAGTACTCTAAGTCAATGATGGAACATCTTACCGAGACTGATATCAAACAGTTGCTGAAATGGTAATTTCATGCTTTCTATACAGTTAATCCTGTGTCCAAATGGCTTGTGAAAGAGTGTCAGGATGTTCTGGGAAGCTTAATTACAAAGGAATTTAATAAATAATATTATCATTGGATGTATTACCAAGATCTATGAAAGTTGCATTTGTAAAACCATTAATGAAAAAAACCCCGGTCTACAATATTCTAAGCAATTACAGACCTATTTAAAATTTAAGATTTTTATTTAAAATTCTGGAAAGGACAATTTTCCATCAAAACAAATATTTATTTAATAATAACCTGAGAGAATCACGACAGATTGCATATATAAAGGTGGTCACCGCATTGAAACAGCCTTAGTTCTGGTGAAAATGATATGATGTCACTTGATCAAGGTAAGCTAGTAATACTCATTCGTTTGGCTATGTCTGTTGCATTTGATACAGTTCTCCATAATATACATTTATCTACGTTGAAAGACAGATTTGACCTATCAGGTAAAACGTTTGAATGATTTAAGTCCTATTTAGAACAACAATGATGTGACATTGTTATTTGGTATACCACAGGATTTTATTATTTGAGTTTTAGCTTGTACAATGTACACATGTCCTTCTGGGAACACTTGTATGCCGATGACACACATCGAATATATCATCGGATTCAATGAGTTAAAAGTCCCATCTTCTTTAAGTTTAGAACATTATAATGCTGCTATTCGACTGAAGATGACCCAAATACCTGAATGATGATAAAACAAATATTATCTACTTGGCTCCATGGCATTATTCAAAATCACTAGAGACATCGGAATTACGAATTGGTGCATCTTTTATTATCCATAATGAGTAGGTAAATGTCATGGGGTTATTTTTGAAGGATGTATTAATATGTATTAACACGTTACATCAGTATGACGATTTGCCTATTACAATATTAAGAACATCCACTTTCTATGAGTATTATTGACACAAGAAACATTTGTTACTATAGTCCATGGCTTTGTTATATTTCATGTAGATTGCCCTAACTCCAATGTTACATGTCATATCTAACCAACATCATTTGCCTTCAGCGAATACAGAATTGTGCTGCCGCCATAAGACAAATACTTGAAAATATGATCGTATTTAAAGAATTTCATTGAGTGAGTGGTTCTGTTTTGTTGAAAGGTGCATTCAATTATTATCAGATGAGGATGTTTTTGAAATATGTAAAAGCTGAAAATATGTATCCTGTTGCGTTGGATATGCCATAGATTCATATATATATATATATATTGTGCGTGTGTGTGTGCGTGTGTGTGTGTGTGTGTGTCAAACAAAATAGGTTATTTGCAATACAAATAAATCATATAAACATTTCCAGGTGTACAGTACTCGATATCAATTTACATTAGATAGTAATGATAGTGATTTGATTATGGTAACACAACAATAATTACAATAAGCGAGACTCAATAACAATCTGGGTAGCCAAGGATAACTTATCAGGCAACAAAGCCCACAAAATCAACGGAAAAGCAGCCCAACTCAATTGACGCCGATAGTAAAAGACTCATAAAGAACTAAAACTACAGAAACAAATACGACTTCGCAGCCTCATCAGATTCTCTACAAATGTCTGATTTAAACAGAATTACTAGGACCTGGTTTAATCGCGATAGTAACAATATATCTAGAACAAATAATGTCACACTTTTTCGTTTTGTGGACATAAGTATGTCTGGTTTTCAACTACGGCACATATCTGTCATTGCTACCCCAGATCAGTCAATCAACATCCCGGTACCTACAATATACTGGTGATGTAAGGCGCGGGCATTAATTTGTTCTGATACTACTGTAATCACAAACACACCAGCACATTCTGGCTATTTGTTTAATCCAACTCGTATTAGATGATGATGATTGATGTTTTACGGCCAATTTTGTGTACATGATATCCAACTCGTATTAGAGATGAAGGCTTTATTTTATTTTTGCTTAGATATTCCTAAACGTGCCTTGACTATGGGATTGTTCAATCTCTGTATTAGGTACGCCACTGAGCTCGATTCTCTTCGAGAATATTGGTGCAATAGAAGTTTATTATTATTATTATTATTATTATCATCCAAATTCTTCAAAATTACACTGGCTACAACTTATAAACTCAAACTTGACATCTAAATAGTACATGTACGAACTCTTGCCTATTACGAAGTCATCACGAAAACTCGTTATCCAGTCAGGTAATATTTCTCGGCTCAAGTCACTTCACTATTATGTATTTAGGGTAATATCCTTAATTTTATGGCACACGTTGCCGTTTAATATTAGAAATGTGTCGTTTCTTGAAACGTTTAAATCCTTCCCAAAAGCTCACCTGTTCAAGGTAATTTTTATTGACAACTATTCTTCATCATTTTACATATATCGTATTTGTCTACTGTGTACTGATTATATCCAACTGAATGCTTCATCTTTCTTTAGAGAATAGATGAAGTTTGCTGAGTCTCTCACTGTCTAAATCGATATTTACTGTGACAGCCAGAGGGATGCTGACATCAAATAACTGACTGACATCCTCTAGTCGACCAATCTCATTCATAATTTGCAATAACTCGCCTTTAGACACAATCGCAGGTTGAATCGTGTTTTTTTTAATCTCAGGGGTTATATGTGACTTGAATCTTTTCCTGAATAAAATTGATATATTTAGACGAAAACCATATAATTTATCCAAAAGTAAAATTTGATATATATATATATATTTTATATATATATATATATATATATATATTTTTTTAAAAATATATATATAGGCTCAATAAAATGCAATTCTTGCTGATCAAAAAGTCTCGTTTATTGCATTGGTTCGAGAAGATTATCTTGATTTTTATGGTAATAATTGGCTGATATTTACTAAACGAACTTTGGGTAAAGATAATAACGCGATGATAAGATAAAAAATATGCACGATTATCACGAGACTGTTATCAGAATTATGAAAAATGTACTTTCATATTTTTCAGACTCTCTAACAACTAATTAATCAGACAAAATATGAATAACTGTTTCAATATAGTAATCATACACTTTCTGTTTCTCGCAACCCACCTATTATAGTTAGCCAATCTTTAGATAATGGATACATTTTAGTTTCTTAATAACAGATGCTGAAAAACCGACAAATGCTCTCTTTGCAGCTGACCTTATGTCTAAATAAATTGCCAAGGATTATCAATACGTTCTGATCAGTCCCATTACATAGATAGTTAATCTTTCATTATCTATGGGTACCTTATTAAGATATGTGAGAGTTGCCTTTATAGAACCATTAATAAATTAACTCTAGTTTGTATTGCTATTTTCTAAATAAATAACGGCTAATCGCTTCTCGTCTAAACAAATATTTATTGAATAATAATCATCATAGCGAATCATGATAGTCTGTACATAAAATTGGCTACATCAGTGAAACTATCTTCGGATGAAGTGTTGGTAAATAATTTCATTTAATTAAGTTAAGCCCATGTTCTTTTACTAGCACTGTCAACAGGCTCCCCTCAGACAGTAATTCAAAATCATAGTTTCTCCAATTCAATGTTATCGTACGTGTCTCAGTCTATGCTCAAGTTACATAGAATTTGTTAACTTCGTTCAATAGGTTACTTGTTGTAGTTGCCCGAAGTGTGACATCTTTTTAAAACCTAAAATACTTTCTCAATACTGATATTTTACTTCTTTGAATAAATGATATCCATTGCTTAATACAGGAAACTGGAATTTAGACCACACATTCTGAGTTTTTCTATTTACAGCACCATGGTATTTCCCAGGAATAGTACAATATATATATATATATATATATATATATATATATACAAACTAAATGTTTAGTAGCATCATACTTTATAATGTATCTATGCATTAGAATGTTATGCAATGATTTCTGTTATCTAACAATAATACTTCATTTGAAATTCAACAAAACTACTTAGAAATAGTCCGCGAACACTTTATTTAATAATTACTTCAATGTTGAACTACAAATTTAATATTTAGTAGGGTAACCACGTAGTGGGACAACATGTCTAGCTCGTCGGTGTATGGAGCTGTACAGCTTGTGCAGATAATCTGGTGTGATATCTCCCCATGCTCTAAACGGGCACAGTATCAATTCTAATTTTGCTGAAGGGCGATTTCTCATGGCCCTATTCTACAACATACTCCAGATATTCTCGATTATGTTGAGGTCAGATGACTGAGCTGGCCACTGGATCACCTGGATATCATGTTCATCTAACCAGCTCTGCACATCATGCGCTGTGTGTACTGGTGCGTTGTTGTATTGGAATCTAAATGGGATCATTGCATACCCAAACATATTCCCAATGAAATCCAGTAGTGTTTGATCCAAAATGTCAATTAAACATCAGTAACTTTCATAGTACCATCCAAGATGATTAATTCTCCAACTCCATGGTAAGAAACACACCATTAAAGAGATAGAACATCTCCTGTTAAATCGTGCAATGTTTTATGGCTCCATTTTTGTCCCATTCTCCCGTCATACCCTTATCACCAATCATTACACCCGCTTCATGCTTCATGTTTGACTTCGCTTCATTACCCTTGGAGGTCGTTCGCCCCATTTAGCCTACACTGTGCACAAAAGTGGCTGCAAAACACCAATCATCATCATCATTATCTTGACCCATCATTAAAGCTAAAATTGAATCTCGATTCTTCCTAAAAGACAATTCTGTTAGTTATCTTGTATATTCCATTGTGTAACTGTGGTACACTACCAGATTCTAGCACGTCTATTTTTCGGATCAATGAGTGATTTCCTTCTGATAACTCTAATGTACCGAGACCCACTATGAATCCTTCTCCTGGCACTTTGCCTATCCGGCCATTCCACATGCGGTTAACAGTACCACAAGGACATGAATCGTTTCAGAGTCCTGTCTTCCCGGAGTGTGGTTTTCTTTGGGCGTCCAGATCAAGCCCCCCCCCCCCCAGCACAACTACCAGTCTGTATCAACCTCTGCCACGCCCTAGAAATAGTTCTTCGGCTGATATTCATCTGTATGGCGATCCAGTTGACCATTACTCCAGCCAACCGCATGCTGGTCATCTTCCATCTCAGCTCTGCCGTCAGGTCTCTTCCGTGCCTCATCATAAATTAGTACAGACATAATGCTTATTCCAGTCAGTTATGTGTACAAACCACATTCAAGTTATGATGTTTTTTTCTCCATTTTAATGAAGCTATTGCCAATTTTCTGTGGAGCTTTTTCCTGGTTATATCGGTAAAACATTTCGATGGGACTAAACTTTTGATAGGGATCTGTATATATATATATATATATATATATATATATATATATATATATATATATATATATATATATAGAAAGAGAGATAAATCCAGAGCCCAATATTAACATAAATCATTGAAGGTTGCAAAGATCAGTGGACAGAGTTATATAATGATCTATTTCATTTACTGATGACTTGTATCGCATATTTAACAATGAAATGCAACTTATCCAAAAAGTAGGGCTTGCTTTGTTACTCTGATTTGTCAAGAAGTTAATTTATATACGAGGCCATTTTCTGAGAGGTTGCAACTAATTAATCAAAACAGGATAAATTAACACTGAAGATACTGGTTAGTAGTTCATGACTAAATAGTTAACTGTGATATATATATATATATATATATATATATATATATATATATATATATATATATATATATATTTTATTCAATCCGGTGTGAAAAGATTAGACCATATCGCGATTTACACTTACTTTAAATATAAAAGTATATGGATATCTAACTATATTACAAAAGTTTTCATATAATCTTTCACGATTCGTTCACCATTATTATTTTAAGGATATAGCTATATTTCATGATGTAATTAAGTAAATACAATTTCCTTTATCGAAAAATCCACTGATTTATTTATGCAATGATAGACAGAGAAGCATGTACCACCCGAATCACTTACTGAGATTAATATTGCTTGGCTTTTCAATAACACAATGTTCTCTGTTTAGCGTGAAGAATTATGTAATATAAAGTTTGTTGATGTACTGCCGAGACATATTATACCACTAGATTTAATGAGAAATGGTATTTATATTATGATATTCTACCAGACCAGTAATAAACACTGTAAAACAGTTCCTAGAATTATTATTATTATTATTATTATTATTTTTATTATTATTACCTGTCATCTTCATATAACGCATATTCAAATATAAAACATTTTGCATAAGACTGCATAAAACAGATAAATAGCTATGATCGGAAGTTATAAAGAAAGTAATAGCAACAACATCGAATAGAATCGTAATAGCTTTAATTAGTGTGGATGTTCTTATTACCATACAATCTACGAATCAAATCCTTATTAATGAGAAACATATGATATAATACAACAAATAAACAAATGGCAAAAGAAGCAATATATTAAAAGACAGAAATATTATATGTATTGATAATAGTATCGTGATTGTGAT
Organism: Paralvinella palmiformis; assembly: GCA_025642065.1. Classification (NCBI taxonomy): domain Eukaryota; kingdom Metazoa; phylum Annelida; class Polychaeta; order Terebellida; family Alvinellidae; genus Paralvinella; species Paralvinella palmiformis. The sequence goes on from JAODUP010000740.1 coordinate 187,283, forward strand.
TTAATTAAATATTCAAATAAGCCCACCCTAGTCATTTCCTTGACGTGGTGAAGGGGATTGCATGTTTCAGTGACCCCCCCCCCCCAGAGAGCTATGGTAACAGGAACTTTGGCTTCTTTTAGGGAGAACCACACTGGAATAGTCAATAAACATAGGCTAGAATGATTTGGTTTAAGGGTGAAGCAACCCTAACAGAAACCTCGAGTGTTGAAGTTTGATGTATATGACGGCATGACGTACTGTGGGCAGGCCACAATACCATGCATCAACAACTATTAGAAGGGAACTAAAAGAAAAGAAGAAAAAAATACTCGGATAATATAATGAAGAGTACGAATCATCCGTTGTCAAATAAAACATATTTCTACTGGTATTTTATATATGTAGTGCTTGCATTTGTATAAATCCCAGTGGAGTAATTACTTAAACTTTAAAAAAAAATCCAGTTGTGAGAGTACATTTTTAAAGACTGACATTATCGTCGATTAATGAAACTAATGACCTAGAGTATTTTATATATTTATATTAAAAAAATTACCTTCATACCACACATCATTTTACTCTCTTGATGTGTTTAAAACATATCCAATTTCCAGATACTTCAAGATGCGTATAAGATGACTTGTTAGATAATAGTTTTGTAACATAATATGAACCTCACCAAGAAATATAAATAATGTCATTTGTACAACATAATAACACGATAAAAAATAATATTAATATATTTATTGATTATATGACTTAATCCAAGAACGCTAACCCTGACAGTATTTGACATATTTACTACAATGATATCAAGAATATCAGATGAATAAATGGAGAAATTGTGAATCATGACTAGCATCAATACCAAACGGTTAATTGGGCATTTAACTGAATTAAATTATTAGGTAGATTTTTATAAAACTATGATATATATATATATATATATATATATATATATATATATATATATATATATATATATATACTCATGAATCCCTGTCTGTGTTATTATGTTTCATTAATTAAAATCTGAAACTGTGGATTAACACATTTAGGTAATAAATCCACTTTGTCAGGTCTATCTATTTTCCTGGTCGGGTAACAGTTCCACTGAAACTGTTATGTTGTTAGCCGTGCAATGGCATACCTTTCATCCTGATCGGCTGACAATTTGGCGACGCCGGTAGTGTACATGGCACAATTTTGTGGTGTGATCAACTGAAACTGTTGAGTTGGTTGGCACGCCGAAACCCCATAAAAGGCATAACCTTTCGCCCCGATCAAACATCAACTTGTTGACAACGAAGCTATCGGACCTATTTACGTATGGTTGATATAGGTATGGTTTGTTTAGCTATTCGAACCCCGAATGGAACTGGGATCAGCATCTGTGGTATCGAAATGACTTTATGTGTAGGTTATGTAAACTGTGGTGTCAAAGTATTTATTCTGTATGTATGTTTTGATGTTCTGAGCCAGTGCTACCATATATATATATATATATATATATATATATATATATATATATATATATGTGTGTGTGTGTGTATGTATCCTACAAAACACACTGCCAATGCCAGACATTAGTCCTATTTCGATCCAGATTCCTTATTATCCCAGTGTAAGAAAGTTATGTCGTTAATATCACATGTTTTACTGTGTCAGCTTTGCTATGTATATTATAGAATCTGCATTGTTGTCCCTTTGTGTGGTCCTGTAAAAGGATCTTCTGTTAAATCATACAATACTGTTTGATGGATTTATACCCCTGGAGTCGTTTGTTACTCCGGCAGGCATCTCCATGGGTATTAAGCTGCGGACAGTTTTTCCCCATATTATGAGTAATTAGGTTACACTGATAGGAAAATTGTTGAATGTATAGCTATTATTATCTCGACGTGTCATCCGCTGTTCTCGACCATGGGTCAAATCGATCAAGCATGTAGGCGCTTTAATTTAGATCCCACCACACCTAACTGCATATATTTAGGGAGGCTAAATTAGGCGTGGATGGACGTTCAGGAAGTGATGAACGGAAACGTATGAGGATTAGCTGTTAGGTTCGAGTAAATCATAGTATTTACTAAGGTTTGAGACGATATTTATATATAAGATATTATAAGAATATTGTGACATTTATATAGCGCCCTATCCAGCTATATAGCTGCTCTAATGCGCTTTATAGTATTATTATCCCCGACTCAGCCCTGTACCAATCCAGCACACATCTCAACTACCAACGAAGCATACTTCGGTCTAGTCCGGTAATAATCCATTGTGCGGTATTACTACTTAGCTAAAAAAAAGATAAATCACCTCACTGCTTCCATATGAAGTTGGTGTACATTGTCTCGCGTGGTAAACACACTGTAATGTTGGTTAACTCGCCGAGGACATATAAAAGGCCAAACTTTTCACTCAGGTTAGAGAACAACCAGTCGGACTTCCATCGATACGCTTCATATATGATGGATTTATTTCGTTATTCAAACCCAGAATAAAGCTGAGGTTAACATATGTGGTGTCGAAATGTTTTATATATAGGTTTCTTTTGGACAACAGACAATTACTGTTGAAAGTAAGCTGTTGTGGCAAAGTGGTTATTTAGTGTATGTAGTAAGTCGCCATTGAACCACACGCACGTGTTGTTTACTGCGAGCTGTGGTGTCAATTGGTATGCTTTACGTGCTTTCGCCTTTGTACGTAGCCTGGATGTAGCCGCTTTCCTGTGGGTGTGACACATTTGTTGTGTAGGAAAAGCGAATTAGCTGTTTCCCACAGGATGATGAGTAGCCCAGACACATGTATACGTCTACGCATATATGTATCGATATGTGGAGGTATAGAACATTTTATATTTAGAATAATGTATGTATAGCTTTATTTATATTTATGGAGGACGAAGTCTGAAAAGATGTTTAGAGATGTTCTGAACCAGTGCCACCATATAAGTATCCTAAAACACGCACACACGCAAACACGCACATACACACAATTAAACACCTACGCGCGTACAAAACAGAGTACGTTTTGCAATATTAAGGGATATTGTTCAAATATGACAGAAGAAGGGTTTACGGTCATTTGTGCAGACAATAGTCTAAAGACTATTATATACACTTGTTCAAATTCTTTAAGTTCCATGATCTGAAGAAAACTGTTGAGCGATAATTACGGTGTTCTATTTTTGATAATGCTATATATTGTAAAACAATTATTGTTGGTAGATAGACCCAATTATTGTGGAGATAGACCCGCGTCAGATTGACACTTCTTTAAGCTGGAAGTTGTTGGAGGAAAAAAACCCCGAAACAGTCAAACGAAAGGCCCGTGTTATAAAAGTCTTTTAAACAGCAACAAACTGACATTAGTTGTAGTTTGTCAGGTGAAGTCAATATTATGACATTTGGTTTCGGCTTCGTGAGCGACAACGACATAAAAACATTATTATTTGACTGGTGACAATACTATGCTTTTAGCGTGAAACAGAGAGTAAAATATATTTGGCCTCTATGTCTCCGTCACCCCCCCCCACACACACACAGAGCGAGAAACACTCTCTCTCTCCCTCTCTGTATGTCTCTGTGTGTGTGTGTGTGTGAACATAATCATATTTTTGTTCTAGCCTTTGGTATATTTCTTAATGTGCCGCATAGATTAATATAGCAGTATCCGGTGTTGGCATCGTTCATTGAATTAATACCAGGATTACAACTGGCCTACTATGTCAACAGATATATATGTAGAGAGAAAACATAAGAACGAAAAACATCGTTACCATAACAACTGACTCATCGGGTTAAGCAAACCACGAAATCATTACTGGCGTTTTGTTGATAGCTAGCGGATCGAAATGCAGATGTGGTCGTCAGAATGATAACGTGGATTGATATTTATAGAACAAATTGAGGTGCTAAAATAGGTTGATATAAAGGAATATGATACAGAGATCATTTCAAACTCGAACGGATTGGATCATTTTCACAATCAGCGCGAGAGAGTGAATATATCTCACCGAGAAAGACTTTCAACATTGATACAAATAAAGCGCAGCTGTTTTCTGGATATGGCGGAAAAGAATGAATCCCGCGTGGCCGAAAATAAGCCAAGTACAAAGTCTTGGAGTCAGATTTGGTATGATTTCGGCACCAATACGAGCCTTCATGGACTAAAACAAATTGTGGAACATCAGCCATATGTCGTAAGAAGGTACGTCATTTTGCATAATGTCATTATTAATCTGAGGAGGGACAGGTTAGCATGAGTTTATGAAAACATTATTTTATTACACCGAGTGGCTTGAGTCGATGGGTGATTGTTTTGTTTAGTCTTGGGGATAGTCACACCTGGGACATATGGTCAATGGACTATGTATGCAACAATGGGATGTTATTTTACAACGTGTAGTTTTCTAGTACGATGCGTTATAAACTGGGCTGGTGCAGAACTCAAGATTAATATTTGATTTCTATTTACTCGTTTGTTTTCAAGGTTTATATGGTTACTGTTGGTGTTAACTGGCTTAGCGTTATTTCTTTATCAAATGACGACTGCCATCATCTATTATCATTCATATCCTGTCTCCGTGAACGTAAAGATCAACTACAACAAATCAATTAGATTTCCTGCGGTAACCATTTGTAACCAGAATGGATTCAGGTTGGTATAAATAGCAAAACGAATACCAAAATTGAATATATATATATATATATATATATATATATATATATAAAATATTCTCATTATCTTGGTATGGAGTAAATGTTTATACACTGTATTATTAATTTGATAATGTAGGTCAATTTAAGATAAAAAAGCTATTTTATCCATTGTTGACAGAAAGACGGTCTCTGTAGAACATGGATGGTACTATCTTCTATCAGATATATTTTCTGCAGATGATGTCATTGATCTGGATCAGTATGATGTACAGGAAGTCAAGTTATATGACATATATGATATAACTGGCCACAGTAAGGAAAGTCTAATAGCAAGGTGAGGAACATCTAATGTGTACAACGTATGTATGTACGTACGTATGTATGTATGTATGTATGTATACATATATGTATGTATTTAATGTTATACGAACACATATAACTAGGTGTTACTGGGACAGTCAGCCATGTTCTGTAGATGATTTTGTTATGCTGATGACGGATTATGGAAAGTGTTACACATTTAATGCTGACCTGGAACGGCAGAGGCGTGTCTGGAGAACAGGTTAGTTTGAAACTAAAATAGGTCACCATAGATTACAAGTTATTTTAACCAGCGTTAATAAGTACTTATCTAGGTCTAATTTGTTTATGAGATGTGACGTGTTCTCGCATCAGCTTAATTTCTCAAAACATTTAAACAACAACAACATCACCCCCACCAACAACAACAACGACAATAACCACAATAAGAAATTAGCAAGAGAAACAATAAATAAACAACTAAAGTAATATAGGCTCACAGGCGAAAGCTTGCTAATCCTAATACTTATGTTAAGTATATCACACGAATGAAACTGTAAATAAATATATGGTGACATATGATATTGTTTGGGGTTAATTAGTGAACGAGTAAGTGAGAGAGCCTGCGTGTGGTTCATTAAGTGCTGCATAAAAAGTGACTCGCTACCCCCCGGCGATCATAAACATTGTGCAATTAATATTTATCTTTCGAGGTGCCGAAGGTGGTCTGCGTCTGCTGCTTAACGTCGAACAATACGAGTATATGCCTGGACCTAATCAAGGAGCAGGTGTGAGAATTCATATTCATGATCAACAAGAGGTGCCGTTGATGAAAGATTTCGGACTAGCTGTTGCCCCTGGCACCCATAGTCTAATTGGAATGACAATGAACAAGGTAAAGAATGCTTCATAGCTGCACTGGCAGCAGGTGATAGAGGGCACGCCTTTCAATATGTTACTGAGTAATTAATAAATAAGTCAAATGCGGTAAACCTGAATATCTGTGTGAAACCAATTTGACCAATGTAATATGGCGATAATGGGTTTAGACTAGCATCCCACATTTTAAGGTTGTTAGTAAATACTAGCTATCATTGAAAGCTCTACTTAAGTTTTAGATTAATCACATTTGGATAATAACTAGACTGCATCTTAATAAAACTAAATTATTATTATAATTATTATAATAACTATTATTATTATTTGTAGTAGTAGAAAGGGTAATAGTAGCAGTAGTAGCATTAATAGTAGTAGTAGTAGTAATTATACAATTGATAGAGTGGTATCAGTAAATGATTACTACAAGAGATATTACTAAACTCTTTCTAAAAATTATTCAACATTTGCATCCAATTTTATGTTCTGAAATTATCAGTTTGCTATCTATCAAGCTTCATCTTCAGTGTAGATAGATAGATATATAGATAGATAGATAGATATACATAGATAGATAGATATATAGATAGATATGGTAATTATGAAACAACAAAAGAAGAATCCTTTCGGTATTCAGTTAAATGAGTAAGCTTATTGCATTATATATAAACTAGTTTCTTTGTTGTTAATTCAATTCGCTAAATTAGACAGATAGGTCATCCTAGCAAGAAGTATGTATACGAAGCAGTAGCGTCTGTTTAATTACCATCTCCTGTACGAGAACTCTTCCTGAACCGAGAAATATTCAATCGTAAACATTACGTTCTTTAAAGGTTCACAGCGCATGATAAAACTTTAACCTGAACTCGTACAGACGTTCGTGGAATATCGATTATTGTATAAAGATTAAGACGTCGTTATAATAACGTACGAGGGATAATTGCTGGACTAGGATTTAACGTCGCCCCAATCCTGAGTTACTATTACGATTTACTCAACTCTAACAGCTAACCAACATATGTTTACCTTCGACACCTGGTAAACACAATCACCCAGGTCCGATTTAGATTTCTTAGGTTTATACAGTTTAGTATTGAACACCTATCTGCCTGATATCGGTGACATATAATTTAAAAGCCCACGTTTGTGTGTTAAAAAATATAGATTCAACGGAATAACACTACTTCATTGACTTATTTAGCCACATTGTTAAATGACCATCAAAGCTTTAGTAGTAGAAATGTATTTGAAAAGCGTGTTTAGAACAATTACCTTACTTCTGTTATCTTGTTTGCATAATATGTTTGATAATAAAATTAGGTAAATCAGTTGTTTTTACGTTAGGTGTTATCCTTATAACTTAAGGTGAATAATCTTCCGCGTCCATATGGTGTTTGTGACGACAGTAGAAATATGAATTACTTCAAATTATATACAAAAATAAATTGTATAGAGGAATGCAGATGGAGACACCTTGAAAGTCATTGCGACTGCAGACACATCGATATGGGTGATATGAAAGGTACGAAAATGGTTTTCAGTGTACAATCAGGAATTTGCTATAAATAATATTATAAAACTATTTTGGTGCGAATATATAATGCTAAAAACCAGGAATTTATCATAAAGAAATTATTTCAGGTAATATTCCTTACTGCAATCTGATAACTTACCAGAACTGCGCTTTCCACCATTTGAGTAAGTAACGTTCATCTGTTATAATAATTAATATTAATTTAAACGGAGCAAACTATCCAATAAATTACATGATAACTACGTTTTACTGAGAAATATATTTATCTTCAGGTTTATTCAAGTTAAATCGGTCATCGTGCGACTGTCCGATCCCCTGTAAAATGAAATCTTTTGAAATGATTAATTCAGTCGGCAAGATATCCGAATTTGACGCACTCAACCTTCTCAATAGTCCTTTAACAGCACCGCTTCAATTAAAGTATCTGAGGGCAGCAGAGGTAACACAGAAGGTGAACAATAAAATAGTTGAAAATGACAACTTAGTAGTACGGAATTTACAATTTGCCGTACAAAAACTCGACAAATCACTTGATCTTATCACTAGAGCGTTGTCTTATTTGGAGGTTTCAATTGATGATCTGTTTCACGTTCTTGACCAGCGAATAGATTTTCACAGAGTGACAGGGCTAAATAAAGTAAAGTATATAATGGAACACGATTTTGTCAGAGGTTGGACCATAATAGAAGAACGAACCTTGCCATATTTGACCTTTGGATTTTATGAGATACGCAGCTCCTATCGTCGAGTTATTAATAAACTCCAGAATAGCAAAAACGGCACTGAACAAGAAAAGATTCTTGCTCTTGCATCTTGGCAACAGATGGAAAATATATTCCTTGAAAAACTAGAGATTCTTCAAAGAGCATCTGACAATATTACGGACGTACACAACGCGTACAAATCTGGTGAGCCTTTATTGACATATATATCCTCATTACATCGAAGATACGACATGACTTGGATAACGATTGACTTGCTACAGGCCAGAATTAAAGATAAAGGATATGACCAAGATAAATATTACGAAAAGATATTCTGGAGAATGGGACAAATTAATGACACAATTCGCACTTATCTACTGATGGTTGAAACATTTATGAAGACGGGAACTATTAATGAGAGTTTATGGGATGACACCGATTGGCTGTTCCGAAAGTCATGTATTCAATACAACTATTACGTTTTCTTATACAAAGATAGAATCATTAATGGACCAGTAGACGTAATCGATGAGAAGATAAGGGAGTTCGATTTGCTGAATAGGAACATGCTCGGAGCTAAGGAAGCGTTGTTAATGACAACACGGATGCTTCGTGACACAATTTTGACAACTATGAATACATCATGGTGCACAATCAGAACACTACAACAAGACGCTATGATGTATATTAGTGATAAGCAAATAAGAAAAACCAATGTAGCAAGGACTGTAATTTCAGAGACAGTAACACACTCGGTAGAAGATATCAAGCAGTTCTTTTCGACTTTAAGATCAAGTGGACTAAATATACAAGATAAAATACAACGCTTGCAATCTGAAGTTGAACACACCTGGATTAACATGTTAACGGAGTATACAACAGCACCGTTTTATAGAAAGGTTCATGACGATTTTGTTGCCTTCCTGAATGATTCAAAGTTCTATTTGCCGTATTTTGCTAATCTTCTAGATATTGAGGTGGAGAGTCTCTATAACGTTAGCGCATCCGAGATTGAATGCCGTCTTAATGCAGATTTCAGCGTAACAAATATACAGGATAAGATACAAACTACAGAAGTGAGTTTTATACGGATAAGAAACTGGACAAATATAGCAAGGATATTGGAAATGAATGACGAATCGTTGATGACGGTCTTAGAAATATACAGAATATCGATGGAGAAATTCTTGAAAGAAGCCACAATAGATACAACTTTCTATCTGTAAGACTTGTTTTATTGTAAATAAATATCAAAGCTAAAATAAGTAATAAAACAGGATAGAAGCTATACCGATAAAAATGATGAAATCTGCTAAATAATAATAATAATATTCAATGATACATTTTAAATTACTTTGTTCTAGGAACAATTTTATCGAACTCGATATTTTCATGAGGGAACTCAGTTACCAGGAGATCACTCAACACCATGCTTATGAAATTACCAATCTACTTGGTAAGTTGAATGAAGATTTAGTAGAATAATTAGACTGAGTCGAGAAACACAAAATGAGGTTAAATGTGCTTGTTTCTTCACACTTATCTTTTCAGGTGATATAGGAGGATATGTTGGATTGTTTATGGGTGCTAGCGCTCTCACCTTTGCTGAAATTTTCGATATATTAATCATACGCTTGTTGCAGGTATCATGTAGATTCTAAGGTAAATAATGTTGTGATCGAAGTTACAATTATTGTTTATAACTTCATTATTAATGGAAAACAAGGGGAAAGGCGGGAAATTTTTTAAAATTTTAATTCCCATCTTTTTGGGGAAATTTTGGGATAAAAATACTGTTAATTGGTGTAAACGTTCGTGTGCCCCAATTTAAACCCCTAAAAACTTTTTTTAAATTGGTGTAAACGTTCGTGTGCCATACATAAAACTGTTAATTGGTGTAAACGTTCGTGTGCCATACATAATACTGTTAATTGGTGTAAACGTTCGTGTGCCATACATAATACTGTTAATTGGTGTAAACGTTCGTGTGCCATACATAATACTGTTAATTGGTGTAAACGTTCGTGTGCAATACATAATACTGTTAATTGGTGTAAACTCTCGTGTGCCATACATAAAACTGTTAATTGGTGTAAACGTTCGTGTGCCATACATAATACTGTTAATTGGTGTAAACGTTCGTGTGCCATACATAATACTGCAAACGCATTGAAAAAACTAAACAAAATTACGCCTTTGCTAGTTTTTCTCGCTTTGAGGTAAAAATATGAAAACGAGATTTCTTTCACGTTATGTTGTTTATATTAATACTCTTCATGTAACATTGTGTTCAGATCACATTATATGCTAATTATGGCAGATGGATCTACAATTTAAGATATAATAAACCTCCTGTGAGAATCCTATGACATTGCAAAGTACATCATATTGCTCTAAAGAAAAGCATATATATATATATATATATATATATATATATATATATATTTTTTCTGGGTTTGAATCCATTAATTACCCGCGAGTTTGGGGGAGTTGATTGTATCAGATACTTTCATGTTTCCAGGGATTTACCCAATTAGACTTTTGTTCCATTAGTGCACAGGAATCAGTTTATGGAAAATAATCATGCACGTGAGAATAACTGAAAAATAGCAAAAAGAATATGAAATGAAAAAAAGTAAAATAAGGCACCATTCTGCTTATGGAACTAATACTAGGAGTGCTACTTGAAGTATGTATGAGTTAGTTGAGAATAATGGTTTGCTTTCATATTCATAAGCCAAATTTAATTATCTACTAGCAACAGTTTATTAGCATAATAAATCGCATACCTGGTTTAATCATATGTTGGCTTATAATAAAGTCTGCCTTTTGGAAGTAAATATTTAGGTAACTACATGCACCATTTATCACTACTCAAATATAAACCTGGTATAGTAAAATAATTAAATTGGAACAAGTAAATCCTGACTTATGCTTTAGAATATAGTATATAAAGATTAATTTGATTTAAGCATTAAATGACATCAATTGATACACATCGCATCCGTTGTAAGGTAAGTGAGGACATGCAAGTCTCTCTCCCCCCAACAATTGTAGGTATTTCGATTTAGTGTCTTTAGTTATATAAGGAATAACTTTTGTGTTTTCTCCATATTTCTTGTCAAAACCACTGAACAGTACTGCCATACAACTGAACAAAAGGTAAAACTTTATAGTATGAAAGTTTCGTAAATCCTTAAACGTTGTTCATACCGAAGATTGCGTCTTATTCGATTGAGTACATCCAACCGTCGTGATGTCTTTGTTCATTTAAAACTGAAATGTGTATCAAATTAAAACATTTAATCAATCATAACACCAAGCAATTTAACTTGCTTATATCTAGATATGTGCATTTAATTAATTTATATCTATTCAGCAAAAAAATCATTTAATACTATACGAGAGGTAAACAGCAATTGAATTTTATCTGGATTGGCCTGCAAATCATTTCCAAATATATTGTATAGTAGGAGACATAGTCCCGATCCTTGGAAAATCCACTAAATGTTTGTACTCAATCACTACGAGTATAACCAAATTTCACTCACTCATTATCAAACCCGATCCCTTTGTTACCATTTAAACTATATAACTCATGAAATGCAGAGTTTTCAGTCAAAGGACAAAAAGCAAAACATATTAGCCTCAGTACATATATATTTAATTGCAGAAATAGTTGGATGCTCACTATGTATTAACAATATAGTATCAAAGGTTTCTATTGCCTAAGTTAGCACCAGTGACTATATCTTTGAAAAAAGTGCCAGCTTAGTTATTCACTAGTTCAGCTACATCTGATTTGGTAATCTACTTGGTAAGTTGAATGAAGATTTAGTAGAATAAGTAGATTGAGTCAAGACACATAAAAGGTTGTTAAATGTATTTGTTTCTTCACATATATCTTTTCAGGTGATATAGGATGATATATTGGACTGTTTATGAGGGCTAAGGCGCTCAACTTTGCTGAAATATTCGATGTATTAATCATACGCTTGTTGCAGGTATCATGTATATTCGAAGGTAAATAATGTTATCATCGGTGTTATAATTAATGTTTGTTACTTCATTATAATTTGAGAACAGGGACACGATATAATTAATAGACCTTGCCAACTAATTTCGCGGACGCTTCGGGTCACCGCCCAGAACAGCGGAGGCGGAGTTCCATGGTTTTCAATGTGGGCCGGATTCTTGTTCTGAACATCTCGGTTTGAACAACGATCTACTGCGTAATACAATTGGAATTCAGATAGGAAAATACTTCAAATGATAGATTAGTTTCTTGTTGTTCAGCATATTCCATTACTAAATGTTGTTATTTTCAACAAAGTAAAAACAAATGAGAGTAAATCTTTCTTTAGCGAAGTCCGCTAGTATCGGTTATCGTTTGAAAATTGAAATGGTGACGACGGGGTTTGTTTACATTTTAAAATCAGCTCGTGGTTCACGTTAATTCACGTGAAATAATACAAAAATGCAATTTATCAATACCGGATCATTGCTCTATCAATCACCAATTTTTTATTATTAAATTAAGTCACCGATTTGATGAGTATTTTTGATCCAAATAGCAAACTCGTTTGTTTATTAGAATTATGCCATTTATGCTGGCGGATTATCACTGATGTGCGGATGCGCCATGAGTCTACTGCTAGACGATGGCGAACGTTCTACACGGAAAATGACCACAAATAAAACATATCATTGAAGATATCCCTGAATTGTCTTGGTAAAATGATAATATTACAATTGCCGTGTTCATTTTCGATATTATTATAAATGGCCAAAGATGTGTATTGAAGAAACACTATGGGAAAGCCATTGCCTACACTTAAACTTTCGCTACGAATACGGCAACCCGCTTGTACACGGGAAATGTGTTCTGCGAACTACCACATAGAACTTCCAATTTAATCTATTTTGTTTATTAAATCAGTCTTCTTTGAATAGAAATATACTAAATATCGCCTTATCTTTCATTTTCCTTTACTGACTATTGGAATCGTCGAGTATTATCACCGGCAATGATCGTTAAAATATACAAACAATTCTCCCATACACACTTAAAGGTGCGGTGATCCAGACTGCGATTAACGGGTCGTGTATACGACCCAACTGTAGTAGTTCTAAATCCTGCCGCCAGATGTGACTAGCTTAATTGGCAAGGTCTATTCCATCTGAAATCGGATAATACTATTAATTGATGTAAACGTTCGTGTGCCATACATAATACTGCACTCCTTAATCTTGTTGGTGTCTTTTGCAGACGATGTATGTTCTATCTGGGTGTTATCCGCGTACTAGATGTATGCCATATTATTGTTAATACGCATTAAAAATACAAAACAATGTACGCCTCCCCTCATATATAATCAGCATTAGTAGTTTTGCTAGTATCTCTCAATTTGATCTAAAATTTAAATACTAATTGTATCTATAATGCTCTTTTCTAGATGTTACGTCTATATAAGGGTGAACATATGAAAACGACATTTCTTTCACATTATGTTGTTTATATTAATACTAGTCATGTAATATTGTGTTCAGATCACATTATATGCTAATTATGGCAGATGGATCAATAAAATGTAAATCGACAAGTTACGTCATATTATATATTCTTGTGAGATTCCTATGACATTGCAAGGTACAGCATATTGCTGTAAAGAAAAAGAAAACACACACACACACACACACACACACACACACACACACACACACACACACATATATATGAGAAATATAATAGACACAGAAATGCTGATGAACTCCTGGCTGCTTTATTATTTCTCAAGAGTTACACAGTCTGAAACTGGAGATAAACTTACTTAAGTTACACGGAGCATGCAAACCAAATTGTATATGCTCGATATTATTTAGAATATTTAAATATTTCAAGTAAAGTAGAGCGAAACAGACATTTTTATTTTTTTTATCCAAACGGGCAACTGACAAGGTTTTCTTTACCGAATATGTCATATGCGTTTCCATTCATTTCGGCCATTATTATTATTATTATTATTATTATTATTATTATTATTATTATTATATATATATATATATATATATATATATATATATATATATGCGTACGTTTATTTTCAATTTTCATGTACGTTAATAAGTATACACATACATTAAACAAATTACTTAGACACATGTCACACAAGAAATGAGGACAAGTATAGCAATAGTGGTGTCTTATAACTGGCCTCGATGATTAATGATGAGATAGTTCGTGTGTGTGTCTCGGCGCCGCTGAAGAGGGTCTACATCTACATGAAATAATGGCGAAAAATATGGGGTGATAAACCACAAGACCTCACCAGGACAGACAGTTGTATGTCAGCGAAATAAAAGGTGCGGAGTGACGTACTATTATAAAGATATTATTACAGAAACAATTCAATACATATATTTAAATTCAGTTTAATGTTACAAAGGGTTGATATCAACAGTAACATTCAGGACAACCAACATGTGAGCATTTAACAACTTGAAGATAACCATTAAATATATGGACTTTCGTTTGCCTTTTGAACAGACCACGTGCAACTTCGTATGGACTTGTTGTAAAGCATTTATTCCATACTCATGGAATGTGAAATACGGGTAACTTGTTACCAAATACATTTTGTTTTTTCGTGACAAATAAGTGATCAGATTGACGAGTCACAAAGGTTTTGCTTTAACACCAAATGCAGAGACTAGCTTGATATTCTAATAAATCAGTGAGTTTCATCACATGAGATTGTGACTGTTATATTTGGCATTATTGATTATACGAATAGCTTCCTTTTGAAGTAGCGTGGTCCGACGTAGTGCCGATTGAGTTATGGTCCCCAGACCAGAATTCCATATGATATATGAGAATAGATGAGTCAGTTCTATGAAGGTCTGAGACATTGTTTAGGCAATACATTTCACTTGTTTCATAGAGAATAAAGCTAGTGATATTTTCTTATTTATGAGAGATAAATGCCTTTTCCAGGCCAGGTTCTCATGGAATAAAATGTCCAAATATACTTCAGAATGTTATCACAATCATTGCCTATTGTGTACAGTTTAATATTATGATGAAAATATTTAGTTTTGACAGATCGCCGCAGAGAGAAGTTGGTCTAATAATAATATAATTGGTTTTATTTGCATTTAATATTAGCGATTTTAAGAGAACCAGTTAAATACTCTATTTATTAATTAATTTGTTCTGTTACAGAGCCGACCAATGCTTACTCTGTGTATTCTGCAACTCATGTGAGTTTCAGTTAGATCAGTTATATTTGTCAGGTAAAGAAACAATGTTTACTGGAAAGTTATTGTACTAGTTTATCTAAACAAATCGCAGATTTATTTTTCTTTAAGCAAATATATGAAAGCTGCATTCATTATCACATTGCACAAATTGCAGGATTGATCAGCAATCAATGAGTCTGCTAGTATTATATTTTAGTTTGCATTATCTTTTTATCAATATATTTTTCAAATTAGAACATTAAAACATATTAGGATAAACGGACGTGATGGTTACATATTAGTTACCAATGCACTTTATCGAACAATACCTGCCTTCGGTACATATAAGTTTATATAATAACATATGATATGAAGTATAAGCATCTGTTATCTTCAATCGCTACCTCTAACTATTATTATTAGAACACAACCAATCTGTAATCACATTTTACTTCGTTTCGCGAGTTAATTAAACCGTGGTACGTATTCATACGTATCGAGAACTGTTAGAGGTATTGGGGATCTATTTTAAATATGACCATTGGAAAGGTGCCTCTAATCATTCATGAAATAAATAGTACTGTTATTTATTTGTGTTTGAAATGGCAAAAATTAGTTCTTTAACTCATTGAAACACATCTTAACGTTATTTCTTTCAGTTACATATTTTTTATTCTGCTTTATCTGTAATGAAATATAATCTCCTTTGTGTCAGAAGATTATTATAAAATTAATCTCCCAAAATAAAAATAGAATTAAGAGTATTGCCTAGTTAAATTGTATTGTCATATGTATATCTTTCAAGTTCATTTTGTATATGAAAAGGTTATTTAAAAAAAAGAGTAGAAACGGTGAACATAAGTGAGGAATAAGGGAGGTATATGATATAACCAACCCGATAGAAAAGGCTTCTGATGTTCATGTTTTGAAACAAAAGCTTCATTAGGAATACCGAAAGAAATGATATCTTTCCAGACTGACAGTTTTCCAGGGAGGGATTCCTATCCAAATGTAGAAATTGTTTTGGTCTGTAACGTTCGATCCTTTCTTACATGGTATAATTAAGGTGCAAGTGAAATTTTCCCAGAATAAACTGATATTCATTTAAATTTGCAACAAAATCACCAAAAGGTAACGTAAGGGTAATGACAAATTATGAACGATAAAATATTTGAAATAAAGTTGACGTTAATTTGTTGTATTTATCGATGTTGCGATTATTACGGTAAAGACAGCCGCCGGTATATCTTAAACTATAAGGTGTAAAATACAGTTAATCAGGTAATTCTATAAGAAGGCAACATCTTCACAATAACTAAGAATAATGCAGTTCCGATCTTAAAAACGGATCCTATATCCAATAACCTTCTGAATACAATCGTCTGGAAATGAATAACAACCAAAACTTATAATCGTCATTAACATTCCAGGGGGGATGCATTATATAAGCAATGCTTCAAGCATGCATCCCCCTTTTCAACATTCTACATGTGTTTGATTTCATTAAAATTATGTATTATGAAAGTTGAAATAAACGAATTGAATTGAAAAATAAGGAATATCATTGAAGCTGCTACTTTGAGCAGTGTTCATTGACTATTTTTGTGCCAAGGTCCGATATATCCATACAGTATTTTTTAGCCACCACCATTCGCACTATAGAAAAATATCCTTATCTTCGACCTGTTCTTTATGTGCCAATTGTAGAGGTATCGGGAAATATAATAATGCAGAGATTCACCAAATATATGAACAATCTCAGGGCGCTCAATCAGGAAAATTAACCGATATAAAGGCCTTTTCATTCTAAGACATGTTATGTCTCCCCAAAGGCTTATATTATCATTGATCAGTTCAATTTAGCATCTTATAGAAACAGCTACATTGATCAACGAAACCAAACTTGACGCACCAACATAGGTTATCGACTCTCCATGAAAGAATACATTAAAAGTCATTAGAAGATTAAAGAATAAATGGTACAGAAATCCTGGTACTGGTTTCATTTATACAAATTTTCCAGATACAGATATAATAAACAAAAGGGGCAAGCACGCTTTACAGGCTAAGCAATAGTATTAACTATCAGCTGCTATATCTTCAAGACACATGTTAATCAAAGATAATATGAGATAACTACTAGAAAATTATGAGGAGTAGAAACATTTTACTAAACCGCTCATTTGAGAGATATTGAAGCAGTAATCACCCTAAGAGGAAACCGTTATTGAGGGTGGTAAAATCTTGAGATAAATATACATATTGCTGTTGAATGGAAATCATGACAGCCATTAGGCCTTTGTAGATAAAAATATATACCTTGCAAAACACACTAGAACTGTGACTAAATGTCAAAGATGCAGTTCTATCAGTCATATTAATTTCAGAAAAGCACTTGATAAACAAATCTAGGAAGATTCTATGGGGAGAATATGCGATGTTCATCAGATAGTTTATGCTGTGCATAGTTTAGAAACAATCTTCATATAAAACCATGTACTTAGTGACCTACATTTTGCGGTACATAGGATTCAAACTGGATACAACAGCGTTTAAATATGGTTAAAGCAAATACAAAAAAGTTGAACCGTTTTATTTCACCAAACAATTTTATTCTATCATTACATACCTCGCTATATAGAAAAATGTTAACAAGGCGTAATTATTTCAATCGACATGTTGAACTGGATACAAGTCAAATGAAAGGGGATGAACATGGTAGCTCAATCCGATTAACAGCTCATGTTAAACTAGTATTCATACAGCTATGTTATCATCTTCACCGACCAGGACAATGCCATCAGTCAGGATATGCAATGCAATGAAAGTAATTCACAATATATTTATCATGTATCGCCATCCAGTTCAGAATGACACACGCAACAGTCATATTTAATATTATCTTATAATTTAAACACAAAGTAGGTAAACTGAAAACTTTTTAGACTTAGAATATATTATAGGGAAAAAGTATTTCATCAATATTCCAAATATTTAGGATATATTACTCTGATAAGATTAGCTGTACTTTATTTGTATTAAACCGATTCATAAGACACAATTAAGTGCGTTGGTGATGAAAATAATATTCATAAAGACACAGGGATATTGATCATTTCGTGCATACAGTGAAATTTAAGACAACACGATAAACTATAAATTTGTATTATGTATCTGAAGAGTTTTGATTATCCTACAGCATCTGTCCGCAACGATTCTCCAAAAACGACCAGTGGCCCAACAGGGGGAGCTACGACTACTATCAATATGGCATGTCAGTCATTTAATTGCAAAGGGTTCAAAGAATCACCGGAATACATTCTAGACTAAGTTGCGAACACTGATATTTTATGTTTATCAGAAACATGAATCATACCACATGAACTTTCATTTATAAAATAGTTATAACAGCTAAATATGACACGTGTTATTACATCTGTAGCAAATGTGATATGGGATAGATGCTGGTTACACAAGTCGACCGTTTGGTAGTGTGGCCATTGTATGAAAACATATTAATGTCTATTATCTTATGAATAAATAGAATCGATTTCCTAACCTGTATTGTCCTTAATGATATAAAAGTGTAGCACATTAGAGATACTGGTGTTTATTTGCCATTTTATTTCGGTCAGACTATCCAAATTGAATTAATATCGAACAAATAGATAGTCAGCTAGCACCAATGGGAGATTTTAATGCTCAACTGCCTCACAAAATGAAACATAGTAATTATAAACTGGTTATAACAAACACTCTCGCATATTATATAATTTTATCTCTGCAAATCATTTTATTCCAGCAGACATGCATTTTAAACAAAATACAAGGTACACATATTTCTGTGTTAAATGAAATGGATAAACTAAAGATATGTAACATTATGCCATTTAGAGATCATAATGTATTATTTATTCCTCCCACTAAATCAAAGACTTTCAGTAATGTACAAGAAAATAATCAATATATAATAATCGGTTTAATGTAGCACCAAAGGATAAACACTTATTTTGCTGCTGAAAGCATTTAATTTAACACATATAAAATATAGAAATTAAGTTTATGCCAAATTGTCAAACAAGGGATTTCTCTTCACACTTGGTAGCCGGGTGTTTACAACACATGGACTCAGCACTTATATAAACAGTAATCATGAGTGATTGCCTACACAAGTATCCCAACTACTGCTAGAAAATGGATCTAATGGAAGATCAGTAAAGACAAAACTTCACAACGAGCTGGGAATAATATTCTATGATTAATCATCAATTATTCTAGAGATGTGTGAAATCAATCAGACCTACTAAAACAACATTATATGATTAGTACAGGAGGAACTTCGTGAAGTTGCCACACAAACATAGTTCTAAGAGAAGCGCTTAGGGTTTATTCAAAGAGCTTTTAATCTTTGACTAAGTATTTTATATATTATTAATAGTGTAGATTAATGTGACTTTTTACTGTTTAAGTAATAAAAGCCTTTATAAATATCTTGTTTGCCTATCTGAATTCTTTGAATTTTCCCTATGAAATAGTTATCATAATATTGGTGACATAGTTTGGGGCCACTTAGCAGCCAATGTAACTCCAAGGGCTGTTAAATGATAAAAGATAGGACTTCCTAGATTTTTCAGGCAATGATTGTTACTGTTACTGACAATGCCTGAATATCTTAGATATTCACCATGAATATACTATTATAAAATTACCTGTTTTAAACCTCATAAGCATTTTCATTTCTCAATATAAATAACTAATAGCTAAGTTACATTTAAGCTCTAGTAATGAATGACTACTTTGTATATATATATATATATATATATATATATATATATATATATATATATTTAAATACAAATTAATTGATATGTTCATTTATAATTATTATGTATTATGCCATAGACTGAACAATTAAATATTTCTTCACGTGCATTTGCAATGATGTCTACTTTGTGATATTTTTGTATTAATTTATTCCTGGAATGTCACTGAAGTACATATTGGAAACACCAAGTGTGGATTATTGCAACGCATTTTTTCATGGATTACTGGATGCCCTGATACACAAACTCCACGGTTTACTGAATATCACCGCTCACATTTTTTTTAAACATTAGGAAATGACTGGTAAATTATGTTCAAGAGCAGGTGAATATTTGGTATATCTTAAGTACGAAATTGGTAATTAGTTGGTTTGGATCCGTTTGCCCAACGTTAGCCCAGCGGATAAAATGTCATTGGCGTAATGTAGTTTTACAATATTCGGCAAACGTTAGACCAAAGTTATGTAATATGAGTCATGACAAAATACTATCATCACGTAATCAATTTACACAATCACTTAGAATAAACTGCACCCCCCCCCCACACACACATTATTTAATACTTATTTGTTTAGACCGACAGCAACTGCCCTTTATATAATATTAATAAAACAGTGTTATTTTTCATACATGCTTGTAATTCTTTGAATATTTTAGTTGCAAAATCTCTCCATGTTATTTGCAAATGAAACCATTAATCTGATAATATAATACAGAATGAAATTTGACCTGAAATACATGTAACTTTGATAGTTATAATAATGTTTTTATAATAGTAAGAAATTAAGTGACCGAGAGCAATTGACAAAAAAGGACAATACCTATTGATAATGCAACTAATTGCAATTACCAAATACTACGTTCCAAATGTAGTAATAACTACACTAGTTAATATAGAATCTGACAAGATATTTATAATTCTGATTACACATTAAATTGTTGCTTCATTGAATCTCTAAACCGTATACCCGCTA
>JAODUP010000741.1:0-17500 GCA_025642065.1 Paralvinella palmiformis
CTGCTATGGCAACTTCAGTTTTAATAGTATCAGCTGAATTATTTAATGTTCAAAGTCTATTTTGGTTACATTTCTTACCAAATATCTACAATGTGACTCAATCTTCTTAACTAAATTCATAACCACCTTTATTAGCTTTGATGATTATTTCACTTTGTTGTAGCATATTTGAAACGAGAGCGACTAAATTTCATATTATTATAAATAACACATTGGCGAGATTTACCAATTATCATCCAAAGGTGTAAGATATCCCTATCCATGGAATGACTACAGTTCACATATTAATTCCAAACTGGATCTTGTTGGTTACAATTTGATTTAATATTGAATATACAATCATCAACATATGATAGTTGCAGTGAACGGTAAACCATTCTATACAGAAGCGTTCATTAAAGAGACTTGTCTTTAACAATAAATAGCGGCAGCGATATAAAGTACGGTGTCTAAGCTTACCCTGAAGCTGGTATGATGAATTATATATCCAGTTTGGTCGATTAAGCACAATTACAAAGCTACGTACGAGACACTATCCTTTAACATAAACCAGACACTGCATACAAAAAGACTCATTATATAGGAGGAAAGGCTGAGAATTTTCTGTCTTTTTTATTCCCAGTACTATTTATATGCGTGAATAAATTATAAGAGAAGAGATCAGTGAGCCATATTATTCTCTGCGAATATTATTAGTAGGTGAATAAAATATTAAATACATTGTGCCTGTTAATTAATTTATCCAATGATTTGTTTTTAGTCTGAAGGTTAATAGTACATAGCAGATATGCCAGAAGGGATACTTTTTAGATACTTAGAAGTCAATCTTCAAGGATCTTAGACAATAAAGCATTGGTAGGTACCTTTTAGCACCTCTATATCCAGATTTGGTTTCTTTAACCTTAATATAATATTGGTCTTTTTGAAAGTGAATATTTAGACTACACAAATTAATTATTTATGACAGCAATAACCAAGAGAAGTATGTATTCCATAATAGAAGTATGTATTCCATAATAGAAGAATGTATTTCATAAATTATATATTTCATAATTTATTTCATCCGAGTTGTGGGCAGTGGGTCAACTTTACAAGACTACTGTAGACTTCACAATGATATCACGTACCTCATCCTAAGTAGCAGGTGAAATTAGTGTCATTGGCATTCAAATTTTACCAAGCACTCATCACTCATGCGGAGGTTAGCAATGTTGAAATCTCGTTATGAAGAAATCTCCCAATGTGCTGGCCAGTTACTCATCAGATGAGGAATTTGGCAGAATGAGAACTCCTTTGCCTCCCATAAGATTTTTTTGGATCTTGATTAGAACTTTTTGATTATTTCCCAATTCAATTATTTTGTATGTGTAAAGGTTTCTTTTTTTATTTGATGGGCAACTCTCTAACCTCATATCAATGTCCCTTGTATAACTCCTGATTAATAGTCAGCTTGTTTCTTCAGAATAGTTTTCAGTTTTCCGATGTTCTTCCAATGTTTTCCAATTTCCTCTGTAAACCATGATCTGATATCATATTTTTAAAAGCAAAATGAAGTCATCAAAAGGTAGTATTTGCCATTATATTAATTCTTTGATCTTCGAACACAGTGATTGATGGGTTCAACATATATTAACTAGACATGCATTTTAAGGCTTCTTTATAGTATTACAGGTTTTGTTTATTGAGATCTATAACTATTTAATTTCGATGCCTCGTTTCCACTAAGGGACATGAAGGAAAGGATGCAGGATAAGAGAAACATATTTCAGATTGATTGTTCAAATGTTCCAATAATGTTCATTTAAACGTTTTCGATTATGGCTAACATTTATTAAGCCAATAAGTGTTTAACATTTATTCCAGTTCGATTAACAGTGCCCTCTAAACGTAGGTGATCGGATTATTTTGTCAGTAGAGCATATGATATGATATTTGTGCTTAATGTGAATGCAGTTATCTAATTATCCCTCAAACTGGGTCGTGCGGGCGTGTACGTATGATCGTTTCCTGAGAAAAAAGGTTGTGGTCTCCACGTTGTACTGGATAAGATTTCAGGTGGAATTCAGATGAGATGAATTCCCTTTGATCTGAACATGCTCTAATTTAAGTGTCCGTCACCATTCTGAATCTGTATTTATTACCATGCTACTTCAATCATGCGCCCGATCCCTTATAAAGACACGAATGAAGGAATATTTATATCTTATATTTATTTTAATGACTATAAATAATTTTATATCTGGGGATGTGTTTAATCACCAATACAATGCTAGTGCGACATATATTGCAATGATGTTATGAACACGATGAATGTGTAGAATAATATCATGAATAACTAGGAATAATTGTACATTGTTGAATATACGATATGGTACATAAATAAACATTGTGAACACTATTTGTTAGATTTGTGAAGGTAAGTTTAAAGCGACCAGATTTTCTTATATAGGTATTTTAATACGCATGACTTATTATTTCAAGTGTCTTTCTCTACATATCTTGTAATTGTTATTTTAAAATTTAAAGTATATGTTCTGGACTTATATTTAATCCTAATATCTTAGTTTTTCATATATTATGTAACATTGTAATGAAATATGAATCACATTAACTGTAAATAATATTAAATAGAACAAACCATTTGATGAATATTTCAGGATTACATGTTGTTTGCTGTTGTGGGTCTTATATATAATGACGTGTGTTATTTTGATCTGAAACTACATTCATTTCATGTGATAACATGTACACATAATATTTTTCACTGATTTGATTCACTGATTTGCTCATTGGGTAATATATCTGTTTTGCATGGTGATAATTGATTATGTGAAAGAAACATAGAAACAATAATTATACACTACTTAAGTTTAAGTGAAGTTAATAAGCTATTTAACTGCACCAAATCCAGGAGCACAAAAAATACTAACTCAGTTCACTCTTACTCCTCGCCCTACATATTTAAGTTTTATCCTTGAATATTACGAGTTAGAGTGTCCAATGCCTGCTTGAATATTTCAATTAGTAAATATCGCCCCAAAGCCGACTTCTCTCTTGAAAGTAAATGTACAATGTTTTCCGCCAGAGGGCGCAGCTAATTGTTTATTTGACACAATGGCATGTGTTATCGCCCGCTGTCCCCTCTTTTTCTATACGGTCTTTGGTGAAACCAAGGAAGATGCAAGAGGAATGTCTCAATCGTCTTGATTATGTAGCAAACACTATTTATTTGTGATAAAGTTACCTTTCTCAATGCACCAGTTTATGGACCATGGTCAAAGGCTTTCTACTTAAGCTTGGGCTATTTTATGTCTTCAACACACAATAGTCATCGCGTTAAAAACTGCAATAAGGTTGCCTAATGACAGTCCACCAGGCAATGAGCTTTTGTGTCCCAGACTAAATTGCCCCGATAAAAGGGTCTCACAAAATAAGACATGACATAGAATGTAGATATTAGGGTGTTGGTTTCTCTATTGATATATTGATTTGTATATTGTATTTATTTGATGACATCACTCGTAAATCAACTGATTTGACCCTACGGTATAATGTTCATGAATTTATTCAATGAATCAACGATTAATTAAAGAACTACAAATAAATAGGGAACATATTATGATTTGTTGGAATACAGCTTAATGTTTGCAATTATTGTTTTCAACTTCGATGTGATACGTAAGGTGAGGCTAAATTAATAAAATCGAATGTTTGTTTGGACATAAACATCCTAAATCGCCCATCAGATAGGCGTACTGTTATCAAGATAACTCCCATTGAAAGGTAAAACCACTGATCAACTAAAATGAAACACCTATTTGTATTATCTTATTTCTCTTTACATTGTTAATAAGGTTTTAGTATTCCAAATAGAAAATGTATAGACGTGATGAAAATTGAACACTATTGATCATACGTATTCCAATCTCACAATTGGTGCTAGTAATCGGTGGTGACACGATATATTTGTCTTATTTCTCCATATGTGAAACAAACACACACATGCACGAAACCATGTTCACTTGGATAAAAAAAACAATGATAACCATAGATTTGTAATGAAACCTTTTTTATAATGATACGTTTTGTATAAAATATCACACATAATCGGTAATTATTTTTAGATAAATATTTAAATACACCAGCCTATTCCCTGTTATTATTACACACACACCTCGAATTACCCTTATAGTACGCCTAAGTCGCCGTCTTCGCTCAATCAGGAACCGTTTGATGATTATTAACCTCAATTAAGAGAGGTAACTTCTTACCTTCAAAGTAAAATTGGATAAATAAAGAAGCTCATTAATACAGACAGTTTTATAATGGAATTTGTTTACTTAGGGAAATAATGGATGTTGAGTTAAAAGGTGTCATGTTATTGTTACAATTTGTGTAGATAGAAAAACCAACATCATCAATAGAAAGAGTAATTTCCTTTCGGCGAATGAGCCTTTCGTCCAAAAACAGAACTACATTTAATATTTTGAATTGGTAAATGACAATTAACAGTATTTGGTATTTACCATGAGCAACACAGTTCTTAACATTATGTGATCGGCTAGTAATATTGGCTTTGCAATAACTGGGAGTACTAGTATCAGCTTAAGTAAATATGTTTTATGTATTACCTTGCTTCAGACAATTTTAGTCAAACGGTGTCAGTTTTCAGGTGATGGAACAACATTATTTACATATTAAATAGGTATAATTTGGTTTTAAATGTTCAATAAAGATGTACTCATTTGCTCATCCATTACCAATATGATACTGCGCTTTGGACGCAAAGAGACGTGAAATATAATGTTTCTTTATAACTGTTTCTTTAAATATGCTAGTTACTTTTTAACTTGGAACAAGTCTTTACCATTAACTTTTCTTTATCGACCTTTGCTTTCGAGAAGTTGGCTATTAACATCTGACATTAATATTATGGTTTTCGTGGGAAGTGGATCATGGCTACCTAGTTGTAAACGAAGTGGAACATTGTAGGCATTCGCTATTACTAGTGTAGATAGCCAATAATGTAGTAAAGTTTCTGGAGTATGCTGAAGATATCCACAACAATGGATGAGGATTGGCTATCTGATGGCTTATTTGAAATTAACCGTGAAATTACTGAATGATAACTTATAGAATATTTTCTATTCATCAGACGGAAAGTTCCTAATTACTAATCAAAAACATTAGTTTCTGCAGCGCTAACACTTAACTAATCTTAGTGCAACAGCCAGTGGATTATTATTGCAAAGCAAATACATTTTAAATATTCATTTTCAAATAATGCAGACTAAAACAAACCAGGATTCTACTTAAATAAATACGCAAATGTAGTTTGATCCATTAAGCAATATTATAATTTGTAATTTATTAATTTTTAAGAGTTCATTTTCAGTTGATTTACAACGTCGTACACCAATAATTATATTTCTTGTCATTCGTATATCATTCATTACTACTACTACTACTAACTACTACTAACTACTACTACTTCTTAATAATAATTATAATAATAATAATGTTCTATAACATTTTGAAAATTACACTGGATGGTGGTTATTTTAATTGATAACATGTCTAACTATTACCAACAGCGCATTATTAACTATAGATAATAATAAAAATTAATAATTAATAATTATTATTAAATAGGAAGTTCAAAACAGGTGTTATATGGTCTTGTTTACGAGTACGTGTAACCAGGCTGCGAGTTGCATTCGACACCCTATGTAGACGCATTATCAGTATACTTGGTAGATCATATGGTAGCGATGGAATCCAGCCGTGATATTCTCAGGGCGTTTGTCAATATTGTACATGCATTTCTTGTAATATACTGTCTGATATGCAAAATTTTACGAGTTTGGTAATAAAAGGTCTTAGATATTACATTCAATTTCCTCTCAAAGAGTATACTTCCACGTTTTTCACTGGCTATATTGCGGAAATAGATGTATCCCTTAATCAGAGCTAGATTTCCACAGCTGTCTCCTTACGTTGTCTTAGTCTGATACTAATAAGCTCTGTCCTTTCCTAATTCCCCTATAAACATATTTACACTCATTCAGGTATTTATATAAGCCGAATAATATTATAGTTTCTGTTGAAAAGTCTAGCTATTTTCTTTTGAATTTATAAACAGGTAAAATGTATATCGTTTGCATAACAATGCCATAGTAAATAATTTCGGCTATAAATTTCACCATTTAGTTTTGAGTAAGACCAGTATCGATCCTTGTAATAATCCAAACTTTAGGTAAGTACCCCGCCCCCCCAAGTATGAATTCCATACCAACATAGTGAGATATGTTACTGAAGTAGGACTGGCTCTTCAGGAGTAAGGAGTCTAAAAAATAATTCGAGACGCCTTCGAATGATATTATGATCAATAATATGAAAAGCAGCAGACAAGTAAAGAAGGGCTCGTTCTGCCATGGCGTTTTATCTAATATTCCCGCAGGGTCATCATGGACCTCCAGGAGTGCGGTTTCAGGGGAGTAACCTTTCAGGTAAGAAAACTGTAGATTAACATGTAATCTCTAAGTACCCAAGTGATTTTATAGACTCTTAGCACCCAATTTCGTAAGGAAGTTATAAACTAGTTGATGTTTTTCAACACCCCTTTGATCAAATGTTGTATCCTTGACAATGGCTTAATATTTATCTTTCTAAAAACAGTTGAACCGTTGACTATCAATGATTCAGTTTCGATTACTGTAATCTAGGGAAGTACATATTCCACAATAGTTTAATTATATTTATTATCTCCCTCTTTATCTTCTTGTCTTTATTGCTAGTTCATTTTTCTTTCTCATTTAGTAATGTTGTATGTTTATTTGCCAGAGACGATCAGGCTTAAGATAAATGACTTAAAATGTAGTATAGAGGTTCCATCGGACAATATTGTGTCATAAATCCCATGATCATAATACAAAAATTGATTTTATACTACCATTTCAAATTATAATTATCGATGACAAGACAAATTTTAACAGGTGGAAGAGGAACCATTTTAATCTTAATTATCACAGTTAATTATTCGCATTAATTGATTACATTACAAGAATCTGGGGAACATTTGTGAAACAATTTCTTCTTTTTATACATCATGTTATAACAATAGCGAAAGTGAATTGTTTTGTGACACGTGCCCTGTCATTTGGTAAAAATAGAGAGAAAGTTGGTTGAAGTTTGTTTTAGTCAGACAGATAATAACAAAGTTTATTAACAAATTATTCCAACAGGTTCTTCTATTTTGTGGAACTTCTAGACAATGACATAATGCTAACGTGGTGCTATATTAAATAAACCGTCATTAGTGTCGTAATAGAGTGTCATCTTCCCACACAAATGAAGAATTTATATATAGAAATCACAGTCATTTGGTTGGTAATTATCTGTATTAATTATGTTTATTGTTACTGTTTTCTCTCTCTATCTCAATCTCTCTCTCAGTCTATCCCTTTTTCCCCTCTCTCTCTCTCTCTCTCTCTCTCTCTCTCTCTCTCTCTATCTTCTCTCTCCCTCTCTCTCTCTCCTCTCTCTCTCTCTCTCTCTCTCTCTCTCTCTCAACAACCCACGCTTTTTCAATGCCCCCTATCACAACTCAGCACTTCAAAGAATGTATCAACCTATGTGATGGTCCATAAGTCTCTTTACCATTTAGGATAATCTCAATTTCTAAATGGAAAAGTTACTTACGGGCCACCCGGTACATCAGTTGGACTGAATGTTATGTTTAACATTTATTAACCATGATTGTAGTAATTCTGAAACAGATATGATTGAAAATGAAAATGTTCTTGACATCATGTGATGGCTAATTAGTATTTCCGTGAGTGGATATGTTTTTCGAAAATTGATAAAACGTTCAGTAAAGGTTTGTTTTTGTTAATTCACCCGTGTATGCATTATGCTAGCAATTGGGTTTATTGTCAGGTTTTATTGTAGATTTGTTATCAGTGTGCTACGTATCCTAAATAGAAAGACGCTGAATCATATCCAGTGTTCCATCAATACTGAGTTCATATTAAAAACAATTTGTGATTTCTTACTAAAAAAGCTGAAGTCATTGAACGATCTATGATCGAAATGAAGTCACATAATTTAGGAATAATAAAATAAAATATTCGTTAATATATTTACTCATGTTCAACAAGGTACAGTCATTCTAATTAAATGATCCATTGTCCTTGACAAAAGAAAGGTCACATTGTTGCGACTACTTTAGTGCACATTATTGACGAAACAGGCTGGCTAATGGTATGCCAAAGTTTTAAGCGAAGTGGTATTATTAGAAACAAACATATCATAGGTTAATATGTTCTGGACGACACATCAAGGCTAGAACTAAATTAAACAAAATATCATATTGTGCATAAATAAATTGATATGCGATAACGTCTTCGCTCATTTCATTTACGCAGATATACACGGTGGAACAATTAAATAAGGAATAAATTAATATCGGGCTAGAATTAATATACTTTGATAATTAAGCAAATACAGATTTTTTGACGATTTCAGAGCTGGGTGATAATTGGAAAAGTCATTATAAATTAACATCGAGACTAACGTAAAACAACTAGAAAACATGCATAACATACAAAACTACTTATGTTTTATTCCTTTAATTATTGGTATCATCTCTAAATCATACGAAATATATATATATATATATATATATATATATATATATATATATTCCATGGTGTAGTTATATGATTTTAATTAAAACACATTTGGCTATGTGTAATGTAATTGATATAAACAATCAGTTTCGTCATAACCGAATTAACTGATCGCAATATCAGCATTAAGTGTATTATAGTGACAAAGAAAATATAATCAAGTAAATATAACAGGTCACTTAATAGTGCGAGATAAAAACTTTCTTGCATTTAAAAATGTATTCCCAATTTAAAGTCTGTTTGAAATTCGGAATTTGTAAACACCGGTGGTGCAATGCGGTCGAAATATGAGTCACAATGCGCATCTGCATGAATAAAGTCTTATACTTTCTAATTTAGATTATAAGATAGCGATGGAAGAAATTAGATAATGGAAAATAAAGTCTTCAGAAGTAATGTTAAGTTACACAGGTTTTGTTATATTGTAGTTTGTGTGTATGCATGTGCAAAATATATATATATATATATATATATATATATATATATATATATATATATATACGGGGTGTGTGTGTGTATGTTTATTTAAGGTATGGACTAATTTCATATTCTGTATGTGTATATTACGGTCCATTGCGCTTATTGGACTGATATTATACCAAATGCACGTCATTACATTATCTACCAGATTTGACGGTGATTCGGGTGCATGGGTTTTAAAAAGAAAATAAGTTTAGGATAGTAGCTGGAAACTCTGCTGTTGTGATATGTTTATTTATACTAAGTCATCAACCCATCGTTCTCCTAGCCACCCGTCCTCCCATCCACCTACAACAGATACAGTGAAGTATGCTTTATTCACCCGATCAATGCATAACGAAGCAGGTGCTATCAGTATAAAGTGTCATGCTTTTATGCACGTGGTAATGATACATACTGCAAATATCAGACAGAAAATATCTCATCCAATTATTTCTACATGACAAACATATATTAGAAAATGATGATACGGTGAGGGAGTTACTTTTTAGTTTTAAATAATAAAAGCCAGGTAATGTTTTATAATAACGTAATGGACGGTAATAATGTTGTAAGGATTAGGCATAAACCCAATTATGTATTGAATGTTTGTCATGAGATAACAATAAGAAATTAATAACAGGTAGCTGAGTCGAGACAGAAACCTAATTATTAATTAGTTTATGTTTTAATGTTGTTCTTTTCCCACAATGCTCACTTATTCGTCTGACTTATATCTTAAGTTAGTGTAATTTAATATATATATTGTAATCTATCCCCGTGTCCTAAAGTTCTCAGTGACAGGGTCGTGGTTCGTGGCTTACACTGACAAATTGGCCTTTTTATGTCATCGTCTTTTGGATGCATTATTGTCAAATAAAAGTGATAATGACAATAACATTAGATTTCATTAAACTTATATTACATAACTTTCATTACAGTGTTATAGTTACACACCAATTGTTGTAGCCGTATCTAATATCATGAGCTTCCATTTGTAATATATTTCTGTATGTATCATACAGTGTTGTATGATACTGAAAATGAGATACCCCGGTGCTGTCACTGTATCAAATTGAAAGGGATGCTACTTTATCTATTAGTGGCATATTCATCAGCATATGTATAACACAATTATAGAAAACTGTTTTTAAGGATATTTCGTTATTCGTTAATAAATGGGAAAATAGCTTCAAATAGAGCAATATTCGTTAGAAACATTGCATATAATTATCAAAAGAAGTATTTTAATAGCAACGATATACAACGCGGTCATATGATGAAAACAGACTGACTGTTTTCATTTCTATATATAATTGGAACCATTATAGGCTATGACAATGCACAACATGTGTCAGTAGTCTTCAAAGGGAGCCTAAAGCTCAACAGAAGCAGCACTAATGAACTATTTTAACACACGATTGATTCAATTCGAGTTTCATAAAACACGAGACTATTTATATTCGGAAGAAAGAAGAAAGAAAGATCAAAACTACTTACTTGATGCTCCTTTAACTTAACATTTTAGTTAAAGCGATTCAGTAAGTCCATACTGAGTTAATGTACTTTATCCCGTGTTGATCAAACTGTAATGTTTGTTAACACGTCCAGGGTATATAAAAGGCCTAACTTTTCATTTAGGTTAGAGAAGAACTTCGACGCCAGACTATTTGGACGTGTACCGATATATATGGTTCATATAGGTAGGATTTATTTAGTTATTGTAACCCAAAATAAAGCTGAGGTCAGCATCTGAGGTGTCGAAATGTTTTATATACAGGTTTCTTTTGGACCACAGAAAATTACTGTTGAATGTAAATTGTGGTGTCAAAATAGTTTATGATATGTATGTAGCAAGTCATCATTGAACCACACGCACATGTTTGCTGCGAGCTGTGGTATCAAATGGTATGTTTTTACGTGCTTCCGCTTTTGTACGTAGCTTGCATGTAGCCGCTTTCCTGTGGGCGTGATGTATTTGTCGCGTACGAAAAGCGAATTAGCTGGTTCCCACAGGCTGATGAGTAGACCAGACACATGCTTAGGTATACGCACACATTTATCAATATGTGGAGGTATTGAACATTTAATATTTAGATTAATGTATGTATAGTTGTATTTAGATTTATGGAGGTAGGTTTCGAAGGATGTTTAGATATGTTGATGCTCTGTGCCTGTTGCCTCTTTATATGTACTCTAAAACGCACATTGCCCGTGCCAGACATCTTATCTATTTCCATCCAGATTCCTTATTACCCTGATGTAAGAAAGTTATGTCGTTATTACAACATGTTTGAGTCTATTAGCTTTGCTATATATAATGTAGAATCTATATTGTTGTCCTCTTATGTGGTCTGGCGAAACGACCTATTAATTCATACAATGCTGCTTGGTGGATTTACACACCTGGAGTCGTTTGTTACTCCGGCAGGCATCTCCATAGGTATTAAGCTGCGGACAGAGTGTTTCCCATATTATGAGTAATTAGGTTACATTGATATAGGAAATTTGTTAAATGTATAGCTATTATAATCCAGACGTGTCATTCGCAGTATCGGAGATCTGCCTGAAATCCGCTGTTCTCGACTATGTGTCAAATAGATCAAGTGGATAGGTGCTTTAATTTAGATCCCACCACACCTAACTGCATATACTTAGGGACCCTAAAGTAGGCGTTAATGAACGTTCATTTAGCGATGAACGGAAACGTATGATAATTAGCTGTTAGGTTCG
Organism: Paralvinella palmiformis; assembly: GCA_025642065.1. Taxonomy (NCBI): domain Eukaryota; kingdom Metazoa; phylum Annelida; class Polychaeta; order Terebellida; family Alvinellidae; genus Paralvinella; species Paralvinella palmiformis. The sequence continues at coordinate 11,883 of JAODUP010000741.1, forward strand.
AGTAAATAATAGTATTTACTCAGGTTTGAGACGATATTTCGTACTAGTCCAGTAATAATCTAGTGTGCGGTATTGCTACTTTGTTTTTATTTTAGTTTAATCGCTTTAGTGAGTCCATACTGTGTTAGTGTACATTCTCTTTGTTATGAATAAACTGTAATGTTTGTTAACACGCTGAGGCTATATATAGGGCTTGAATTTTCACTTAGGTTAGAGAAGAACTTCGACGCCAGACCAGTCGGACGTGTATTGATACATGGTTCATATAGGTAGGATTTATTCAGTTATTCGAACCCAGAATAAATCAGAGGTCAGCATCTGAGGTGTAGAAATGTTTTATATACAGGTTTCTTTTGGACCACAGAAAATTACTGTTGAATGTAAACTGTGGTGTCAAAATAGTTTATGATATGTATGTAGCAAGTCACCATTGAACCACATGCACGTGTTGTTTGTTGCGAGCTGTGGTATCAAATGGTATGTTTTTTACGTGCTTCCGCTTTTTGTACGTAAGCTGCATGTAGCCGCTTTCCTGTGGGCGTGACATATTTGTCGCGTACGAAAAGCGAATTAGCTGGTTCCCACAGGCTGATGAGTAGACCAAACACATGCTTAGGTATACGCACACATCTATCAATATGTGGAGGTATGGATCATTTTATTTTTAGATTAATGTATGTATAGTTGTATTTAGATTTATGGGGGTAGGTTTCGAGGGATGTTTAGATATGTTGATGCTCTGTGCCTGTTGCCTCTTACTATGTACCCTAAAACACACACACACACACACACACACACACACACACACACACACACACACACACACACACACACACAAAAAATATATATATATATATATATATATATATATATATATATATATCGTGTCACCAGGAGATTACTAGCACCAGTTGTGACATCAGAATACATATGATCAATAGTGTTCAATTTTCATCACGTCTATACATTTTCTATTTGGAATACTAAAACCTTATTAACAATGTAAAGATAAATAAGATAATACAAATAGGTGTTTTATTTTAGTTGATCAATGTTTTTACCTCTCAATGGGAGTTATTGTGATAACAGTACGCCTATCTGATGGGCGATTTAGGATGTTTATGTCAAAACAATATTCGATTTTGTTAATTGTGCATCACCTTATAAATCACCTCGAAGTTGAAAACAATAATTGCAACATTAAGCTATATTCCAACAAATCATAATATGTTCCTTATTAATGTGTAGTCTCTTAATTAATCGTTGATTTATTAAATAAATTCATGAACATTATACCGTAGGGTCAAATCAGTTGATTTACAGTAATATCATCAAATAAACACACGTACACACGTTATGTGACTGAATGGAAGATACAATTAATTACAATAGGATCTGACCGGATGATCTAAGTTTTTAATATGACTTTCTAAACGACAAGGTGTATTTTCACCGATACAAGTACTTAGTATATGTTTTGAAAATTGTAGCCTCTTTCACCGGTAATCTATTTTTATAAAGAAAAGAGGTGATATCACTTATTGGTTACTAAGCGAGCTGCACCATTGTCTATCCGATGAATACAATTGTTATTATTATCAGTTATGGTAAACTTGAGTCTATACATTATCAAATAAAGGAGACAGTGTTTCATATTCCAGGAATAATTTGAGAAATATGATATTCTTAGGATCGTCATGCATACTAAGTTATTCATTCCATCCCACCCCCCACCATTCAACTAGCTATCCATCCAACGTTCTCCTAACCAATCATTTTCTACCGCACACTTATATTTTGATTGATGTGACAATCCAATTGAAAATATGTTTCGGTTAGTTTGCGTGCAGCACAGAGAGTAAGTTTTTTAGTTGCTCCTCAGACAATTATTTATTGATATAAAAAATAAATATCGATTAAACAAAAACTTTATAATATTTATAATACCTAAACAGTGACACAACTTTTTCCTTGTGGATATTTACGATATTATGGGACCCTTAGAATTCAAGTGTAGGCTAAATGGCCAACCTAAAAGTTTTCCTATTATAAACTGTTCTATTTATTATGTAGACTATTACCTTATTGTGTTGTTGGAAATACACAAATCGCATCCCCGCTGCCACAACGTCCCATTGTTGTCCTAAGACACATATTGATGATGATGACAAAAAGGGTGATATACTAGTCTGTCATGTGAAACGTAGATATAATTTACTGAATATGATAATGATTGGCCATAAAATCATATTCTAGATACGTCTGAAATGAATATTTCTCATTATTATATTTACTAATAGATATCTGATAAACCTGAGAGCGAGGAATATATATCCACGTAATTGATGCTAACTAGTAAGAAATACTGTTTAGACTCCTCGTGATGACATCAGCGATAAGGTGTCTTCTTTGGAACTCGTGACTTTTTCTGGGTCTTACTGTCATATATAATTGTTTGTCTCTTTCCGATAATAACTAGTTATGTCATGAATAGTTCATTCATGACTTTCTGCTTGATGTTACCAATAATGACATATTGATGGCCTGACGTTATATGAGCTGAATATAAAACAACCTTCCCATACCAAACAAATAAAAGCTATATATATATATATATATATATATATATATATATATATATATATATATATATATATATATATATATATATATATATATGGTAGAAATGTATTTGGCAAGAATGTTAATTACTTATGTTTAATTTTCATTCATTATTTCCTCACCAGTGTATAAATGGGTGTGTGTACATGTAATTCAATCTCAATCTGTTGGACTCTTTCTATATTTTGCTTTAAATTTGTCTGTCTTTTAGATATCAAACCAGAAAATTAGTTTATAATTAGCAAAGTTCATGCAGCATAATAATTCTAAATAAGAAAAGAAAATTCCTTGTATATAGCAGGAGTCGTCGTGGATAAGATTATTTTAGTTGTATTAAGTCTATTCACTAAAGTAATGGTAAATTTATTGATACGCATCAAATACTTTTCATAACAAATTATAAATGGTATTTTTCTATGCTATTTCGAATTTTTTTTCTTCATTTGTATTGACTAGTTCGTCTTAGTTTTATTATTAATGTATATTTAATAATTTATTATAATAAGACAATTAAAAGGATTTGACAGATTTTAAGGTAAAAGCGAATTACTAATTACATAAGTGCAGCGTTTACACATGATGTATTACCTTTATCTTTGATTCTATCTGACATGGCCATAATCCTAGCGATCCTTTAAAATGTTGTATTTGTTAGCTGAAAAGACACATACACTCTGTAACACGAGTACCGTATGTAAATAATGTTTTGTGCATAGCAACCTCTTCCCTGCATACCTTTTGCTTTTGATTGAATTTACAGAAAACTGGTTGGAACTTCAACAATTCTAAAAACATATTATTAGCGAAATTGGTTTTCATACCTCTGAGATTGCCTTAGAAAGTCGATGTTATCTGCATTTGGATTATGATCACTAGACTATAAAGGGTATGCATTTCCTTACATAATCCCTCCCTCCCATTGCTCTCGCCTTCATTCCCGGCTTCACTCACTGATGCACTGACTCACTCACTCACTCATATATTTACAGTTTGAAACAATGAAACTCGTAACACATATATGCATGGTGACGGTGAAAGCATCTATAATTTTATGCATGAAGGCCATATCTCAATCAGTGATAGGTTAATAATGTCAACGGAAGGGGAGCTTCTCTCTGATTAAAGGTACTAAGATACTAGGTAACCTTTATGACCTTAAACACTCTACGACTAACCATCCACGGGAAGTTTTGTCTCTATTATTTCTCGTTGTTCCTTTTTGTGCAAGAAGAAAGCAATTGGTTCGCCTTTTATGTAATAAACAATTCGTACCTAAAGACGCAATACATATATTAAACGCTGGAAATGTAAACGTTGTGAGTGAAGCGACGAGTGTTCATATTTTGATGTGGAAGATGACGCACTATTCATTATGAATGAATAAAGTGATATTAGTTTTATAAAACAATTAGTTTACACTATGTTTTAAGTGGTCATAACTCCTGATACATATCATAGTAGTTTGCCTTAATCCAATAATTTTACGAATTCTATTCTTATTGTAGAAAACTAAAGATGTATGACACGTGACCTCGTCGGATGATGGTAAAGAATATAAGTCCTTGCCCAAGACCAATGGGACCAGTTAGGTTATTATAAGGTCTCGGTTGTAAGAATATAAGCAGTAGTTATTAATGGTTTATACTATACTTTGATGATTAGTTTGGTATATGTTGATTAGGTCTTTTAGTAAGACCCAATTAGTGATGGAGGTGGTAATAAGTAAATACAGGGTTACTTCAAAGACAATCAACAAAATAGTACAATGCATATTTCAAAATATCTCTAAATGACGTCAATCGATTATCATTTGTTACAAGACAGATATGACGTGTAAGTCACATTTGTTATTATTAATTAGTCAAGTAATTAATTCGATTGCAAATTAAAACAAAAGGAATAGTATCTTGCTAATATTTAATCACGTCCATAACTTCTTATGACATTGATAATTTGTATTTCAGGGAGGGTATGGATGTTGGCTCAAGATAAAAATGTTTTTGTATTAGTCTAGGACGACCATTTTCGGTATCATGTTTATTGTAATGACGTATAAATACAATTATACCAAATCAAGGTAGAAATCCAATCAAGCCCAAAACGAGTCTCCTTATGCGACTCTAATAATATAGACCACATTTCGACAATGTCCAACAGCTCACAATCTTAACTGGATTGTAGCGGACTTATCTTATATTTAGACATATTATCTTGTATCGGTGTTATATGATCAGACATTTCCATGGAATGGCGATGGATGGAAACAACGCTCTTTCATCTGGAAGACGTGTTTGTAAAATAGCATATTTAATCATTTTAATCTCAGAGAAAAATAATATATATGTCTATCAACAGAATGAATCTCAATCCATTAGCATGCCGCTTTGCTATATTTTATTACATCCTTTATCAGAAAAAAGATTGTCTGACTTCAGCCATTTGTGCCACTCCTTTAGAAAACAACAATAGAGGAATGTGTGGAGAGATTACCTGTTGGCGAGCCTAGTGTTCTGTTGTTGCCACGATCTTAATTGGCGTCATCACGATGAAGTATCGCGTGTCGCGGTCTCTCACAAATATGACCCTCTCTAATTGTACAAAAAGCGTTTAGCGTTTACCGAGGCAGAAAACACTGATCCTTGACTCACATTAACTAAAGCTAAATATGGTTGTACCCATTTATACTGTAGAGGATCCAAGGGTTAGGAGTAATCCCTCTTCATTATATCGCGAGTAATATACTCATCGCGTGTAAGACCATCGTAAGATTGCTTGATGAGGGTCCTGTAGCCAGCTCCTGGCTTGTGTAGCCCACACGACACTACGACTACACCACAGTATCCACGCTTTAGTTGTTTATTGGTCGTATAAGTGTCAGTATGGGCGTGTATATCCTGGCAATAATGACATAAATAGACACATGATTGGATGGCTTAGCAGGTAAGAACACGTGATTTGCTCTCTGCCTAATATGGATATTCATGAATTCGATAACT
>JAODUP010000741.1:22500-47500 GCA_025642065.1 Paralvinella palmiformis
TCAGTGATTTGATCCTGACCCTTTTGAAGCTGCCTAAATCATATTAACCCCTTGTTTTCAATCATATTGGACGATAGTTTGAACAAAACACTTTCTTTTGACTCCTTTTTGGAAAATGTGTTGATCCATTGGGTCAATAAATATTACAGACCCCCCCCCCCCCGGTCAGATTGTTATTATCCACTTGTCCGCATACATTACTAAGATACTGTGGCGATCATGTGACCATCTCTCCCTTTGACTTAAAATCGCCGACATGGTACATCTAGCAAAGGAAAAAAGCGGGAGAAAGAAAAAGACAGCAACGAATTGTCCGCTTTAATTACGTCCCAGATGATGAATAATGTGTATTTTAGGATACATATATGAAAACACAGTACAGAACATCAACAGATCTAAACATCCTTTAAGACCTCTCTACCTATAGCTAGGCCCCATATGCTGATGAGTAGCTCATATACATGTATAGGTCTACCTATATTTAGATATGTGGATGTGTAAAATAGTTTATATTTAGACTGATGCATATATATGTTTTTATGCATACGGGTGTATACTTCCAGTGCCAGACATCAAACCTATTTAGATCCTGATTACGTATTAAGCCAATCGGAGATCTGCCTGAAATCCGTTGTTCTCGATTATAGGTCAACTAGGTCAAGCTCTAATTTAGATCCCACCATACCTAACTGCATATACTAAGGAATGCTAAATTAGGCGTGAACGAACGTTCACGAATTGGTAAAAGGAAACGTATAAAGAATAGCTGTTGGGTTTGAATAAATTAAAGTATTTACTCAGGTGTGAGTCGATATTTCGTTCAGATCAAGCAATAATCAATTGTGCAGTATTGTTACTTTGGCTTGTTTTTATCTAATTCGCTTCGCTGATTCTATATGTAGGTGGTGTACTCAACAACAGTTTCTCACGTGTTCACCAAACTGTTGTGTTGGGTAACGCGCCGATAGCCTCTAAAGGGCTTAGCTTCTCACTATGATTAGAGAACTACTGAAGTCGGCGGACCTGTCGGACGTCTGTTGATACTGTTCATATAGGTAGAATTGGTATGGTTATTTGAACCCAGAATGAAGCTGAGGTCAGCATCTGAGACTCTCGAAATATTCTTATGAATAGGTTTATTTTGATTCACAGGAAATTACTGCCGGATGTTAACTGTAGCGTCAGTGTAGATATATTGTGTACGTATTAATTTACCATTAACCCATGAGCTGTGGTGTCAAATGGTACTTTTGCACGTTTTTCCGCTTTCTGTATGTAACCTACAAGTACTCGTTTCCCAGTTGTGGTGTCAAATTTGTCATGTGAGAAAAGCGGAAAGTGTCGGCCCTTAAAGGTGATGAGAAGCCCAAACATATGCACAGTTATATATGTATATATATATATATATATATATATATATATATATATATATATCAAAGCGTTTTGACTATTTTTAATAGATTGTATACTTATTTGTATATTCACACGCACACATGCGCGTGCACACACATACACCCTCACGCACGCAGAAACATATACAGGCATGCATATATATATATATATATATATATATATATATATATCCTCTCACACATCCATATCCTCAATTTGTCCTTCACTCTTTATGTATATATTTATGTGGGTGATGGAATGCATACATACATAGATTCATACATACATTCAAACATTTGATCAACTCTACCACTAGCGGCTGTTATCATATTGGCGTTAGTTTGCCATCCGACATCAGTATTCCTTGAGCTTCTTTGAGACATTTAATCCCACGATGTTCAAGATATATCTCAAAAGTCAGTGTCTAAAACAGACCAGACTCTAATTAACTCTTTGGTCTAGCTCTGTGTTAGAACCTTTCTCCCTCTCAGTGGGACGAGAAGGGCATTAAATAGAGCGTCCTTCTAAACAGCGGACGTTGTTGACAAATTAACTTCACAGATACAAATCTATTTTGAATACCATCAAAACTGTCTTCTGTCGTCATTTATAAAATGGTTTTCGCCTCTTCCAAAATCACGATGGCTTTTTATCAATGATGACGCACCGAATTCAGGATAACAGTATAACAATACAAGTGTGCATATATGGATATTTTATATACTAGTTAGTAACACCTCGAAACAGCAGAGAACTATGTTATTTCATGACTTTTACTTAAAACAGAGTTTAACCATTTAATCAAGAATATTATTTACATAAGAACAATTTTCTAATCAAATCAAGGACTAAATAAATAATAATAATAATAATAATAATAATGTATATTTAATAAAGCGCCCTACTAGCAGGAGTCATTCAAAGGCGCTGTAAAAATAATATGTAATATAATAATACCCCAAATAATGTCTGTAAAAACCCTGTAATGATTTAAAAGATAATAATTATTTATCTGTGAAAGCGACACTAAATAGGTGTGTTTTAGAAGAGACTTAAAATTTACAAGAGACGACGCATTTCTAATATTTGCCGGCAACTTATTCCACGAAGTGAGGGCTGCAACACTAAACGCACAATCACCATATGAGTTGAGCCGAGACACTGGCACCTGCAATAGTATCTGACTGGATGACCTGAGTTTTCGGGATGACTTTCTAATTGAAACCAGTTCACACAGGTATTCTGGCGCCATATCATTAATAGATTTATAAGTTATTAACAAAATCTTGAAATGGATACGCTGTCTAACAGGTAGCCAATGTAGGTTTTGAAGAATTGGGGTGATATGATCATATTTTCTAGTATTTGTTACAATGCGAGCTGCACTATTCTGAATTCGCTGAAGGCGATTAATGTTATAATAAGATATGCCATATAACAGGGAGTTACAATAGTCTATACGAGATGCAACAAAGGCATGAACTACAGTTACAAGTGATTCTCGTGTCAAGAATGCTTTTAAACAGTGGATGTTCTTAAGCTGGTAGTAGGCAGCTCGGCATACTGATGTGACATGTTCATGCATGTTAATACATTGGTCAAAAATAACCCCTAGATTTTTTACTGACCCATTAGGGGTAATCGAAGATGCACCCATCTGTAATGCTGGTGTCTTTAGGGATTTAACACAATGTGGTGATGCCAAATATAAAATATTTGTTTTATTATCATTTAGTGTTAGAAGATTTTGAGTCATCCATAGCCCAATATCGGCAATACAATGTTCTAAATAAGGAGAAATTTAACTCATTGTCAGGATCCAGTAATATATACAGCTGTGTGTCATCAGCATACAAGTGATATTTAACCCCATATCGCTGCGTAATGATCCCAAGAGGACGGGTATACATTGTAATTGGGTTTATCAGAACATCCAGACAATCTTTCACAAGCCATGTAGTCATAGGGCAACTGCACAGAAAGCATTAGATGACTTTTTCAGCAACTGTCTGATATCAGTCTCTGCAAAAGGCTCAAATGTATCCATCATGGATATGCAGGACTCTTCTACCAATGGCTTACCCAGTGATAAGGTGCTGGACTGGAACCCACTATGTATATTTAATATTTTTTGACAGACGAAGTTATTAAAACAATGGGCCATATCTTTATCTAAGTTGATATTATTTGGGAGGACAGTTTGACGTTTATGTAATACTTTATTCACAACACTGAAAACAGTCCTTTTATTTCCCTTGGATGCTTTGATCTTTTTATTATAATATTCAGATTTAGCAGAGGCAAGGGTATTTTTAACAAGAATTTTACTGACCTTGAACATTTCAAAATGAACACACAAACTGGTCCTGATCCACAGCCGCTCACAATACCTTCTGTGTCTCTTTGCAGCCTGTATGTTCTTATTATACCATGGAAGCATTGGTTTGCTTGGCATTTCCTTTGTCCTTAAAGATGCATGTTGATCTACAATGTCTCTCAATGTATTATCATAGAGATCCACCAGATGATCCACATCATCCGGTGGATCCAATACCAGAGAAGAGACTCGCAGATCAGCAAGAAAAGCTTCCTTGTCAATTGACTTATATCTTCTATATGAAATAACTTTAGCTGAAACAGATTGTTTCTGTAAAGATACACTAATGTCAATAAGGAAATGATCAGACAGCATGGAAGACACAGACACACCTTTAATCAAATTGTCATCATCACGGAGATGACAAGATCTAAGATGTGACCATGTCTGTATGTTCTTTCTTGGACATGCTGCCTGAGATTGGCAGATCTAAGAATGTCAGCCAGTTGTTTGGTATCTGCATTCCTCTGGCAATCCCAATGTATATTGAAATCACCTAAAAGATTTATAAGTTATCAACAGAATCTTCAAATGGATACGCTGTCTAACAGGTAGCCAATGTAGTTTTTGAAGAATTGGGGTGATATGATCATATTTTCTAGTATTTGTTACAATGCGAGCAGCACTATTCTGAATTCGCTGAAGGCGATTAATGTTATAATCAGATATGCCATATAACAGGGAGTTACAATAGTCGCTAAGAGATGTAACAAAGGCATGGACTCTAGTTACAAGTACTTCTTGTGTCAAGAATGCTTTTAAACAGTGGATGTTCTTAAGATGGTAGTAGGCAGCTCGGCATACTGATGTGACATGTTCATGCATGTTAATACATTGGTCAAAAATAACCCCTAGATTTTTTACTGACCCATTAGGGGTAGTCAAGTACCCATCTTTAATGCTGGTGTCTTTAGGGATTTAACACAATGTGGTGATGCCAAATATAAAATATTTGTTTTATTATCATTTAGTTTTAGAAATTTTGGGTCATCCATAGCCGAATATCAGCAATACAATGTTCTAAATTCTTCAAGGAAGAGGAGAAATTTAACTCATTGTCAGGATCCAGTGATAGATACAGCTGTGTGTCATCAGCATACAAGTGATATTTAACCCCATATCGCTGCGCAATGATCCCAAGAGGACGGGTATACATTTGAAAAAAACCAAGAACGGGCCCTGTGGTACACCAGATAACAAAAACTGAATGTCAGATAAAATACCATGAACAGACACTCTCTAAATTTTTCCCCCAATAGGGTTAAAACCCATTAAATTTTTACCTGACAGACCAAACATGTCTTTTAACCTAGAGAAAAGTACATTATGTTCAACTGTATCAAATGCAGCAGACAGGTCCAGAAGAAAAAGTATTATTGGCTTACCTTAAACAATTGACATCATAATATCTTTTTTCACTCAAACCCAAAGGGCTGTTTCAGTGCTTGACCACTTTTATAGGCAGACTGTAGTGATTCATTAAGGTTATTATTTATTAAATATTTGTTTAGATGGAAAGCAACTGCCTTTTCTATAACTTTAGATAAAAATGTAAGATTTGAAACAGGTCTGTAATTGTTTAGAAATATTAGAGTCCATAGTAGTTTGTTTTTATTAATGGTTTTACAATGGCAGCTTTCATGGATGTTGAGAAAACACCCAGAGATAATGATTTATTAACTATATTTGTGATTAGGTTTATCAGAACCATCCAGACATTCTTTCACAAGCCATGTAGGCATAGGGTCAACTGCACATAAAGCATTAGATGACTATTTCAGCAACTCTCTGATATCAGTCTCTGTAAAAAGCTCAAATATATCCATCATGGATATGGGAGGACTCTTCTACCAATGGCCTACCCTGTGATAAGGTGCTGGACTGGAACCCACTATGTATATTTAATATTTTTGACAGAAGAATTTCAAACAATGGGCCATATCTTTATCTGAGTTGATATTATTTGGAAGGACAGTTTGATTTTATGTAATACTTTATTCACAACACTGAAAACAGTCCTTTTATTTCCCCTTTGGGTGCTTTGATCTTTTTATTATAATATTTAGATTTAGCAAGGAAAGGGGATTTTTAACCATACTTTTACTGACCTTGAACATTTCAAAATGAACACACAAACTGGTCCTGATCCACAGAGGCTCACAAGCCACTTTGCAGCCTGTCTGCTTGGCATTTCCTTTGTCCTTAAAGGTGCATGTTCTTCTACAATGTCTCTCAATGTACTATCATAGAGATCTAGAGAAATAATCAGACAGAAAGGAAGACACAGACACACCCTTAATCAAATTGTTATCACCACGGGAGATGACAAGATCTAAGATGTGACAATGTCTGTGTGTTCTTTCTTGCACATGCTGCCTGAGATTGGCAAATCTAAGAATATCAGCCAGTTGTTTGGTATCTGCATTCGTCTGGTAATCCCAATGTATATTGAAATCACCTAAGATCAACAGATGACCACTGTTGGTAGCAAGAGAGTCAACAAATTCCGAAAATTCCTTGAAGAAATCTGCTGCTTTCAGGCCATTTATCTTAGTGGGGTGTAATCGGTAGATAATAGCTACACGAACACTTATCCCCCAGTTACAAAAGTCAGTTGGTAATTTTCAAAAGACTTAGCCTGAAAACGCAAATGGGTTTCACACTTCAAAGAATCACGGAGAAGAATGCCGACTCCCCAACCTTTTTTTTGTGAATCTGCGGTGCATGGTGGAATGAATATCCAGCTGGAGTCACATCACCAACAATTTTCTGGTCTGAAATATTACCAGTCAGCCAAGTCTCTGTAATGACAAGAGCATCAAGATCCATATCCTTAACAACATAAGATATTTCATCAGATTTATTACAGATCGACTGACAGTTAATAAGACCAATACTTACATTTTGTACAGCTGTGCCATTATATGGTGTTATTGGCACAGTGATCAAATTACTGGCATCAGATCCAATCTGCTTTGGATGTTTCCACTACGTGGGCGCATCGCTAAGCAAATGGTATTACCACCACAGGGTCGTAAGGTAAGCAATTGATATCTACAATAATTCATTATAATTATAGAAATAAAATTAGTGAAAAATTAAAACAAATAATAAAATAAAACATACACAAGCTAAAAACGGGTTCTTATGAGAAACACTGGAGTGGGCGATAATATAGGGCGTCAAATGAGGAGTTAAAAAGAAAATACAAGAAATACAAAATAACTAAATATAATCAATTTATATTAATATAAATTAAATCTTATCTAATAGCTGAACTATCCGAGAAATATTCCGGTGCCTTTACATCGAGAGCCGGTCATACTTCCCGCCACAAACTTCATCACCATGATGATGAAGATTTTGATGGCGGTGATGACATCGACGACGACGAAAAGAAATACTGAATTCATGCAATGTCAGATACTCAATTAATTATTCTCATATGTTGTACTACTGTTAAGTGAGAGAGAACAAATAGCATCGTAAATAGTAAACAGAATCCATTATGGAAACCCATTGTTTCTTAAAATTGGCTTAACTAGTCCGTTAAAAAATGTCATAAGTTGCTTCAGATATCAATTCGAGAATAAAACAGGACAATATTGCAATATTTAGCATGTATTTAAGTTTTGCAGCCCCCACTTTGCGGAATAGATTGCCGACAGATAGTAGAAATGCGTCGTCTCTTGAAAAGTTTAAACCTGTTTAAAGTCACTTTCACAGATAAATACTAGTTATCTTTTAAATGTATTATAGTTGTTTTACAGTCATATTATTTGGGGTATTATTATGTTGCACATTCTTTGTAGAGCACCTTTGAATGGCTCCTGCTAGTAAGGCCGCTTTGTTAAATATACATTGTTATTATTATTATTATTATTATTATTATTGTTATTGTTATTGCATTTCGAATATTTCCGCGCCGAGTTAGTTTGTCACACAATACTGAACAACTTCTCTAAAGTGGATTATATGCTCTAAATATTTGCCTATATCATGATATATGCCACAAAACACCAGCACAATCGTATTCTCTGCCTACTAAGTGGCGGCAGTCTAATGCGAAAATGTAATAACTTAGGTAGGAATACAAATCCTGTGTAAACTTTTTGACATCCTTCCCTCACTCTTTTCTCGTCAATGTTATTAATACCGTCTACATTATAGGTAAGTCTAATGTCATTTGGGCATAAAGTTTAGTAAATCTCACGCCCATTCCTTAAGAAGTGCGTTCTGATAGCGTAACGGTTAAAGTATTACGCTGCATTTCCCCATGTTGCGGGTTCGATTCTGACTCACCTATGTGTTACCTGATATTTCTCTATAAATTCGTCCCTCAGTGCTAAGTCAACTACTCACTTTTTGCTATGCGCCCAGCTCTTCTTTTCGTATATTTGTCTTAATGTGTCACATGTAGAAAACAAAAGTGAGCCTTTACCCGGCGTATATCACACCATAATTTATGCCATTTGTTGTTTAGGCAACTAGTAACCTCGCTCCCAGAGTATTACAGTTGTGACAGTCTGCTGTTACTTGACCATGCTAGATCAATCTCACTTGTCTTTTGGCAAATACATTGATCAACCTTTTGGCTAACGCTATGCTGAAAGTGGATGATCTATTGCCTTTAGGTATCACTTGACCTTATTGAGATATTTTTCAATCGTTGAAGGAAACGAATGAACACAGCTGTTCTAAGTATGGCAATAGTAGGTTTCCGAAAACAACCAACACAGATTGTCGGCTTGCCATTGACTTGGTATTTGGTTTGAAATTCTAGCAGAGAAAGAAGTCATGTTAATGTGCATTAGACTTGGCGCAAGCTATTATTTTCCCCTACTTACTATGTCCACTGATCTGATACATATATGTCTCGGTATGTGTTGTCTCGATCCTTCCTGGTTAGGTATTAGCGTTTATTGTAACATTGATATTGTAAATGGGCTGAATACAAATGGTTTCCCTTTCCAATAATCTGAAGGGATGACTAATGCCATTCATGAAAGCTGTTTACAACCCTTGAACCAGTTATCAAAACTGATGAATATTAAGCAGAGCAGACACATTAAACGTTCTTATTCAATTCGATCACAGCAGTATGCAGGTCACCAGTAACATACAGACATAGACACCCACTCCGTCCATAATTCCTGACTCGTTGTATCTTACGATGTGTAGAAATGTTGTTCGGGACACGAAGGTCATTTGCCCAAACGGACACTCATCATACCAGCTTATTGTAGTTCTTTTGTATGTGGTAGAAATTACACATCACGTACATTAGTAGATGGGTAGCTCTCTTGACAGTGATCACATATCGAATAATAGGAAAGAGAACTGTATTTGAAAACAATTCCTGGAAATTATTAAAATATATATCTGTTATATGTTGCGCAATTCACTGTACAATTGCGCATCTTCGTAATATTTTTGTAGGAGATTCTAGGAAATGCACAACGTTCATTGGCTTTATGAATATCAACAAAAATTGTAAAATTACAATTGTATAATATTGCAGAACCTTACGGTGTACTATAGCATGACGATGCCAGGGTTTATTAGAACAACTCTTTCCCATAAACATTTGAATGCCAATTCGAGTAACATTCATAATAATAATGTTTCTCTTCAAATGCACGATTTGCATCGTGTATTTTAGGGGGGATGAGGAACTACAGTAATACAGCTGTCCAGCTGGAACATTTTGCACATTTAGAGTATAGTGTGGCATTGTAATAATGCACATTTATGGATCATATGAGAATAAGACAAGCCATCACTGGTCCAATGAGACAAATTATAACATCCAATAAAGCATATCATTTTAGACAGCATATTACTAAACCGATCTTCATGCGCGATGCAAAGAGAAAGTGTTACGTCCAATCTACCAGCACGAAAACATTATACTAGCTATTTCTTAATATATCTTTTCCAAACAAATCACCAACATGCATTGGTAGATAGGAATCCCATTACGACATAGATCTAAGCATCTGGGTATCCCAATTTCTCCCGCTTTTCATGTCCTGAAAAGAAACCTTCCTATAGTCAGTTCAATACCATCTCATCCACTGCATATTAGCCTGCAACTAATGACTATCCACAAGAAAGGTTATCACCAGCAACATATATTTACATGCATTTTGCGAAGAATAAACCTAACACACGATCAGTCATTACCTTATAACGGGGAAACTTTTGTAACCTGGTGGAACCAACTAGATTATTCTAAACTTAACCCCTTAGTCGAACAAAATATAATCCTGGGCTTTCCGCGTTTTACACCAGAAGATCAAGTTCTAAATGTCTGCCTTATTGTAGCCAAATATTACATCTATTGTTCAAAACGACACAACAGACACGGTCATATTATAATTCCTGGAAACTGTGAAAAACAAACTTGCCGTTGAAGAATTGATAAACATTCAAAACAACAGCCAAAAGCATTTTAGAGGCACATGGTCCCCATTGTACAACAAATTATAATGTTTAAATAATAACAAATTAATGCTTATAGTCAGAATTTCATTATGTTAACAACCCATACATGAAGCTGCGTATGTAAAATGTGTTATTATAAAATCATACACGACCGCAATATTTTAGTATTTTTAGTATTTTCAGTATTTTAGAACTTGTATATGTTATGTACAGTCACTGGTTTTATATGTGAACTGTTGTGCTTTATGTGAAATAAAAGATGATTTAAAAACCCTAAAAGCACAAACATTTTACTTGAGATGGAGTATATATATATATATATATATATATATATATATATATATATAAAAAAAAAAGAAATGCAGTTTATAAATTCACTCCAGGTTAGATGAGTAATACATCCCTTATATTAATAAATATATTTTCATATATATATATATATATATATATATATATATATATATATATATGTTGTGTTGTGTACGTGTGTGTGTGTGTGTGTGTGTGTGTGTGGAGGGAAACATAAGATATGTTCTATTTCCGTGAATACGGTTTAGATCGTGACAACAATTAAGGAGTGGTCTGTCTAGGAGGATGGTCAATCATAGAATCTCTACTGTACTCAGGATTTACTGAACAACAAGTTACTTTATGAGAATAGCCTAATTATATTTCTTTAGAGTAGATGTCAATGACTGAACTACTAAAGAAAATAACTCTATATATATTCTTTATCTGAAAACATGCAGCGTAGCTCACAGTTAGAAACTCTTTAAGTAACCAACCTTCCATTTTATGTCTCACTTACATTGTATAACACACTTGTTTCATCTTCATGTTATTATTCGACTCTACGTGAACAACGACATTGAAACATATATTAAATAATCTTGCTATGAAATGGCATAGATGATTATATATATATATATATATATATATATATATATATATATATATATATATATATGAAGAGAGAGAGAGAGAAAGAGAGAGAGAGAGAGAGAAAGAGAGAGAGAGAGAGAGACAGGGGGGTATTTAACATACAACGGTTGATACATCACATCGCAATACAAGTATTTATAATGGAGGTGAACTAAATTCTTCAAAATATTTCCAATATGATGGTTAACAATAGACACCGTGTTTTAACTTAATGTTGCTACAGTGGTTCTATTTATAGTTGTAGACAAGGCTAATTAATTAATAGTACCAGAGATGTACCTATATTATTCCTATTTAATTACAAAACATATCTAAATAATCTTCACGATTTGTCTGCGTTTTGCATTTTGTTTACCGTTTTCATAACTTGACTCATGCAGATCATGTTTCGGAATGGTCTATATTCTACATCCCAGGAAAGTAAAATCTGGATCCGTGGAAGAGATAGATGCTGATAAATGACAAGAAAAATTATTTCATATGTATAGTACATCAGAAATAACGATGTCCTTTTTTACTATTCAACATTAGCCCTGTTGCAATTCTGGAGGAACAGTTTTAGGTATTGTTTCATAAGATGAAAAAGCAGAATGTTATCTCGTCACAAATAAACCCAGAGCCTGTTTAATTAAACATATCTTCATGGTATGCTTTCATATGACACGCACCTTCTTTATATAGGCATCATTCCTGATTAAACCGGAAATTCATTGTCTTTTGAAAAACAAGTTATCATAATATAACTTTTAGCATTTAGTAAAGTTTTTCCACATTAATGTGACATAACATATGACTGTGGCTTTTAATAATAAAAATGGACTGAGGAAGTATTCTTCTTTATAATTTGCAATTTCCTATTTTTTCAATTTGTATCACGAAAATGGCAATATTAAGCATTTATTCTTGTTTGAATACGTCCGTACAATATCAAATGTTTAATATGTACGTACAATATTGCACACAGATTAATAGTACTGGTTTGTAATTCACAGATGAAATCGGTGTCACCCGTTTCGTGCAATTTCTAAAGAGTAAGTTGAGGCAGGCTTCCAAATGAAGTCAGCTAATTTTCAACGTTGCTGGTAAAAGTAATGTCGTACGAGTTTCATTAGATTTGAATTGAATATGTCTGTTTTCATTCAGTGAAAGTCAGAAGTGTCCTTTGATATAGGTTTGAAGGCTTTCAGACTGTTGTCGTCCGACCTATCTCAATACATCGAAAGGGAACCTTTAGGTATTCCGGAATTTGATAGTTTGTTGTCAAGCTTCAGCAGGTTTGCAGGTTTCAATATAATTGTTTGCCTGCTATACTGCTTCGTTGTTGTTTTCCGTATCTGAATCGCTAATACGCTTTCTGAATGATTCCTCCACTAGTAACATACTTACCATACACTTGAGTTAATGTTATAGTTTGAGACAGTCACATTCTGATTCAGTATTAATATATTTACTGCCAGAGTTGCGCATCCATAGTTTAGTAACATATTGCAATATAGATGACAGCCACTAGTTCGTGATGCTATAAAAAATATGCAGTATTGTGTCTGTATATTTCAAGCACCAATTTTCTTGGTGTTAATTACATTGAAGAATCGTATGTACATGTTTGAGAACAGTATACTGACAACATAAATGATTATTGCCCAGTTTTATACAAGTATAACCACGATTGTGAGGGAAGAAAACACCAACTGATAACATTTTATGGAAATGAGAATTATGTCAAATATAAAGTACATGTAATTGACATATGCTTATTCAAAAACAAAACGTGTTTTTCTTATTGCACCAAGAGTTCGATTACCGAGAGAAGAAATTATATAATTATATAAATATAATTATATATATATATATATATATATATATATATATATATATAATAGTCATATATATAAACAGCATGATTAGTTGAATAAAACACTAGACGTGCTTTTTAGGTCCGAATTTAGAGCACCCACCAGTTCATACGTTTAGAACAATGTACGACTAATCTTTCTGGATTAGTAGAAGTTTTTCATGGGATACATTTAAGCAAGAAATGTTATCACAGCCATTGCAGTATGATACCAAGATGGAGTGAGAGACACAAGGGGGATTTTTACGATTGCATAGATTTATTCCTCATTTTACATCTAGACCTTTTTCAATATCGAACTTGCTTCGATTGAAGACATCAATTACCCGATGTAAAATCGATTTGAAAAAATGTCTACAATTTTAATTAAAACGAAAAGCTGATAGTCTGATAGACTATAGACATTACTATGAATTTTTATGCCATCAGAATATTTATGGTATTTTTTCTTTTAATTCCAAGTGTAGAATTGAAAATGTGGCAAAAATCTCTTTAATACTATCTGACGCTAATCACTTATCAGTACATAACAGTGTTTTAGTAACTTTTTTACAGACAACACACACACACACACACACACACACACACACACACACACACACACACACATGTGTCCTTAGCAGTATGACCTATTCAAAGGTAATGTATAGTCATATATACAAAATATATGTCTGTACAAACCTAATAAGTGTTATTTCAATGATAAGCATTATTCACTGAGGAAAGCTGATTGGACCAGGTTAGTTTTTTCGAATAGTTTAAAACTTTTCGACAGACGGCTCACTCGTATTTTCCACACATAACTTGTTTCACATAGTTGAAGGCTGTTACTGGACGTCTGAACGGACTGGCACGTTTCAGGGACCCTAAGACCTCCCAGTAGGGCGGGCCTATATAAAATGGTTTGAGTGGCGGTGCAATCCCGGGCCTGATAATTATTTATGGGTCTTTTATCGGCCCCTCTCGATGTTTTATCGGGGAAATGCGGCGATAGAAAACTTACTATGCGGGCTAGATGTATATCTCATGTTTGTATGGTTGACAAAATAGTTAAAATAACCCTTTTAGATTATAAATTACAAAAAGTAGTTTTTTGTGTTATGATTTTATTCAGTTTCATAGTATTCAGTTTGAGAACATTTTTTCTTTAAGTTCTGTGTAGCTTTAGCTTGCGGTGAAACGTATGACACAGCATAACGTGCAGTATGTTATTCTATAGTCACCTGGCATTGATTCATATTGGCTAAAGACAATTTCCACCTAATAATTACGTGCTAAGGTATTGTCTCTTTATATAGGCATGGTTGTTCTACCAAAGATGCACCTTGCGATGGAGAAACATCTACTATGTATATTAAATATCCTTAAAAGCAAGTAGTTATTAAAAACACTGCCCTTTGCTCTTCCTTGAATGTTTTGATCTTTGAACATGAAATTCTGATTTAGCAAAAGTAGTACTATTTTTTAACTTGTTCGAAAAATAGTTCGCTTCTACGTCATAACAACCTTATGTTTCTTACCCAAAGCGGGACACATGTAGCATAGGAAGGCATACGATTCAGGCCACTGATGGACACATTAATTATTGCTCTCCAGGATAAAGGTACGCTGTTCGTATCAACATTTATCTTGGTGTAAGATAGCAACAAGTGCAGCACTCAGCTACGATTATTATTTTCCTCGTACAGAGTTCATTGGTTGTAAATGGATCAGAGGCGCGTGATATTTAATGGTAGCTGAGCCGACATCACTTTACAAGCTAATGGACCATTCCATCTTGGATTGTTTGATAATATATAGTTGAAATAGAAGAAATATTTAAGGAGAGGGCCATTTGAAACGGCTCTAGTTATAAATGATTACAGCAAATATTCATCTTATTATGAATTCATGTATTACTTTTTATTTTGAAACTAAATTGGAAATGATATTCATTAAAGAAGTAAAATTAAATTGTTATTCTCCAAGAAGCAGCACAGAGATTGATTAAAGAGGTAAATAGGCCATGGACGTAATTTAGGTTTTGTAAATATGTTTTCGTTGCACTTTATTTGCCATTACCGTTTGGCTTGCTACAGAGTATAATTTATAGCATACGTGCTATACAATATTTATGCTCTTCACTAGATACAAATTAATAAATGAACCATTTATACCACCTTAGAATCTACATTATTAAAATGATATAATAGTTTCAACAAATTCCTGAATAAGATAGATATCTCATAAGCTGAATAGGTATATTACTATAACCAACAAATAGCGATGTCATCTTCATCTAGTTGGTAATTAGGTAAGATGCAATGAAGTCCTACATAATGGGAGAATATTTAACCGAGCACCATCTCTGTTTGGCCACAATAAAGTTGTATCAATTCTGACGCAAGATTATCTTATGTTATGTTGACATAAATGTGTTTATCGCTGAATACTAATAATTATCTAATTATTGTCAACGTAAAGCGAACACTAATAATAATAATAATAATAATAATAATAATAATAATAATAATAATAATAATAATAATAATAATAATATAACAAATAGTGTTTCGGGTTGTGCCTTATTCAACTTCGGCTACTCTAATCGTGTTACTCCGAAAAAGTATTAAACATGTTCAGAACACACAAAGCAGACACATCGTTACACCAAGAAACATGTTGAGAAACAGTATAAATGGGTTAATTTAAATTAATAAGTTTTAAGAACCTTACAAGACATTTCTTTATTTGAGGCAAGTTTATATGTCTAAGTATCTTATTTCAGGGAGTTTATGATTGGAAAGATATGTCTCTGGATATTGCTGTATGGTTTTTTATCACCTACACAAGGGAACAGAAACTGTTCAGTTTGCCAGAGAGGGGGAGATATTACCTAACAATGTATTGCCATAGTCCAGTCGAGATATTTTAAGGGTTTGAACTAAAGTATGTTATGCCTCATCATTGATATACTGACGAACAAGACTTATGTTTCTTATTTGATAATAAAAGGACTTACTAACAGAGTTTTACAACCAGACAGAAGAATTTATATAACTGGAATCTACCTTAATGAGAATGTTTACAGTTTTCTTTAGATGATGCTTGTATGAGAAAACGAGTTCCCTCTTATCCTTATTCAATTTCAAAATGGTGCTAGCTATCTAAATACTTATGTCAGCAAAACAAGCCTCAACTGAGGATCAAATATCACTCGATTTATCACATGTCTTTAAGGTCACTTCAAGATTAGCTGTAGAACGATACATCATATGTTCCTAAGCCATTCCAAATCACTTGATCACGGAGGTATTGTTGCTAGTTTCAAACAAAATGGCACTACTGACACAGCCATTGACCTATGTATAATAGTTGTTATTAGTTACAGAAATTGGTCCATATACGTCCTCAAAAAAAACAAGTAGACAGTGAATACAAATCAACTGACTTTTTTCTGGAGACTTGGTTATTATCTCCTTGACCTGAACATCAGAAGGCGGTCGAACAATCTCAAGCCTTTCCCAATAAACATTACATCCGTATTCATCGCGATATTTGTGGTATTATTTGAGGAATCAGGCTACAAAGGAGTGCAGATGAGCTATCAAAAGATATTGTTATTGAGAAACCTGCTTAGGACCGTTAGTAAAGGTCCACAATATTGTATATATATAATAGTCTATAGGAAGACCTCTGTTAGGCAATAAAACGATTTGGCAGCTACCTTATGCCGATACACATTCACTGAAATCGTATTTTTCAAACAAATTGGAGTGCTTTTCTCAAATTCAGTGAATAATTGGGTGTATTCAATTCTATATTTAATTGGAGAAACGTTATATATTTATTCAAATTTTTCATGTACAGTTGTATCGCTAAAATGGCAATTTTCCGCGGTTATATTTTGAACGTCAATACCCCAAAATATATATAATCGGTCTACATAGACTGGTCCAGTATGTATCTGTTCTGTTGAAAATAGTTTGTGTTTGCAGACAAATGCTACCTATTTTCGCATTTAGAAATGGTACTATCGTTCCAGTGTAACACTGTTAACGACATGACACAACATTAACACAATAAACCAACTTTATGCCAGACATACTCTGATAAATCACTGAACTGTACATCGCTAACCTTGTTGTTGTTGTTGTTAATTTTGTTATTTATTTTGTTGGAAGAGCGATTATTGACCGCTGAGTTCTTAAAATATTTTGCTAAAGAAAGACGACGATATCACGTGACAACGCTCCCACAGTTACTGGATGCCGTATTAGTCTTAATGGCTGTGACTCTTATGTATCTTGAGATGAATTGTGGGTGTGATAGGTTGGTGTATAATACAATTCTGAATGTTTGGTGTAATATTATAGGCTTCAGTCTTGGAGTCTATCAATAGTTGAACGTCAAACGGCTATTTATTGTTGTGTCTTAATTAAATTGAATGATATATATATATATATATATATATATATATATATATATATATATATATATATATATATATATATATATATATATAATTCAATTTAACATTAAAATATAGGATTATTTTCAGAAACTATCATCAAACCAGTTGCAAATCAATTTGGGGTGTGCTCATTTGTTCTTATGGTTCAAGATATACAAAACCCTGTCTTAGGTCTGCCGTTGCTCCAAAATTCATGCCATGGTCATATTAAGTATAGGAGTGTATAAACTCTCAAACAATTAATATCTTGGCAACCACATGCAACGTGTCGCTAAATACCAATCACTTGTCGTTACATAATATATATGTACATATGTTAAACACTTTTCAGCATCTATATAAAGGACTGTTCGATTTACTAATTAACCATGAATACTATAAAACGCGATCAATTCCTCTTTTTTTCAATTTTAGATCATATGCACTTATTTTCGACAAGCAATAAATCTGATTTATGTGTGATCTGATCTACATGTAAACTATGTGATGTTTAACTATACGTAAACGTTATCGTGCTTTGTTAATTGGCGAACACAGACATTGCTAGCCTGTAATTATTTCTTCAATCAAATTAGCTTAATAACATGCCATTCAAAGTTGTCCCGTTTCCTTTGCAACCCTAGAACCATTTATCAAAGTACATGTGAGGGTGGTGAGTTTTACGATTAGGCACGCTACTCGCTCATTTTTCCGATCACAGCCGCATATATGATGCAGATAACAGTATAACATCACCCAACCTGCTATACACACGCACGCCCACACATACACAGGCGCATATGGGCAAACACACACAAACTACCTGTAATCTCCAACCAATGGGATGTTTGTTGTGTAGCAGTTTTGAGTCGGATACGGAAACCAATCGCCCTGTGGATGTCACTGGGAATGTTTAATGCAATTTAAAGTAACATATTACGTGCTGACGTAGATAACTAGATATCTTCGCCATTGTTTACAGACTGGAGAATGGGATACGTTGGCCTGCCCTTAAGATATTATTGCCACAAGTTTTACTACTAACTCTTAGTACTTGTCCTTTAAACAATAAAAATCGAGTATTATTCGGTTGATTACCTGCTGGATCCCAGTATATGATCAATGAATGTTCGTTCTCTGTGATAAATACTAAGCTGGGGTAGCAGTTTTGAAGTTGAGTTGAGCCGAATTGATTCTAGTCATTTAGCCTCATCCTAGGTCACCGTTGGGACATCAGCCTGATATGAGTCGGACTGATACCCACAACCTGAACGTTAGCAGCGCTGTGTTCTAACCACTAGGCCGTCATATATCAGAACAACGAGGTATACTTATCATTGCTGATCTGTTAGATCAAATGTCGTGGTTCTCTTCGTCGGAATCATCTATCTAAAATTGTATTAAGTATAAAGCTGATGTAAGATCACTTCTATCAAGAAACAGTTAATACTTTACAGATGCATCGGAGATGTATAGGATTTAAAGGGTTGGCTAAAACAACATCACCTAGTTAGACGATTTATACCATAATGTTTATTATGATATCGAATTGAATAATTGGTTGATCTTATTTCATGGATTTACCAATTTCTGACGTAAATGGCTGAACGACGTTATTGTCCGATGTCTCGTGAACTGAATCAGTTTATAAAAAATCGTTAAGTTACAGACTACATTGAAAACGTTTAATCGGTTGGTTATTTAGTGAGAAGCCATATCATCCTTCAAAGTTGAAACAAATATTTCCAATAACAGATAAAATAATTCTTTTCTCTCCAGTTTATTTTAATTGATAAAACTGAACAATTTATTCCCTCGTTGAGCTTTCTGATTAAAACCAAATGCCATTGTTGAAAGAGAGAGAGAGAGAGAGAAGAGAGAGAGATTGGTAAATAATATTGTGAAATTTATACTTGCCATATAAGAAGTGATTTACCATTATATAGCAACAAGGAAATTAGTTCATACGCCTCGTCCAATTAGCTGACTACGGTCAAATTCTGATTGTTTCGCATCAGCTTGGATTCGATCTGTATTTCTTTTCCAATAAAATGAAACCACCCAAATGGAAAAAAAATATGTATCCCCCATAATACGATTGACAGTTTCCCTAATCTTTATGAATTACAAGCTTTGGTGTCATTTTCTTATTATATTATATTAACCTATCAAAGTACTAGGCCAAAACAGTTTCGCTTGTGGCATCTGGTCAACAAATTTAAAAACACTAATACTTTATCGCTACAATATTACATGATATTTCAGATACTTTTAAGGAACTTTTCGGCCTCATATAATATGATTAAGTGTGTAAAGCTTATAAAAGTAACCCAAAGATATAAGGAAATAATCCTAATTACTGTTGTGTAGCTTTTACGGTTTTCTCTGATACTA
Organism: Paralvinella palmiformis; assembly: GCA_025642065.1. NCBI lineage: Eukaryota > Metazoa > Annelida > Polychaeta > Terebellida > Alvinellidae > Paralvinella > Paralvinella palmiformis. The sequence goes on from JAODUP010000741.1 coordinate 42,340, forward strand.
GACTGTATGGCGGAAAGAAAAAAAGTCTCAAGCTACTAATAATTGACGTCGACGTCGGCTCATTTACATACATTTAACAGCTCGGTAGATTGTTTATTTGTTTTTATTATAAGAGTACAAGACAATCGTCTCAAGGAATTACGCTATATAATATTCTTTAGGAATTTCAGTAACATACCCGAAGTTGTTTGGACAAACCATTCTGTAAAGGTTGTAAATACGCTGTTTTCCAGAAAATAAATGTTTGGCTCTTCCCTGTTAACATTGTTATATCCGTATAATACAAAGAGCTTGTAATATGTAAGGTCAGAATTGAGGAGCATCCGGTCTGTGTCTGGTTTCATAATTTCGACGCCCACACGCCATCTCTAGTCTATTAACCAGCACTTTGAACTGAATGGAACATACATCCAGAATACCTATTTTCGGGCCTTTCCCTTTCCACTAGCAGATTGGATCTCACGTTCATCTCTGATCTTCTGTAGGTGACAAGCAGACTCAGCATCTGTAGTTGACAAGCAGCCGACATTAAAGGAGGGAAGAATGGGAAGAATGTAGTCCTGCGATACATTCAAAAGAGTAGGAATACAGATTATTTTCTGCTGAGGCCGAAAGGTCGTAATTAGAAGGTATTCTTCCAAGGAATTGTAGGAATATACTGTAGATAGGAAATATAACACTAATAACAATGGATTAATTCATAAAGCAAATTCGTAATACATTACCCAATTAGTGCAGCTTCTTAAATATTGTTATCTTGTTTACTTATTATAAAATTCTGTATTTCTCCACTATAAGGTACTGTTTTACTTTAGCTTGGTCATCCGATTGTACCGGTTGTGGTGTTATTGTAGACATCTCCTATATCAACAAATAACAGTAAACAAAATCGAACACATCAAGATTTATATTTATATCAAGCAGATATTTCATGAATTAATAGATAATGAGGTAATGCAATTATTAATATCATCGATGGATAGGATGACATGGAAAATTAAAAGTGAAGAACTTAAACATGTTAAATATTCTATTCACTTGTATTATATGCAGCATCATTTTACAACTTTACATGATATGACACCTGATATCACTTGTTGGCATCGCACGGATCTCTTCATCTCTAATCATGACCAAGCAACTGGAAAATAATCAAAATACTTATATGTCCCTTTGGTTTAACTTTTTATAATGTATTCTACAAGTATTGGAAGCATTTTCTCAGCTTCAATACATTTTCTATATGTATATATTTGTATATGTAGATGAAATAAATAAATCTAACCAGCTATTTATTAGTATGTAAACCTATATAAATAGCTATATGTTAACTTGATACATTTATTTATATACATTTATTCATAATTATTTTTGAATGACATGCACCTTGGAAAAGGTTTAGCTTACTATAATTTACTCTATGTCTTAGTGCCATTATATCTTTCATATTGAACGGCTTTCAAATGGGATTTTGTTTTAAATGCGCTTTATTAAATCAAGACATTATTATCATTATTAATACTATAAGAGCAACATAGGTTTTCATATACATTCGATAATTATTTCAAGATGACTATGTTATGAAACAGTACAACTGACACGTTCTATATTTAATAATCTAAATTCGAGAAAGTGTAACAAAAGATGTGCAAATCAAGTACGATTCGCGGCAGAGAATGACATCGATGCAACAGTTGGTTAGAAATTGTTTCAGTAATCTAGACAGGTACCAGCTTAACAATGAACATTATCCAGGTATAATAGTGCTATAATAATAATGTTGTGGATAGACAACCATTCCTTTCGGTGATTATTGTACTCTTCAATGTAAACTGCAAAAGATAGAAGTATTGAAGCTTATTACCCCAAGGTACGATCAGTGTACGTCCGTACCTCACCTAAAATATGTGACAGTTAATGATTACAATAAATGTATACAAACTATCAAAATGAATGTATAGATATATGTGTTAAGGATACATCATGAAAACCTCAACATCTGCTCTTAACGCCACTTGTCTGGTAGTGTCACCTGCCATTAAATGCCACCTTTCCCAAGTCACGATGCAAGTTCCATTTAAACTTACCTGTCTAGCGCCGCCACCTGCCCAGCGAAGCCAAACGCCATAGTGTCAGGGTCCACTAAAAAACAAGATTTCCTGCCAAGCAACCGTCAGTTGTCATAATTTGAATGAAATTGTATTAGCATGATTGGGCGCTGATTGTTATCGGCCGAATATCACCAACATATTGACCAATGAGAGGTCTTCCCGAGTTATGTCTCCGACGGTGTCCCTGGCGTTTTGAGTTGATGGTGCCGTGGCTAGTGACCCGTGATATTTGCATTGTTATGCAATTGTTATGTGATTTAAGAACACCTTGATTAAAGGCAATTGTTTCTTGGGCAGCTCTTGGTCCCGAGATACTCCGGACTATATCCGTACTAGACGCTATATATTGGGTCAATAAACATGGGAATTTTTGGATCCAGCTACAGTCAGTGACGAATCCATGGTTGATGCCTGATTGTCTTTATTAACCAAAGCTGACATTTATTTATCAAAGTGGTAAATATACAGTTGCTGCTCAAAGTGCTAAATATAAAATTCTGAAATGTGAATTAACGGCAGAAAATAAAATATTTGATTATTTTTCTTGAAGGTTTTAAAGGATGTTTCGTTGAATTGTAGACAAATATGGGATGTAGTATATGCATTGTGATTATTTATTAGTGATACATATTTGAAGTAGCTGCAAATGATAGACGGGAACTAATGAAATAAATCTCCTATGTCATGGGTAATTCTTTAATGGCAGGACAAGTTCGGTTTAGCTTCATGACAAACAAACTTTAACTATTTAATGGAAGACCACTTCGGTCATCTTGTCAAATGCAACAATGCTGAATATTTTCGAATCACACGAAATCTGTAAACAAACCATCCTTAACTCGAGATATATCACGAAACTCTCAGACAACATAATTCGCCAATTTAGCCATTTGTGTGAGTTAGAATGTCAGAAACTGGTAATCAATGCTAAAAAAGATCAGTAATTGTCCACTGCTGATCTGTAGCAACTGATACGGGAAATACGATCTGTTATTATCTCATGACAGAGAGATGTTACCTCGGCCAACTCTGAACATGATACATCCCTGAATTCTTGTGAAAATATAATCTGAGCTTTGAAATAAGATTATTATGTAGATAGGAACAATGTTCTTTGATCTGAAAGAGCACCAATTTATGTGTCCATCAGGATACGGAATCTGCATCTATTACTAATATATTGCTCTGTTATGGTATAGTCTTCTCCTGTTCAGGTTGAGAACTGATTAATTTATCTCCTATGACCTTTCTAAGAAACGCAAAATATGTTCTGAATGAGAAGAGACATATATTTTAAAATGATTTTGTTCCTGTCTAATGTTTAATTTCCTCAAGTATGCATCCATTTTAGTGTGCTAGTCATGATTGATGTCGTCATGATGAAAAACGACCAATGACAGTCTCACTCAAATGTGATTCGGTTCTAAATATACCACGCTAGGTTTGTATTTAGCAAACGAGTACAGGTTATATATTTACTCGGATATAGTAGACAATCAATACAGATACACTCGTTTAATTTGTTTTCCATTTCTTACTACGTCGCAAAAATATATTCCTAACACAGAAGTACAACTTCCCATTATCCATTATATTAACATTGGATAATGGAGCCAGTTATTTATTGGAATATGTGAAGTGCTATGATTTACAATAAACAATAGTTATCGTATTTTTAAACCATAATAAACTTAGCTTTAAATAGTTTACTGGTAATCTGTTTTCCCAGAAGAAACTTTTACCCATGAGAAGTCCCCCTGAAGAAGGTGTTTAAGTATAATTCCGTTTTTACCTGTAATTAAATCTTGCATCTACGATGGTTGGATGTCTTAGGGAATGACAGTTGTGTTTTCTCTCCACACTTAATATTAATCCGTTTGATAAGGGGTCAAAGGTCACAAAACGAATAGGATGAATATAATCAACTATTATACTAATTTCTCTAAGATAAAAACAAAACAAAACACCAATGGAAAAATCGTGCTGTTCAGTCAATTTACAAGCCAAGATACCCATGAAAATATTATAATGGATAAGTGTGATTATAATATATAAGAAATAATGAAGCAGAACAACATTTTATATTGCCAACGATTCTATTCCGAAGCTCAGTGACTTCTGAGGCTTTTCCTGAAGTATTTGCCTCTTACTGACAGCCTAATGGAAAAGGTATTATAATTTGAGTCGTTTTAGAAAAGAAGCAGCTGCATTACTTGATTGAATGAGTTCTAACTGTTTGTGAATCTATACTAATAGAAGTCCCGCTATTGGAATCCAATAATATGTCCTCTTTTTTATATAATATCAAACCGATGGCATTAATCACTAGAATATAGCGATACATTTGACTGGTACCAAGGTTGTTAAAATAATATAATTATTTATCTGGAACGCTAAAAGTGTATACAGATATATCATTTCATATCTTGATAAATATTACATCTATTACGTATATAATAAACTAATTTTTAAACAAATAATTAATATTACGGTCAGATTAAGATTATTTTCAGGGTAAATCAGATTATCTACTTAAATAATAAAATATAAGGTGAAAAGGTGGTAGCCTATCTTACGCCGTTAATATATCCCATACAATTTTTGGATATAGCCAGTTAACGTTCAACCAATGGGAACAACAATTAATCCATTTAATTTGACTTCACTTTTCAGAATAAAATATAAGGTGTACAAAAATAATATTATTTAGATATACTATTAAATTTCAGAACAGCTTCTTGGTGAAACTTTGAAGGACATCATCTTTAACAATGATGATTTATGATATCATGAAATCTTCCGTTGTTACCATCTGCTAGGATTATTTTGCAAGTTGTGATCTATTCAGCCTGAATGCAACACATTAAACACTTTTAAATATGTTTGTCACTAATATTAGTTCTGTTCAGACAGTTAAAGTCCTCCTCGTTCGAGTAGAGAGATACATAAATACCGGTAGAAATTCATCGCCCTTGTATTGTTTGCACACTCGCCCGAAAGGATACTCACCCCGATACCATTGCAAACAATACCCATAATTATATTCGACA